>OX393579.1:46144733-46333733 GCA_947652605.1 Elmis aenea | reverse complement strand
AGATTCCAATAGATTCGTTTGTTATATTGAATTCAACTTATGGTCCTTCGAGTTTTGACTGGTTTATGTTCATACGCAACAAGTTAAGAGATAAATTAATGGTTGGTCTCTTATACACCAGTTTTAATATTTTAGACCGCTACAAGAGTATATTTAAAAATAAACGCATATTTGCCCAAGCTGTTGATAAAATATCACTTTTTATATATTTTTTGTTGTACGCATGCGGCATGCAGATTTTAATATAAAACGCAAGCAACAACAAAAAGAATTAAAACTGCAAATCGCTACTTACCACAAATTAAAAGAGATATAAATATCGTTCCCACGCTAATCACCATTACCATACTCAATCCATTACTTATAACTGACACCAGTAAACCTGAAGAAATATGACGAGTAACTTCAAAAACTTTCATTATAAGATAATTTTTTTACCGAAACTTAATCCAGTCACTCCTTGAAGAAAAACGATTAAAGCTATTACAAAAAAACCATTCGTATAAACAGTTCGGTGGAACAGGTAAGCTACAAACATTACTTCGGCTTGTTGGACGATCAGTAAACATAATTGTGTCAATAAATGAGAAATTATCATTTCGAATGCTGTTACACCAGCTACTATAGATCGGTACCATATTCCATCCACACGATCTGCGATTATAGCAGCAGCTGTGCTGCCGGCACCACAAAAAAACATAGACCTAAAAAAAATAATTTAATATTTCCTTTTGTTTGACCGCCAAGAAATTTTTTTTAAAATCTAACAAGGGTCCACAAAAATTTAATTATTATCATAAATGTTTAATATTCTTTCATTAACAATGAGCACTTATCGTATTGTAAAAGATAGTTAATATTAATAATATAATAATAATGATAATTTATATTATTATTTGTTTTATTTTAATCACTATAACATAATTGGTCATTATACATATAAGATATCTTTGTAATTCAACACCATTTTATTAAAAAAATATATTTCAACTCTGATTTTGATGTTATTAAAAATGAATTTTAAACCCCAATTTAAAGATTCTTAATCTAACAAAAAAAGGGCCCCATTGGACTTCAATAAGCCCTAGGTTCCGAAAAACCTAGATCCGCCCCTGATCCCAGGAGTCGTTCAAAAAGTACGAGAAGAATTTATAAATAGGCTTTCTTAATTTGATAAGCAACAGTATTTGTTAATAATAATATTTAGGTTTTCAATTTTTCATTTTGTTTCCTTCGATACTTTTCTTATGTAAGGCGTCAAAATTTTTATACCGTCATTTAGAGAATTAAAAGCCCTATCAGAATCAGATAAAAATGTGGGAGTTACCATTCAAAAAAAGTCGAAAACAAATGAAGATCAAGAATCGAGTGTAGTAAAAAAATTGGAGTTCCTAAAAAATAAAATCGACCTGTCCGAAATTTTTTCAAAAATATATTATTTCGATATAGGGAATGTATTCCATACTTTTGCGGCGCACTGTACATTAATCTGCGTCTTTCACGAACAAGAAGTAATAACAAATTCTAATGTATTCGGTAATGTAAGTCGAAAATCAAAGACAAACGT
This sequence comes from Elmis aenea, assembly GCA_947652605.1. Classification (NCBI taxonomy): domain Eukaryota; kingdom Metazoa; phylum Arthropoda; class Insecta; order Coleoptera; family Elmidae; genus Elmis; species Elmis aenea. Next base: position 46,332,166 of record OX393579.1, on the reverse strand, counting down.
ATTATTCTTTAAATATATATTTCATACTTACACGATTAAAATTCCTGGTACTATAAATATAGTAAGGGGGTCATCTTTTTTTCCATATAAGTATTCTTTAAATTTTACAGGACTTTCCGCAGATCCTGAAAGATATTCACAATCCGCAAAGACCTTTTTATAAAATTGTTGAAATTTTTCCATTAGTTTAAACTTGATAACTAACCCAATCTGACTATCTACAAAGAAATAAAAGACAATTCACAACAATAATTACTAATATTAAGTACAAGCCAGAGGAAAGGTAAACTGTACACATAGGTTTGACCTTCTACCACAGAGCTGCCAGCTCTTATATGAAAAATTTGGTTCCTTTGTTACAGATTAAAGAAGATTTTTCTCTTATTGTACAGTATTATCAGTGTTATATACAGACAGAGACAGATTGTTCGTCGCCTTTAAATACAAATATATCCTATTAAGCATTAAGCAACACTTCACAGAACGTTCGACACGTAACGCAATTTATCGTCGCCGCTAGGTGACCCCCCACCCACTGGCTTTCCTAGAATACCGCGTCCACCTTCCGGAAAGTTATTTTTGTAACATATTTGTTACAATAAATTTAAATTATGTACATAAAATATCTCACTTGACATATCCATCCAAGTGCTGATTGACCCAAATTCTAAGTCAGTATCTTCAACATTCCTTCCTTCAAAAATTCTATTTTGCATCGCTGCACTAAAATTTCTTGGTATGTACAAAGCTCCCGCAACGATTCCGAGTTTAATATCTTCGATTGCATCCTCAATATCATGATAAACAACCTAAAATAACGAGATCAACATATATTTTGCGTCAATTATCTTAAAGCAGCAATTTTTTTTCCAACAAACTCTTGATGCTGACCGTTAGGTTATCCAATCACTGCATGTTTTATGTTTTTTATTCTTTTTCAAACAAACAGAACAATATTACAATTCTCTTTTAATTATACAACCATCCTCTTTTAGCACACAAATTTTGAACAATGGGTTTAAATTATTCATATGCAACATTAAAATAATATCGTCAATTATACAAACTTAACACTTAATATGAAAGAGATTTTTTTTATCATTTCAAAAATATATAACTTTATATATTTGTAGCAAATATAACCGGCATTTGGTCAATTTTGTAAAAATTTCCTCATCAAAGTTTGCCATGATTTCGTAAACAAGTGATGTTTGCAATTATTAAACAACTAAACGTAATTTCCAAATAAATTCTGCAGCAGCCGCTACGTTTTTAGCACTTACAATGTAAATTTCTAACATATTAAACTTTTTAAAGTGTTCAAATTTAGCCATGCTCACAATACCACAATAATCAGTAATAAAATACAAAAGAATACACGGATTTGCTTAATTTACTTATAAAATTTACTTGTATATGATGTTTAGTTGTTTAATAATTGCAGACATCACTTGTTTACAAAATCATGGCAAACTTTGATGTAGAAATTTTGACAAAATTATCCATATCTCGGTTATTTTTTGCAACAAATATATAAAACTATATATTTTTGAAAAGCTTAAAAAATTCTCTTTTATATTAAGTCATGGCCAACTAGGGTTTCTATCTAAAAAAAAAAAAGTTTACTTCATATCTCAAAAGTCAAGGTCGTCAAAAAAAATTTAATTTTGTTTAAAAATTTGACATAAAAATATGTATAGCATAATAACGTTAATGACATTTTGTTTTATTTTATTAATTTAAAAAGTTATAGTGAATTTACCAAAATGATGAAGTTACATTTTTCGTCTATAGTGCCAAAATGGAATCCGATAGAAAAAATCTGATTGCATAGGCGTTATTTTCTCAAAAAAATAGCCCAAGAGACCGATATCAGATTTTCGCTAACTATTACGGTAACCGAGATACCCCGTAAAACATTCGAATTTGGCCCACCCTGTATATCAATAACACCTCGTATATTTCTGTTCTTACCATATTTATCATAGGATCGTCTAATTCCATCAAATATCGACAACCCAGGTCTTGCAAATCACAATAAGAAATATTATAAGGTACAACGGTGTTTTTAATCGTGAAATTGCCACATGAAGACTTGTAACTTTCATCATTTACTATTCCAAGTTTAATGTCTGTCACATCATGCCCAATAGCTGATAAAAAAGCCAATACTTCTACTAGAGCATACATTGTTGCAAACATCGATCCACTAAAAAAAAATCTTTGTTGATTGTCAACACAAAACTTTAGGTTGATAATACATTACATTACATTTCTCCTTATTTGCAACATTTGTTTTCCAAAAAGTGCTTTCATTCTGTTTTTATTCACCCGTAATAAAGTGCAATTGTTGTTAGAGCTTTTAACCGGTGATTTCACTTTTAAAGGCTAGAAGAAAAAAATTGTCAATAAAAACAATCGCAAGCAACAAGGGCGGATCCATCCAGCCCTTTAATTTAGGCAATAATACATTGAACTAAAACTAATTCTATTTAAAAAAAAGTACATACTTTATTTAATAATTGTAAGCGATAGTAAATATACGGTTCGGCTTTTTAAAAATTATACAATAAAATTAAGTTTTCTATATTTGGATCCAAATGTATTTATTATATTGTCTATGATGACATCTATATCTCTATGAATATGCAATAAAGCTAATCCCGTTAAACGTTCTTGTGTCATATTAGATCGTAACCACCACCAGCCTAAAACTCCTTTCTGCCAAGGCAACGCTAACAGAAAGAGTGTATAAAATTTGCAAAATGATTTTTAAAGTGGGGTATGTTTCGGCGTTAAATTTTTTATGTTTCAAAAGCACTGCCAGGTACATTTTCGTTTAACTGAAATTTCTTTTGCCATTCCAATGTCCAAAAATCGATTTCAGATTTAAGCTTTAATTTTATTAGATCATCGTTTTCAAATACTTAAATAAGTGACCATTGAATTTATAAATTCATTTATATCTTCACTAGACTTTGTTGTAAACTAAGGCGGGAACGCACGAAATAAAATATTTGTAAAACTTATTTTTTTTTTTAAATAATTTAGTCTTAGGGGAGATAATTACCCCATTTACCCCCCTGGATCCGCCACTGGCAAGCAACACTGGACACTAAAAAAACATTTACAAATAATACAATGATAATCTTTTTCTAAAAACATTATTTTAAAATCGATCTGCTCTAAAATTATATTAAATTCTGATAAAATATAATTTTTTTTTTTCAAGATTCATTATTTTTGAATGTAGAAATCAACGTTTTTAAGAATTTAGCAGTCCTAGCAATGTAAGCACTAACTCTTTCTAATAATAGCACTACGTATGCCATTATTTGTAGAATAATGATATAAAAATGCCTAAAATGTAGGAGTATTAAGTAATACGTAATAGGTATTTCGCACCGAAAATTTTTGCAAACTTTAAAAATGATCATAGGACATTACTTTATTGCTCTTCAAAGTATTCTGTCTAACTCAATACATTCACTCTTTTAATAAAACCGATTTTTGTAACAAGCTTTAGACTGTTCCTATGGCACCTTAGACAAAATCTTTTTGATATACAGGGATCCGCAAAAGTATGGAAACAGACAAATATCGAGAATACTATTGCAGATATTACAATCAAAATTTGATATCGAAGCGTTATAGTATTTCGAATTCGATGAAAATACTGAGGTTGATATACGACTTCCGGTTCAACCGGAAACGGTCTCAATCTTTGAAATTTTAAATACAACACCCAGTATATTTTTACATTTTTTTATTCTTCTTAAAATTTACTTTAAAAGCATAACAGGTTGTATGGGTCTCTACAGTCAACTGCTTTCGAAAAATTTACATTTTATGAACATTTTGAGCGATACTGCACTTTCAATTTTTTTTAACATTTAAGTTTCTTAAAAAGGCAGTGGAATTTCGTTTCATAATTAGATTGACAATAGATTAATTAACACTTTGCGCCAGCTATATTTCTAAAATGTTATACAGCGTGTTTTTTACGCTTGGTCAAACTTTAAACACCGATTACTCGATTTTTTAAATACAACATCCTATATGTTTTACAGTCTTGTAGAAAATTTGATTTGTCTTTCAAAAACATTAACCATGTTTTTTACCTAAGACATATTCTTCGAGATATCGCGATTTTATTGTAAACTATTAGGGCAACGTTATATTTTCAAGTAGACTATGGAAGAGTTAGACAGCGGTAAATTTAGAACTATTGAAAAGAAGAAAAATAAAGCTGTAATTTTATCTTTTTCTTACGAATTATCGACTTATTGATTTTAAGTCGAAATTGAATTTACATTAGTACCTATTTAACAAATAACAGGTTAAAAGTCATCCTTCTATTTAAATTAATTAATTATCAGGTACATTAAATAACATAAAAATATGGCAATATTATTTCTGATTAGGTATTACGTTTTATTATACTCACATCTCCTGAGCTGTAAATTAATTCTGACAACGATGTAGTTATACTATCATAAGAAGAGTCAATTACTTTAAAATTTTCTGGATATACTACGTCCTGATATTCTTTTTCTTTAGTCTGTTGCACACTGAGTCCCATAAAAACTTCTTCTAATGTATCAGCCCCATATGAAACCAACAAATTATCCGGAGAATCTTCTGCCACTAGTTTTCCATGCCTCATGAGACCAACCTAAAATATAAACTTTAGCTAATATTACGAGATCAAACTAAAAATTAATAAGCTCAATTATACGTTTTTCGTATACAGGGTGTGTAAAAATTGGCGGAAGGGCTACACGGAGCGATGTTCTTCGTAAAATTCTAAGTCGAAAATCTTAATACGAAAATGTTGTACCATGCTTCCTATGGCCTCAGGAACCATTTAAAGAAAAAAAAAATTGGCAACATTGCATACATTGATTTGCGTTTGGACATTTTTTTATCAGCAATTTTTACTTAGGTTTTTACATTTTTTGTTCGAACTGAAAGCCTTCAGTTCGTAAACATAGCTGCAAACGTTTGGGTATCGTAAAACACAAACAAGAAATAATTACGAGAAAAACAGAGATGACAGCTAAGGACAATGTTGCCATATGTATTACTGTCATTAAAATCAGTGATTTACATATTTTCAACACCAATTTTTGAAAGGAAGAACACAATATCTAGGAAAAAATACTATTCGAAATCTATTTTTATTCCAAATTGCAGCTTTTTCATTTGCAAGTATTAAATAATAACGCCTATTAAAGTACTAAATGTCAAAGCTTTGAGGACCTCTTGCAGACACAGCAAGCGTGGTACAACATTTTTGTATTAAGATTTTCGACTTAGAATTTTACGAAGAACATCGCCCCGTGTAGCCCTTCCGCCAATTTTTACACACCCTGTATACAGGGTGTGTAGAAATTGGCGGAAGCGCTACACGTGACGATGTTCGTCGTAAAATTCTAAGTCGAAATTCTTGATACAAAAATGTTGTACCATGCTTCCTATGGCCTCGGAACCATTTAAAGAAAAAAAAAATTGGCAACATTGCATACATTGATTTGCGTTTGGACATTTTTTTATCAGCAATTAGGTATTTACAATTTTTGTTCGAACTAAAAGCCTTCAGTTCGTAAACATAGCTACAAACTTTTGGGTATCGTAAAACACAAACTAGAAATAATTACGAGAAAAACAGATATGACAGCTAATGACAATGTTGCCATATGTATTATTTCCATTCAAATCAGTGATTTACATATTTTCAACACCAATTTTTAAAAGGAAGAACACAATATCTAGGAAAAAATACTATTCGAAATTTATTTTTATTCCAAATTGCAGCTTTTTCATTAAAAAATATTAAATAATAACGCTTATTAAAGGACTAAATGTCAAAACTTTGAGGACCTCTTGCAGACACAGCAAGCATGGTACAACATTTTCGTATTAAGATTTTCGACTTGGAATTTTACGAAGAACATCGCCACGTGTAGCGCTTCCGCCAATTATTACACACCCTGTATATAGATTTATTTATAATTTCGTTTATTTTTTAAAAGTTCATTAATACAGTCAAGACTAAAAGACATTGGTAAATTGTTTGAAAGAGCAAAAACTATATTCTTACAGGTGTGTGTTTCAACTTGAAGAAGTTGGAGATCTCGTAATCCTTTAGAGATAGGAGGATCGTTAAATTAAAAAATAATTCCCCTCGTAAAGCTCAATCAATAATATTCAAAAAAAAATTTACTGCACTAAAAAGCGAAACATTTGCCCCGATAAAGCAATTTCGGTTCGGTATTGTTTTAAAAATTTTATAATAATTGTATTCGTCATAAATGTATTAACTGGTAACAAAATATCCAATATGGCGCCTATAAGAAATAAAAATGTTAATCTCTTAAACTAGGCAATATCAGAGCCAATTATGCTGTATTTTGCCAAGTTCTAGGGTTAACGTAGTTTAATCCAAGGTGTTAATCCCAGGTTTAGCTTTTATGCAATTGGGCCTAAGTTAACTAAACCAATGTTTCTCAACCGCCAGTCAGCGGACCTGTACCGGTCTGCGACCCTTATTTAACCGGTCCGCAAAAACTTTTTTCAATCAATTTAAAGTGACTAAAACGAAAATAATATTGTCACTGGTCCCTGTACACAAAAATTTAGTATTTTCCGGTCCGCGGAACGTTTGTGTTAAGAAACACTGAACTTAGCGCCAGACGGGTAAAGCTTTGGTCTAACCTAGAAGTAGGTACCAAATTTCAGAAATCTGATGTTGATAATAAAAAAGCTATAAAGTTAAAATTTTAAATTATTTGTTTCCGTTTTTTTTCACTAATTATCAAATGTGTGAAAAATATTGGTCATTAATAAAATAAATCTTACCCTGTGGGCTTGCCTTGCTTCTTCTATGTAATGTGTAGTTATTACCACAGCTGTATTATATTTTTGTACAATGTTCATAAAGTAGTTCCACATACTAAACACAAAAAGAAAATATGTAGATGTAAAAGAAAAAGAAATATGCTGGGTGAAAAAATGGATTTTAAATCAACTTAATATACTAAATAATTTTGTCCAGTAAACCCACTTTGTAGCTCTTGCAGTTTTTGAGATTTCAAAAATACCTATGTTGGCCCTAAGGTATGTAAGGTTCCACTTATCGATTTTAATACATGTCACAGGGTTTGTTGTGTATCTCTCGTTAAAATCACCAAGAAATTAAAGTAAACAATACGATTTAATTCGTAAAATTAGGACTAATCGAAATGTTATACGTGGACTGTTACTTTTTGACACATCCTTAAACAAAATTCATGACTTTTATGAAGAACTGAATACTGAATAGTCAATGTTGCAAAATTTTTAGGAATTTGTGAATTCAACCGTTTGTATTTTCTCTATGTATAAGATTTATTTCTCTTAATGTAAATTTGGGTTGTTTATTGGTTATCACCAGGGGCGCGCCGTGCCGAAGGTGCAAGGGGTGCTTTGCACCAGGGCGCGGTTAATCGGATGGCGCATGCAGCAAGGAATTTTCCTTAAAAATAATTTGCTTCAATATCATACGAGCTGAACAAAAGGAATAGCACTTGCATTTAGGGTGACCAGGTGAATTGTTGCTTGAATCGCCAAAAAAGTGCGCCAAAGTAACCAAAATGGCCAACAGAGGACGCCGATGTAGCCAAAACGCCAATTCTTTTTCTTTATTTAGTTAAAATTGGACCAGGAAAAATATGTGATAAAGAGTTTAAAAAAATATTAAATGGATATTACCAAAAACATAAACATAATTCACTTAAATTCAACAAAATCAGAATTACATGTAAACATAACATACAGTGCGGCGCAAAAGTATGGAAACACAGATATTATTGAAGATATTACAATAAAATTTTATATCTGACCGTTTCGTTTGTTCCAGATTTGATGATAAATCGCGATATCTCAGAAAATGTTAATTTTAGTTATAAAACAGGCTTATTGTTTTTGAAGGACAATTAAATTTTCTACGAGACTTGGAAAATGTAAGGTGTATTTAAAAAAAAAATGAGTTTCTATGTTTAAAGTTTCACTATTTTGACCAACGGTAAAACTCGCTCTGTATAATATTTTAAAAATGTTAATTAATTTATTGTCAATCTAAATTTCATACGTAGACTTATCGCCATCTAGCGGAAATGTATGTCGAAAAGTTCCCGATATTTCAACAGGCTTCTGAACTCCGAACCTACGTTTACTACTACGTAAACGTAAAATGACAATGTAAATTTTCATTTATAATCCGCTTGCGCTTGCGAAGCGAATAACACTAACTTCTCTCTACTCTCTATCGGATGTTGCCAATTGTAAATTTTTTGTCCGTGAAATTAACAATATGGATTTAGGGAGCCAGAAATGAGTTTGCACCCCGGCGATTAATACCAAAGACTGGTTATCACAATCATTCTAAAATATTTAGATTAAAAGGCATTTACTTATTACGTAATACTGGATCTAAACCAACGGTAGGTTCGTCTAAAATGAGAAGTTCTGGATTATTGACCATCGCAGTTGCCAAAGACACCCGTCGTTGCTGTCCACCGCTACACTGGCCGATTATGCTAAAAAAAAAAAATAGGTTTACAAATCGATCATAAAAATTCAATTAAAAAAATACTCACGTGTCATCAGAAGGCAATTCCAACAACTTCGATAAATTTCTTAATCTTTCTTCTATCAGTTCTTCTTTCATTCCGAAAATTCTCCCAAAGTAATAGATAGTGTCTCTAATAGAAAATTCTTGCACTAATGCCACTTCCTATAAAAAAATGACTGACATTAATATATAATTAATAGTAATAATAATAATAAGTAGCAAGAAATAAGATTTATTTTTAACGCTACTATAGCTTTATTGAAAAACGTCGAGCGTAATAATAATTTGATGTTAGAAACTGTAATAAAAATACTGTTCAAACAGCTTTGTAAACATCGCGCTCAAGAATAACGTCCCTAAAGGTAAGCGCGTTATTCTAGGAGGTCCGGTGAACGAAGCTCCTACAGGCGACAACAAAGCGCCACAGATGTCTTGTGCATTCTTAAAAATAAAGCATGGAAATTATAATACACAATAAGTGATTTGTAGGTATAAAAAGGTGTTCGTCAATCTATGTACTTAGGAATTATTTAAATGTTAGTCATCCAACCTTACCAAACTAAAACATTTTTTTTTTTTGTAAAACTGAAAAATATTTAGGATTCACATGTAATGAAAAACTAACAAGGAATTGTATTGAACATTTAAAAATGACAGTTAAATATTCGTCATGAAAACAGACAACTTTTTCATTACCTGTGGCATATAACCAACTCGCGGTCCGGGTACTCCACTTTCTTTAGTTCCAGGTTTTCCACCCAAAACCCATAATTCACCAGAACAGATTTCTCGGATTCCAACAATACAACTCAGTATTGTGGTTTTACCGCAACCACTAGCTCCCAGTAACCCATATCTGGAATAACATTTAGCAAATATACTAAATTAAAGTAAGAAAGAAAGGTAATATAATTTTGCTAATTTTATTTCAGTGATGGACAAAAATAACTTTCAATTTTAATAGCAAACGATACAAATGTATACCAGATATCAACCAAATCAGACTCATTCTTTCTTTCGCGTCTGTTTTCAAAAATAGCTATAATACTATAGAGAGGGTGTTTCATTTGAACTAACAAAGTAACAACCATACCCAACGAAACTGAAGTGTCTGTACCTATACAACTTTGGTCCCAAAATTTTGTAGACTGGTGTTGGGAAAAATACAAAATAAAAAACATTGTTTCTATTTATTTTTATTTAAAATACATTCCTTCTGCTTCAGTACAACAATTAAAGCGGGCCTTAAGTTTTTTTCAAACACTTTCGGTATTCCTCTTTCGGAATTGCTTCCAAAAACTCAGTCAGACTTTTTATGTTCACAATCGTATCAAAATGGTTTCCTTTCAACTTTAATTTTAATTTGGGAAATAATCAGAAGTCGCAGAAAACCAAATCAGGAGAATACAGTGAGAGATCAAGGACTGCAGTGCGTTTTTCGGTCAAAAATTGCGAATAAATTTGGACTAGGGTGACAATGCTCTATTATGTGGTAGCGATCCCTCGCTTCTGGTACTAAGGACGAACCGATGAATCCTTGCCGCCAAACGCTGCTGAACAGTCAAATAATAACCTCCGTTTACCGTCTGACATTCTGAAATGAATTCCTTGTGTATTTCGCGCACTCTTTCAATATTCTACACTACTAGAGTTGTTTTTGGCCTACCTGGGTGTTGGTCGTCTTCTAAGTCTTCTCTGCCATCGTGAGATTTAGCAAACCGCCGAAAAACCATAGCACGTTCCTTAGATCATATAAACTACTATGTAGTTTATGTGATCTAAGGCACGTTCATAAGCCTCACTTCCATTACGCATTTTTGAAAAAATCTTAAACGGTTCCGGAGAAAAACGCGAAAAACGAGACCTTTGTAAAAACGGTTTTCCCTATGTTAAACGCCAATGCAAGTCGCATGGATTTAGTTATAACAAATATACCACAACTTCTCAAATCATAGCGCTTTTGCAGGGGTTTAGTTTTTGACCTTTTTCTCCGGAAACGTTCAAGATTTTTTTCAAAAACTTTGCACCATTTTACTTGCAAAGGATGCGCGTATTTGTAAATAGAAAAATTTAGATTTTGTCTTTGACGGTTTCATGGCCAACGCGATCGCAAAAATTGCTTTTATTATTCAGCTGTTCAGTTTTTCCCCTATTTTTCCGAAGGAAATGGCCAGTGGCACGTACAACTCTGGAAAACATTTAGTTTTGATGTCTTTGATGCAATAAACACAGCCTTAATCAAATTCTAGCGACAACGTATCGTGACCCTCCCTTGTAAGCAAAATATTCTCATATTACTATTAAAAATATATTAGGATAATTATTATAACAAAGACGGGCACACTTTGAAACGAATAAGTGAAATACGTAATACCTGCAGGTTAAAATGTAAAAGAATGCATTTAATGTGTTTTAGAAATAGACAAAGACAATCGATTACATGTTTACATAGTGTTGATTAGATGAACATAGAATTTTGAAGGTCTTAACTCGTATAAAAGTCAGCATCGACTTAATGAATGTTTGGATATGATCAAAACATGAATTAAAAGTTTTAAAAACAAAGTTTTTTGCACTCTGTTGTATATAAATGAATTCAATTGTGTAGTAATAGAAAAACTACAGTACAGTATAGTAGTACAATACAATCAGGCAGTTGCAAGTTATAATTGAAATGTGATAAAAACCTTACAAATGATGTACACATTAGACATAATTAGGATTTATTGCTTTATAATTTATGTAATCATATATGTTACAGGTGTACAATAAAAAACCTACATTATATACATAATACATGTTATGTTTTACACCTTTTACATTATTTTTAGACCGAAGAGTTATTATTATTCTGGTGGACGTTCAGTCCCCAAAATCAAGTACGTAAAATAAAAAATGTATGCCTTAAAAGAATATTAAACTTTAATTAAATATCTTAATCCAAAAGTAAATGAACTAAGAGATACCTAAATTTAAAATAAATTTCGTGATAAAAAAAAAAACTATTTAGATACACGTTAATTACAAATTTTACATCTTTTTAAAGTACCTATTCAGTGTAATTTCAGAAAAGGAATCGATGACATCACGATAAAGCATCTTTTCATGCGGCAGCTTCAACTCACTAGTTTATGGCCAAAAAAATAATAAAATATACCATCCACCGTCAATGGCATAGGCACAGGATGCTTCTAGGGGGGGGGGGGTTAATAAACGTTCAAAAGAGCCGAAGACCTGTTTTTTAACACAAAATTTACAGTTCTCCCGCTCTATAACGATTTATTGCGAACCTATGAGGGGGTTCTGACCCCCCCCTATCCCCGCCTGCCTACGCCAATGTTCACCGTATTTACCTGACCCAAGTGCGAAATTTGTTTTTTTTTTTTAACTTATAAGAAATTTGCGGGGTAGAAGTAGAGATTTACCGACTAATCAGTAGATAATCGGTAAATGCCCTTATCGGTTTTTTTGCAGATAAATCGGTAATCGACCCTTTGGCCTATTAATCGGTTCTCATTAAATTTAATCATGCCAATAGACTGGACTATCGAAAAAGTTTTACTTTTTAGATATTACTCTAATTTTGAGTATTATTTTTCATAATCAAAAATTGTACAATAATCTCCATAGTTAATAAAAGTGTTGAACATGCTATAACAGATGCCCTGGGCCTCACAATTTTAAGGGCCTTAGTTTTTATCTTGATATGTTAGAAAAAAATATATAATATTTATGTAGTTGAAATAACAGTTTTATAACATACCGGGTGTAAATGAAGCGTGGTACACCCCCTTTTTTTCTTTAGTTTTGATTTTAGATAAATGACATTTTAGACATGATATGTGCAAAAAACTGGGCTTTTTGAGCACATGCACACAATTGTTTCACTTCCGGTTTCGCCGAAAATGATTCCAACTTTGTTATTGTAAATGGAACACCTTGTATATTTTTATATTTTGGGTAAGAGGAAGCGATTTTGGATACAACTGCACTATTTTGGTTAATTTTTAAAACCTCAAATAATTTTTGAAACAAAATTTAATATTTTATTAGACGTGCCGTGACCTGCATAAATTGAATTTTATTATGTCAACAATTGTCCAAAAAACGTTTTTGTATACTTTAAATGACATTAAGGTTACTTTAATCGGTTTTGAAGGTTGCGGAATCGGTTTTTTGACAAAAAGTCAATTTTTCAAGAAAACTGGTTGGAGCTTTTAAGTATTAGAAAGTTAGAAAGAAAAAGTGTATAATTGCTGAAAAGAAATTACTGAACATTTTATTCTTTGGGCTTTCGCGGCCGTTGTCCATGAGTCCATGATACAATCTTCATTCCCGGGTTTGGAACCGCGTCTTCTATAGTTGAAAGTTGACGTTTCGACCATTAAATCTTGGTCTTTATCAAAACGACTGAGTCCAAACCTGGGAACGAAGATTGTATACTTTGAACATATTTATAATACATCTTAGAAAATATTATTCGTGTTTTTTATTCTCAATAAACTCAGCTTGACCCTCGACTAAAAAATCTGTTTATTAACTCATCATTTGATCACCTTAGACTTTTGCCTCATATGAATACGCTCGAATTGAATAGCTGAAGTTAACTTACATAGATCCTCTCGATACATTCATAGACAGATTATTCAGCACATGTTGAGATCCATAAAATTTATTGGCATCCCTAACAGACACCGCGACTTCCATGACCTCCTGGACCTTAACCACGTTAAAGACACAAAAATATTTCATTACCTATACAGTGCTACGCAAAAGTATGGAAACAGAGAAATATCTAAAACACTGTTAAAGATTTTACAATGAAATTTTGTATCTTAACGTTATTGTATGTTTCGGATTTAATGAAAATATTGAAGTTGTAATATGACTTCCGGTTCAACCGGAAACGGGATCAAACTTTGAAATTTTAAAAAGAACACCCTGTATAGTTTTGTTTGTTGAAATCCTAAAAATTTATGAAGTTATATGAGTCTAAAGTCAACCTTTTTCATGAAAACCACATTTTTATGAACTTTTGAGTGATACAGCACTTTCAAAAAGTGTCGATATTTAAAAACTTTGAAAAGGCAAGAGAAATTTGTTAAAAATTAAGATTCACATTAAATTATTTTTTCCACGGCCACTAATGTAAATGACAATCTAAGGTACAGCCTGCATGCATAGTAAGTGGTCCTTACGCACGGTAAGCAAAAAGCACAGTGTTTTAAAGAAATGATCAAAGTAGACTCACGTCAAACACTTCCTGCATGCCTAGTAAGTGAGTTATAACGCACGGTAAGCAAAACGCACACTTGTCTAGAAATGACAAAGTAGGTTTACGTCAAGTCAAAATTGATAAGACAACGTAATTACATGTGTATATTAGCCAAAAAGCCGTTAAAATGGTAGATATTATGTGATCGTAGAAAAAGTATGCTACAAAACACGAGTTATAAAGCAATTACGCACTCGTGGAAAGAAGCACTCGCCGCTTCGCGACTCCGTGTGCACCTTTTCCACTCGTGCGTAATATGCTTCTTACAACTCTTGTTATGTAACATACTATAACACTTTGCTCTAGCTACATTTTAAAAATGTTATAGAGGGCGTTTTTACGCTTGGTCAAACTTGTAAAACTTTAAACATCATCGATAACTCATTTTATTTAAAAACACCATATATTTTGTTACAGTCTTATAGCAAGATTAATTGTCCTTCAAAAACATTCAACCCCTAAAATTTATATTTTTCGAGGTGTCGCGATTTTATTATTAATTATTAAAGCAACGCAATATTTTTAATAATTCATCATTAAATATTTTAAAGTCGAGTTTTTTAAATGTGTTTTGTTATTTTTTATATTTTTCGTTTTAAATTTAGAACAACGTATTAAGTATAGGTACCTATGCAAAAATAAAAAACAAAAATATTATTATTAAGTAAATAATAAAACATAAATGATTCACGTACATAAATAAAACATTGAATTAATAAATGTTTTATTTGTAATTGTTAAGGCGAAAATTTGTATTTGCGAAAACAAATTGACAACAAAAAATAAAAAATAAAAACAGTTAAAAATAAACACAAATCTCACCTTTTAATCAAATTGCAATCCAATCGCTAACATCAGTGATTTGTCACCACTTCACACAACATTAATCGCATTAATACATATCAGTCTATTAGGAAACATTTACAGTTAAACTTACCACGTTTTTCAGGAAATGTTAAACAACGAAACAAGGAAGAAATGCAAATAAAATATGTAAGGCACATGTTTCATCAGATGTAAAAATATTCCTACCGTAAAGCAAACAGCCACAATGAAAAAGATACTAGAATAGTTAAAAAAACAAGTTAAATGGAATAAAATGCCAAAAAAAATAAGATAACTGTCTTATTGTATTTTGAAAAAAGTTTTTTTTAAGGGTTATATTAGTTGCATATACAGCGTGTCCCAAATTCAGGAAAACTTCAAGAAAACTTATTGTGTTTTTGCTCTATTTTTATTACGCCGTTTATTTTGAATGTGGTACAAGTCCACAGTAGAAAAAAACAAAGTTCATGATAAAATAGATGGATAATTTTTTTCTGTAAACAATCTATAGTCAAAATAATTCAGAATCCCAAATATTTTGGCTATGGAATTTAAATGATTAACGGTATTGAAATATGTTTATTTTGAAAGTGGTGCAAGTCAAAAAAAACTAGGCCAATAAAAAATCAAAAAACAGTTCTAATTCAACAAATCTATTATAAAACCCCTCTTTTTAGGAATATCATGAACAGCTAGTCCAGTCCAAAATTTTTAACTTCATATTAAATAATTAAACAATGTATATTTACCTCCTGTTGATCATCAATTAATTTAAATGCTAAATCCTAACTAAAACGTTAAATTTGAATATAAAGTACCGTAATAAAAAATTATTAAAGAAAATGTATAATTTTACTGAAGTTTGTAACGAAAATTAATTTTTTGTTGCAATGTTAAAATTGAAATAACAGAACTAAAAACGAAATTTTTATGACCTTTTATTTATGTAATTATACTACGAGTGTAGCTTTTGAAAATGAATTTATATTCATTGAACAATTATCAAATTATGCTGTTATATAATAAAATGCCATTAATTTTTGCTTGTATGTTTATTTTATTATATTGGGTTGCATAGTATAAATTTGCTATTAA
Organism: Elmis aenea; assembly: GCA_947652605.1. Lineage (NCBI taxonomy): Eukaryota > Metazoa > Arthropoda > Insecta > Coleoptera > Elmidae > Elmis > Elmis aenea. The sequence continues at coordinate 46,316,357 of OX393579.1, read as the reverse complement.
GTATTTGTTTTATAACGTTCAGTATCCAATGCAGAAATATATTGAATTGTGTTTTATTTAAAAGTAGTTTTTCAACACATAAATTGATCTAAAATATTTCCAGTACAGTTTCTAGTTTCTACAATGTAGGCAATTATTCATACTCATACGAAAACATGTCACGTGTATTGTGTTGCATAATTTTTTTTGTAGAAGGAATATTGGGTTAAGTCGTTTGACATTCATCTATTTATAAATAAAACATCATGGCTGGGGTTGTGCCGACGAAACGATCAACATCTGGGCGAAAACAGTGGACATTACATGGTAAATATAAACATACTATACCAAAAATTTTTGTATTAAAATACAGGTTATGTGAGCATCATTTTTTTAAATTTTTGTGTTTTGCCCCGGTTTAGATGGGCCTAGGAGTTCTTTAAAACGACTGAGAAATCAGTTAGCAAGTGATGGATGTGCAGAATCCCAAGTAGTATTAGCAAAGCAGTTACTAGAAGAACAATGTGGTATGTACAAAATTTTGTTTATGAATACGAAGATAATTGGTAACAACTTTTAGAACTGGATGTGGAAAAGCGTGAAAATGCTCGACTGGGTGTGTATTGGTTAATGAAGGCTTCCGAACAGGGTAACGTTGAAGCTACCGGTTTATTAAGACAATGTTTGAAGACAGGGAAGGGTATAACGGAACACAATTATATGGACGTCAAGTCGTGTATCAATATGACACAGGATGAAAAGTTGGCCAGAAAAGCAGCACGAGAAATGTTTGCAAGGTAATTTAATTGGTCTTTTGTTGGTATTTCACTTAGGGGCTCAAATAGTTTAAAACAAATGAAAAGGACAATTCTTTTTAGTGAGTTGTTGGGACTTGAAACAAATGAATATGTCGAAATAGCGTTGAAGTTTTTTCTCTTTGCATAAAAATATGATAAATATTGTGTACCACCTGATTCGGGTCACTGTGGGAATCTTATTTAGTATAAGAGATAAAGATCCGGTTGAATTAGCAAATCGTTATATTTAGTAGAGCTGTATATGTAGCGATGTTTAAAAGTTTGAAGCAAAACAAAATAATGTTAAGTTATGAGCATTTTGATAATTTCACATGCCACATCAATGAATGTTTTTTCATGACACACTTATTTTTAAAGATAAAGAAAGCAACTTTTGATTATTTTTCTCTTCAGTTATGTCATTTGCTATAGAATGACAAATGAAAATATTTATTTATACCAAGATAAATATTATTTTATGCAAAAAATTCCTACAATATTATTTCAATCAATAGTTGATATTAATGTTGACAAATAAGTGGCTTTTGTTTTGTTTATAAAAAGAAAACTGAACCGTTCGTTGGCAACTCTTTATTACAACTATTTTTGTTCAATTATGTCATTTGCTATAGAATGACAAATGAAAATATTTATTTATACCAAGATAAATATTATTTTACGCGAAAAATTCCTACAATTTTATTTCAATCAATAGATGATATTAATGTTGACAAATAAGTGGCTTTTGTTTTGTTTATAAAAAGAAACAACTGAACCGTTCGTGGGCAACTCTTTATTACAGCTATTTTTGTTGGTCTATTGTTTATTTTTTAGAAATTTGATCATTATTTCATCAAAAAAATTAATGTAAAAAACTTTAAACTAAATCAATAAATCAAAATAATGCTCATTTCACAAGTTAAAAAAATATTTTTTCACATTACAATAACCTTTAAAGTGGAAGATAAATATTCTTACTATTTATTAATATCTGTTTAATTTTTAAAACCAATGTTCAAAATTTTTTAGTTTATCAAATGGTGAAGATTATATAATGTCGGAACAATTACAGAAACGTATGTTAGAGATAGACAAAGATGATCATTTTCAAAAGAAGGTAGAAATGTTTGACAGCCCTACAGAACCATCTAATGGGGAACTCGTAAACAATTACGAAGAACAAACAAGTGAATCTGAAGAAGAAGTGGATTGGTCACAACGAACTGATGGAAGCAACGAAAAACTAACCGAAGACCATTTAGTCTCAGCCGCTATAAATTATTCCCATGGTCAGTTACCGATGGTTAATAGAATATTATGTCTCACGGATCCAAATTTACACGCCTTAGATCATATTCCTTTTGTCCAAAGATCTGTACTGCACCCGTTATTAGCTTTAAAAATTTTATATTTCAAAATTATTAAGTTTTTTAGTCGTATAAGAATATCAAGTTACCTTCCAATCGCTAAAACCGATGTGCAGCTGTTATTCCTCATGTTCCTGTACTCATTTATTAGCTCAAGTAATTTATTGTATTTTTTACCTATGGTTTTGTATTATTCAACGTTTTCGATAATGATTTGTACTACATTTCAAATGTTACAAACGAAAAGAGACTTCTTAGACTTCCGCGTGTGGTCGGGGCTTTTTATCGCTTATTCGGGTGGCAGTTTAAACGCTCAACAGGCCGAATTCCAGTTCATACGTAATAATTTAAAACCGTACGGGCATTTTTTTCTAGCTTTGTTGCTAAATTTGATGGTATATCCGGTGATTTCCGACCAGTGGATTCCACAATCCGAACTGACGATCGTGGCGTTTTGTTTAACGTTTATGACGTTGCACAGCTTCGTTTCGAAGGTTCGCAGGCAGAATTTTCCGGATTTATTGACGCTTTTTAGCTTCGCTATTAACGTACTCGCAAAGTACCCGTACGAAACGGATCCGGTTGTAACGCAAGGCTGGAGATTCTTGGATTTAAAAGTCCCAACGTTCGCCAGTTATATTATAGGCAACGGCATTGAGTTTTGTATTAATTTTAGGATAGTTTTTTATATGTTTATACCGTTTTTGTTAATTCGTATCGCGTCGCGTGATAATTGGAGGGGTACTTATAAGTTTTTGATACCGCACTGTGTTACGTTAAGCTGGTTACAGATCGTTATAATTAGTTCGCAAGGCGCGACCATGTTTGGGCTGCTACGTGGTACTTTAGCTTTGGTAGGAGCTGTTTTGTTTTTACCACTGGTTGGCATGACAACGATACTACTACCAGCACTGGCTTTAACAAAATGGCTTATAACAAGTGACTCTCTGTACAGCATGGGTATATTCATAGTCGTTGCAACGCTCGGTTTTTTAATTAGTTGGCTTTTCGCGAAAACTCGTTACAGCCAGTACGTTGCATTCTTACAAATATTCGTCGGAATTTTCGCGTTCTGTCTGTTACTGAACTCGGTCGTTCAAGAAAAGAATCTAGAAATCCACGGCGACAAAAGAGTGTATCAAAGCATATCTTGGGAGCAGTACCAAAACTTTTGCCACCAACCCGCTTGGGAATCGGAAAATGTTGCTGTAACGCAAACGCGTTGTTCGAAACTAGTAAATTTGGAAGTCGAGTGGGAGGGTCACGTTAATGAAATAAAAGTCAAGTCAATTTCAAACACAGTAAAATATATATTCGATAAGTTACCAAACTCTATTAGTCAGTATTTATATTGCTTTTACGGTGATAAAGCCGAACATGGCTGTGACAACACACCAAAAGCTCTCGAAAATGAATGTTTAGTCTTTTATGATGCTATAAAATATAACAGGAAATGTAATCTCGATAAGTGGGACCTTTACGTTTTTGAGGTACCCGTTAGAATGCAGTCGGGTTTATGGATTAAAAGTGCAGAAATCACGCTAATATTAAATGATCAATTTAAGGAGTTTGCCCTTCAGTTAAAAACAAATGACAAAATTAAATTTCGAGGCTTTTTAGTCAACAACCATGCTTTAGAAGGTGAGGGAATATTGGGTGGTCGTAAACCACATGTAGATGTACACGAAATTGAATGTGTTGCTTGTCATAATACCAAATTAACAAAAATTAATTTAGATGTACAAAACCCTATAGATTTACAGAAAATAATGAGCGATTTATATTTAGGCATTAAAAGTGTTTTGAATTTTTTGTTTAATCCAATTGTTATATTTAAGTAAGTATTATAAAATATAAAAGATATTTATTAAAAATAAATTATGTGTTCAAGTAATAAACTAGTGTTTTGATGTAATTAAATAAAATAAAACAAAATATATTTATATTATAATTTCCACTACAAGACAAATAGTAATCTTTAAAAACTGAAAATTGAAAAGGAACTAAATAAAGATTATCATTGCTGAGTTTAAAACTGGTCTTAAATATTTGTTGAATTGTGAATAATTAAATATGATCTTTTAAAATTAAGGACCTATTTTTGGATCAATTGGGAATTAGAGAACTTGCTAATTTGGCTTAAAGTGTATTTGTAGCAAACTTCAGTTAGATGCGCCATGCCATTTCGAATGAACACACGTGTGTGTATTGAATTATAATAAATAAAATAATCAAAATAATATCATATGAAGTTTAAATAAGAACAAAATGGTAAGTGTACAGTACTTTTTACAAGTTGTTAATTAAAATTGAATCAAATCTAGTAATGTTGTTATCGGTGAACATAACCTAACCAGCGTTATCTGTTTCAGTCAAATTTATATATATTGTACGAACATGCTGCTGGATACGCAGTATTTCGAGTGCGTGAATTTGAAGAAATTGGTTTACTCCTACCGCAAGTCGAAGCTTGTGTCACTGACCTGAGTCGCTTCAACAGCCTCGTCAAACTTGTCAGTTTTTTACCTTTTAAAACAGCTGTAGCTGCTTTAGAAAATATCAATGCGATATCTGAAGGTGTGCTTCCTGAAGATTTACAGCAGTTCTTGGATGTAGCCATTCCTAAAACTGGAAAAAAAGACAAAGCAACATTAGGTGTTAGCGATCCGAAGTTAGGAGCCGCAATAACTGAAGGATTAGGTTTAACATGCACGCATATTGGAGCAGTACCTGAAATTATTAGGGGTGTACGTTACCACTTCCCTAATCTTGTGAAAGGGTTCACTGCAAAGAGCTCTGGTATAGCACAACTTGGTTTGGGACACTCGTATTCCAGAGCTAAAGTGAAATTCAATGTACACCGAGTTGATAACATGATAATACAGTCCATAGCCCTCCTTGATCAGCTAGACAAAGATGTAAACACATTTTCAATGAGGATACGGTACGTTTTTTTGTTTATTTTTTAAATAATTTTTTAGCACTAGTTCATAGTTTTTGGTAAGCAAGGTAATCAAAAAGTTGCAGGCTTCATTAAAAGCTCTGTTTTTTGAATCGCATAACGCAAAGAAATGTTTTTAAATTTAAGTTACATTGGGATCTCCCTTAGTATATGAGGTATGTATAGGTTTGCATAAATTAGATGAATTTTTCTTGAGTATGGGAGGAGCTGTCTACTTTTAAAAGTGCTAAAGTTGTCATACTGCAGAAGTTTTAGCAAAAAAATATAAAAATGTTGAATTTTTTTTTGTCATAACTTTTTTGTCTTAAATGTTGGATACATTTTATTTATACTAGGTTTTTTTTTAGTAGAATGTAACTATTATTTTAGATATTTTTTTTATCACTCCATTTTTGAGATATCAAGCCTAATTTCATTATTTCTGATGGGCCGTCAAGTTGGCCTCGGAATGCTTAAATGTGCCTTTTTTCCTCTTCCTGATAAGATATCACTTGCCCTATCTATTTTTATAAATAACTCAGAAAATTGTGACAATCCATATTTTACCAAACAAAGAAATCATTTGTCAAGCTATCTATTTAAAAAAAAACAATCAACAACCAATTAAATGTCGAGTGACAGAAGCATTGGTCTGCTGTATCATTTATTAGAATTTATAATATTATTGTGTAATTTGTTAGTCTTTGTAGCAATTTTATTATAATTATGGCTACATTTACAAATAATAAAAAATTTGACATATTGAGATGCTACATTTTTTGCCATAAAAACTGTAGGGATATTATCTCAGAAATGAAAAGTAATTAAAATCTTAAATAATTAGTAACATTCTACAAAAAAAAGTGCTTAAAGAAACTTCAAGTAAAATTGTTCCAGTGATTAGGACAAAAAAATTATGAGAAAAAAGAAATTCAACATTTTCATATTTTTGCTATAACATCTGAAGCACGAGAAAATTGGTACTTCTAAAAATAAATTGTGTCTCCTCTCATATCTGGGAATAATTCATCTAGTTTATGCAAACCTGTATCTCTTACAATAGCGAGATTCCCATGCTGGAAACGTTATCTGGGATACCTTGTACAGGGTGGGCAAATTTCGATGTTTTCATAGGGAATCTCTGTAACTATAAGAGGTATTCGTTGTGTGACTGTATCTCGCTTGTTTAAGAAAATAAACAAAAATAATTTTGACGTTCTACAGGCACTTTTTTGATAGGAATGCAGTGGCGTAGTCAATTTTTCAAAAAAAAAAAACAAATTCGAGTTGTGACAAAGTTGTATTTTTTTAAATGGAATCCATAGTTGGCTATGACTTATTTACATTCCTTATTTTTTTGTCATTCCAAATATATAAGGGTTGATGTATTTATTTTCAAAAATACGCAAGTTAATGAGGTTTTTAGTTTGTTTTTTTTTAACAAAATTATAGTAGGCTGTGAAAACAAAAACAAAACAAGGTGTAAAACCTTTTAAATATCATTTGGTACAAGTTATGAAGGTTTTGTAATTTGTTGTTGTGATAAACATTATAAATATATAAAAATAAGGAAACAACGATAAAGTCGTAATCTGCAATAATGTAGTTTGTTGTAGTTTATCTTATGTTCAAATATTTGTTATGTTTATCACAACAACAAATTACAAAACCTCCGTAACTTGTACTAAATGAGTCTTAAAAGGTTTTACACCTTGTTTTGTTTCTGTTTTCACAGACTATCATAATTTTGTTTTTAAAAAAAATTAAAAAACCTTCGTAACTTGCGTATTTTTGAAAATAAATACATTAACCCTTATATATTTGGAATGACAAAAAAATAAGGAATAAAATAAGTCATAGCCAACTATGGGTTCTATTTAAAAAAATACAACTTTGTCACAACTCGAATTTCTTTTTTTTTTTTTAGAAAATTGTCTACGGCACTGCATTCCTATCAAAAAAGTGCCTGTAGAACGTCAAAATTATTTTTGTTTATTTTCATAAACAAGCGAGATATAGTCATAAAACGAAAAGCCGAAAAATCGAGTTATCGCCGATAACTCGAAAACAAAAGAAGATAACCAATTTTAGTTTTCACCATTAACTTTTTCTCGAAAAAAGAGATCGAGGATGCGTGGTCCGTTTTTTGATACCTCTTATAGTTACCGAGATTCCCTATTAAAACATCGAAATTTGCCCACCCTGTACAGGGTGGACCAAATTCGAATGTTTTACGGGGTATCTCGGTTACCGTAATAGATAGCGAAAATCTGCTTTCGGTCTCTTGGGCTATTATTTTGAAAAAATAACGCCTATGCAATCAGATTTTTTCTATCGGATTCCATTTTGGCACTACAGACGAAAAATGAAATTCCATCATTTTTGAAAATTTGCTGTAACTTCTTTATTTATTAAATTAGAACAAAATGTTATGGAGGTTTTTTATACAGATTTTTATGCTTCATTTAAAAACAAAAGTAATTTTTTCTCAGCCTCCTTGACTTTCGAGATATAGAGTAAACTTAAATTTTTTTAAATGGAAATCCTAGTTGGCCATGACTTTATGTGAAAGAGTATTTTTTTAGCTTTTCAAAAATATATAGTTTTATATATTTTTTGCAAAAAATAGCCAAGATATGGCCAATTTTGTAAAAATTCGATCATCAAAGTTAGCCATGATTTCGTAAACAAGTGATGTTTGCAATTATTAAACAACTAAACGTCATTGCCAAGTAAATTCTGAAACAAGCGCTACGTTTTTATCACTTAAAAAGTAATATTCTAACATATTAAACCTTTCAAAGAGTTCAAATTTAGCCATGTTGACAATACCACAATAAACAGTTATAAAATACAAAATAATACACGGATTTGCTTAAAAGTTAAAAAAATTACTTCTAAATGACGTTTAGTTGTTTAATAATTGCAAACATCACTTGTTTACGAAATCATGGCTAACTTTGATGATCGAATTTTTACAAAATTGGCTATATCTTGGCTATTTTTTGCAAAAAATATATAAAACTATATATTTTTGAAAAGCCAAAAAAATACTCTTTCACATAAAGTCATGGCCAACTAGGGTTTCCATTTAAAAAAATGTAAGTTTACTCCATATCTCGAAAGTCAAGGAGGCTAAGAAAAAATTACTTTTGTTTTTAAATGAAGCATAAAAATCTGTATAAAAAACCTCTATAACATTTTGTTCTAATTTAATAAATAAAGAAGTTACAGCAAATTTTCAAAAATGATGAAATTTCATTTTTCGTCTGTAGTGCCAAAATGGAATCCGATAGAAAAAATCTGATTGCATAGGCGTTATTTTCTCAAAAAAATAGCCCAAGAGACCGAAAGCAGATTTTCGCTATCTATTACGGTAACCGAGATACCCCGTAAAACATTCGAATTTGGTCCACCCTGTACAATACCCATAACTCATTTTTTTTTCTTCATATTTTAATCCACTGAAACAGTTTATAATGATGTTGAGCTTGTTTGACAACTAAGTAATAATCATTTTAATATATTTGTAGAGAATGGTATTCGTATCACTTCCCAGAGCTTGCTAAGATTGTTCCTGAAAATTACACATACGCTCGATTGGTAAAATTGATCAAAAATCGCAAGGAGCTTACAGACGAATCGTTGGAAGGCATGGAAGAAATTGTAATGGATTCAGGCAAAGCGCAAGCAATCTTAGATGCATCTAAATCCAGTATGGGAATGGATATTAGCGTAGTTGATTTACTTAACATTGAAATGTTTGCATCCCGAGTCATAGCTTTGGCAGATTACAGAAAGGAAATGGCCGAGTATCTGAAAACAAAAATGACAGATGTTGCGCCCAACTTAGCAACCTTAATCGGTGAACAAGTTGGTGCTCGTCTCATTTCTCACGCTGGTTCGTTAACAAATTTAGCTAAATATCCAGCGAGTACCGTACAAATTTTGGGTGCAGAAAAGGCACTGTTTAGGGCTCTAAAAACTAAAGGTAAGAAAAAGTTCAATGCCCCGTTATTATTTCGCACTTAAAAAAATGTACTATGTTCATTTGTTTAATTTTAGGGAATACTCCAAAATATGGTCTCCTGTTTCACTCGACGTTTATTGGTCGTGCCGGCGCTAAAAACAAAGGCCGAATATCACGTTACCTGGCCAACAAGTGCTCCATCGCTTCAAGGATCGATTGTTTTTCCGAACAACCAACAAATATTTTCGGTGAGAAATTGCGCCAACAAGTCGAAGACAGGCTCAAGTTTTACGAGACGGGAGATATTCCCAAAAAGAATATCGACGTGATGAAGGAAGCCATAGAAGAAGTTCAACACCTGACTGGCTCGAAGTCCGAGAAGAAAAAGAAAAAGAAGAAGCGCAAGGCAGAAGTTAATAACGATGATGATGGAGTTAATGGTGCTGAAGAAAACGGTGTCACAGAACACGTTGAGGAACCGACGAAGAAGAAGAAAAAGAAAAATAAAAAGGCCGAAATTAGCGTGTAGATTTTTGAGCTTACGCATCTTAAGGTAGATATTGTATTTTTTATGTATAGGCAGTTCTTTTTTTCTTGAATTATCGAGAGTAGGTCCAGATAAGACGATAATATTTTACCGAGTAAAATTATGTTAGGTTAGTTTCAGCAAGGCTATGTACAATCCGATGGACTATAAGGATTCTGCGCAGATCAATATTGCATCCCAGCACAGTCTCTGATAGTTTATCGGACGGTTAGTCGGCTATTCCAGCAGTTATCGTATCAATACATGAACTAGTTTGTGGCCAAAAAAGCAGTACATGAATGAAGACAAGAACTAGCACTGGGATTTTTACATGCATGCCCTCTTCACAACTACCGTGACCTCTGGTAGCTTTGCATCTTCCTCGCAGTCCCATGTATTGGGTTGTTGCATAATTTCGTGCGGTTTTTTTAGATTCTAATATTTTCATTTTAAACAAACAAACAACATAACAATAAATCAAAATAACAACAATTAATCAATAATGTATTCTCCATCGCTCTTTATCAAACTGAGAGGGTCGGCCGGTGTGAGTGGTCCCGGAGACCGAAATCTCCGTTTTTGCAACGCGAAAACCATTTTTGAGCCGTTCTTTCAGATATGGCATCATCACACAACACAAATATCGCGAGCAGCTTAAAAACCTTTGGTTATACGCGAAAAGAAGGAGGTGTCGGAAATGCTCATTTTTGTCAACCTGACACTCCATTTTGACAGTTGTATAATAAAAATAAACAAATGATGTGAAAAAAACGAAAACGCCAACTTGTAGAGAAAAACATTCTCCGTCGAATAGTACATAACAAATTACCAAAAAATTTAATTTAAGGTGCGCAATTTTGAATCTAAAAAAACCACACGAAATTATGCAACAACCCAATATTTATTAGTCCATAGTTGCGCATGTGCATAAACCAGTTCCTGTATTAGTACAAAATCGCCTGCTGGAACAAACCTATTGTGTTGGAATGATATGCTTAGGCATACTAAGCTCTAATGATTCTAGAATGAGGGAATGATAGATATTTTTCATTAAAATTATGAAATTAAAATTGATTTGATATATCGAGCTAAGATTATTGATTCAAATTTATTTAAAGTTTTAACCGAAAGCAAAAATATATCGTACAGTTAAGGTTTTATTCATTAGTATTAAGTTAGTTACTTTTCATTGTTTAAATATTTTTCGAAGAAATTGTGCTTGCAACTAGAAAAATAATCTCAAGAACCTCCAATATGACGCTTCTGTGTATTTTTAATCTGTACTTCTGTTGATAAAATGTTGCTCATTATTTAGAAATGAAATTTATTATTCAAGCTTTTCGCAAAGAATGAAACACTTATTGACAAGTTTATTTTCCGTTAAGTAGTTATTGTGTATATTAATTTTATGTATAAATAAAATGCAGATTATTTCGATATTGATACAATTGAATTGAATAAATTTCTTTCAAAAAACCTACCAAGTATTAAAATTATTTCACTTCACTTATCCAGTCATCTTTCACATAGACAATTGAAAATAATAAGTTCAACTGTTTTTGGAAAGCAAGAATGTGTTCTGCAGCCTTTACTGGAAAATCAGTAAAGCTCAAAGTTCTTGATCGAGGATATTTTTAAACAAAATATTACAGCATCTAAAAAATTCTTTTATTGGTTTGTTGAGGACAAATTTAGAATTAATTTAATGAACGAAGTATGGGAAGTTCTTTCCCAATATTTTTCTTAGCTACTATGACCAAAAATGGTCAAAAGTCTCCCTTTTATTATGTGTGCCCTTAGTTGGCTGATTGTTAATTCATTCTTATATTTTAGTATATAATAACCTTTATTTTTCAATTACTCAATTTAAAAAATTATGTTGAAAATACAATTTTTGTATACTAGTGTAGTATAGATTTTCGATACTTTTCAATTGTTTTACATTATTTTAGCTATTTTTTATCATTTGTTAAATTTATTATTAAATAAAAATAAATAATACACAACTGAATTTATTGTTATTTATCTTTACACATTTTTACAGAAAAATTCACATTGGAATGTCTAACAAACTTACTTACAACAAAAAATTAAAAGGTCTTTTTATATTGATAAGCCAGTTATTACCATTTACCTTTTTCTATATTCACAAACCGAGTCTAGTTTCTCACATGCAAACTATTAAGGCACAATATTTGTGTTTACATACGAGCCGTAGTGAGGATTTTTAGTGCCCCGATTTTAACAAAAAATATACTTTACAACATTTAAAAATTCAAGTATTTAAATTCTACGCTTTATTTTTTGTTTATTTAAATGAACTTAATCCACAATTTCACTACCCTGTTCTGTTCAAAAACAATGTGCATACCATATCACTACGGCTCTACATTTGTAAATAGTAACAGGATTATTACTTGCATTCATACATAATGTGCAAATAAAAATACAAGAATGAGAAACAAATGATACACAAAAAATGGAAAACAATGGTGTTGAATCCTTTACAGTTTACACAATACGATAGTCATTTGTTTAACAAAGAGTATCCAGAAAACAAAAGAAGTCAATGAATTGGTAAGTCACCATAATAAAAAAGCTAAAAACGACCATAATGTGCACAACGATTAAAAAATTGTTTCATACTTTTACCGATTATTTACAGTTTAAATTATTGGTTAAGTAAAAACAAAAATTTAATTGGTCAAAACAGCGATCATTAGCTTTGATAAAACAATTGTATTACAACAATTAACAAACAATAGATTCAACACCGATATTTTCACTTAATTAATTAGATTAGTTATGAAATAGAATTAACAAAATTAGGAATACGAAGCAATAACTTGTAACAATGTTTAAAATATTGCTCTAGATAAAAAACAAACATATATATATTTATAATAGATTAAAACTCTCAATGAAGGATGCGCTGCTCCTTCGAAAATGAAATTATTTTACAACACCACCAACCCCGACTGTACACAATTAGACTTATATATAAATACTATTGATTATGATTTTTTGTTACATGTTAAATATTATTTAACTTCAGTACACCTTATGGAACCCAGCACCGCGAGAATGAGCATTAATGGATAGTACGTAAACAGTACCACGATAACATGCATTGATAAAATCAACCACACAAATGAAATACCTGAAGTAATGAGACCGAATGTTGCCATAAATTTGTTACTATTACAATAAACAAAAGTGAGCCGCATAACTGAAGTACTGAGGGTAAAATTTCATTACCACATTAATCCACATGCATTAATAAAAAAGAAACTACTATTTTCAAAGTTTAAGTGATGAATAATTAAACAAAAGATGGCAGTATATTTACACGTGTTTATGTCACATACAATATCGAATTACTATTTTAGTTCATTAAGTTACCAATAGAGTTTATCCTGTCTACTTTTAGTATCCATTACAACTTTTTTCTTTATTATCAGGCTATGAGAACCATTTTCAACTTTTCTTGTGATTCGACTGTTTTTAAGACAAACTTGTTCCTTTAACAACAACAAAAAAAGCACAGTATATGTAAAGTAAGAGGTGGTACGATGCAGTTTAAGTAATTGCATAACTAATTTTATATACATCCAATGCATATGTTTAACTCCTCACTTTTTTATTCTTTTTCCTGTACTTTTTTTTGATAAGACTAGTTCCGTGCCTTTTATTCGCTTCATCACCTCTGAATTTGATGAAGAAATCAAACTGCAAACAGTAATTAAATTATTATCAGTAATTGATATAACATGGCTTAGAAACAAATGTTAAAACCACGAAACTTTCGAATGTAATGAAATATGTTATGAGGATCAATGTGGTACCAAAACTGTATATTTTATTCGGTTTAAATTAAAACTGTATTATGGCCCAATTATCACCTATATCACATTAAAGTTGGTACTTTGATGTTATACATAATAAATATATTTACAATACAAAAACAATGAAACTCAAAAAATTAAAGTAACATTCTAATTTCAAATAATCACAGAATCTAGTTATACTTGGACCAAAATTATATATTTTTTAAACAGAAAAGCTGCCCCTTTTTAATTTTTGATGTAAAATCAAACAACCCTAAACACTTTTTATGGCATTTAGCGAGTTGATCTTACAAACAATGAACACAAAATAATGGAATATCAACGTTTAAAACACAGGTACTCGTGTATTTTATTGCAAGCTAAAGAATCCGATTTAAAATATGGATCATTTTAACATTTTATTATCATATTGAAGAAACAAATGAAATGTAATGAAACTAACGATACTTAAACAGTTACGACATAATTATATTAGATAAATTCAGACCAATGAATTACATACGCTTGGAAAAAAATTTAATGCTTTCTTTTACTTCGGTCTCATTACAAAAACTTGTCATGTCACTTTTAAAATAATACTAAAAATTTAATTTGACAATTTTAATTCATATCTTTGGATACTTGTATACACAGTTATAAAAATGACTGACCATTCTTAGCATTCATTTATACACACATTTACAACCATCGTCGTATCCTAATCACAACATCTTATGTAATAAAGTCTGCTAATACTTTTGGTTTAAATCTTTGATCAACAGGTTCAACGAAATAAAATGATAAAACTAAATTCGGTGACAAATATTAAAACAGATTGGATCATAGTACCCCACATGTTCAAATTGTTATGTTAAGTTTTAGTCATTATATAAAAGAAGTCCATGGGTTTACGAGTAACACTAAAGATTTTTAAGTAAATACATTGATGGACAGAACCATAAAACAATCGCTTGCCATTTGCTAAACAAAAGCAACTGCTACCACAAGTATATGACAAATCATACTGACACAACCAGCACTTAAAGTTATAATTTTATCGGTCCAATTAGCTACTATCAATTATCAAATGAATTCTACTATTAACACACATATTTTTATAAGCATGATATTAAGTACGAAAATCAATCATAACGGTACACAAAAATTTATTTACTCATCAAACATAGTTTGTTTTCTTTTGAGATCAAGTTACATAATCCAAATACCAATTTATACCAAAGCAAGCAATAACCTTTAACAAACAGTTCTAATAAGTCTTATAGTAGTGTTTACAGAATCTGTTGACAGCATTATTTTGATATTGAGACCGGTTGACCAGCTGGAACTAAAAATCTTGAAGAATTTTTGAATTATACACTGAAGATTTTTTTCAAAATTCATTTAAAAGCAAATTTTTTGAAGTAAATTAAGTAAACAGCGTTGAAGTAAAGATCAACAAATGTAATGAAAATCCAAATTACACAAAAAGCTTTATTTAATAGCTCAGTAAGGTTAACGAATTTAATAGTTTTCAAACTTAATGTTTAAGAACCTCGACACCGAAAGTTAAAGGAGGACCTGATTAAGAAGAAGAAATACATAAAACCTTTTGGACACTAAAAATAACCATTTTGTCTTAAGCCAAAAAATTTTTACCTAATGATTCAATCCGATCAATTCAAAATATTATTATACTATACTGGGTGATTCAGTTTGACTGTCGCACCCCTATAACTTTTTAATTATTAAAAATAACCCAAATATAAGGTTTGTTGGGGTTATTTTCTATAATTAAAAAGTTATAGGGGTGCGACAGTCAAATTGAATCACCCGGTATAAACGTATTATAGTTCACATCATATTCACGGCAAACATACATAACCAATGCTGCTTTTACTAGAGAAACTCAAAACTTTGGCCACGATTTAAAGTTTGCAACAATAATATTGTTAGAGGATGCTTTTGAAGATAAATATTAACATTAAAAATTGTTAAGTTACGAATACAATACTTTTAAGATAGAATATGGAAGACAGTTAAGGAAATACAAAATATTATGAAGACTAAGAAGCGAGGCATATTTGATCAGTTAATCAACCCATTTTACACATTCCAACAAAATTAAGAATAAATTATTTAATTTGTGGACATTTAGTCGATTTAAATGATTCATGAACCATTTTACACTTTCCAACAAAATTAAGAATAAACTATTAAATTTGTGGACATTTGGTTGATTTCAATGATTCATGAAATCATTAAAAATCATTTATTTATTGTGTTTTTCTTCTAATTTTTTATTCCCAAACAGTGTCACACCTCCATGCTGCTTGGATTTTTTTCTCTTTATTTATTTATTCAAAGTTGTGGTTTTTTACAAACATGTAAAATTATATACAATTTGTTACATAATTTCATGGAATTGTTTACTGAAATCTGTTGGTTTATTATACAGTCTAATATTTGTTGGATCATGTAGATCAAATTCGAGATGTTTTGGACTTTTGATATGATATAAAAATAGATGTATGCTTTTTTGGCTATATGAATATTAAATTATTTTTTCCAAACACTTATTTATAATACGTCGATTTAGGGATATGCAACTATCATTGGTAACAAAATTCTATTATTTTACCATTATTCGGCGTTATTAATGTCATGCATTTTTGAAATTGAATAAACACATTTAACCACAACCTTATCCTTAGATCATGTCTTAAATAGACCTGTAACATAAATTTTAATTTCTGGACCCGTCTGCTAATATTTGTCACAAAATTATTCTTAAATGTATTTTCAGACTTCTAGGTAAAAACTGTGTATACTAGACAAAAAAAAACATTAAAACTACGACTTATGGACAACAAACTTCAACTTCATTATTTAAACGTAGCGGTAAATTGATTATTTTGGTTGAAACCACTTGTAGGAAACATCTGGTTATTGTAATTAACGTTTATTCCAAATCCTGGACTACTTTGACTATTTTGATTAATTAATCGCGGTTGATTTGTTGGCGACGTAGGATTGCTCGCAAGTTGGTTCATAGTGGGCGCAGCACTTTGTTTATTAAATTTGTTACCTAGCAAATTGTTTAAATCGATATTTAAATTTCCGGAGTTACTCCACGTTGCTCCTACGGGTAGCGGTTTATTGCTATTTTGGGCAGACTGTTGTTCTGATGCTGGGTTGGGCTGATTGGAAGACATTGGTTGAAGAATTGGTTGAGCAGAAGATGGAGGTAAGATTTGTCCTGCACATACAATCTCATTTAGTTCATGCATCAAGGACAACATTATTAAAAACTTTTTAAATACTGCAGTTAAAATTGTAAAAAAATAATTTAAATGTACAGGGTGGCCTATTTTCGATGCCCATACAGGGTATCTCGGTTATTATCAGAGATAGAAAAAAACTAAGTACGTAGTCTCGATTTATTTTTTCGAGAGGAATTCATTGCCCTAAACAGATTTTTGATATCTTCTTTTATTTTCGAAATATAGCCAAAAACCGATTTTTGGCAATTTTCAAAAATGTTAAATATCTCGCTTAAACGAAAAGATAGAGAAAAACTTTAACGACATTTTTTGCATGGGTTTTTATCCTTAACAAGACATCGATGTTCAATTTTTTTACTCATATAAATATCGATATATTACAGATAACTTTCTTATTTTCAATGGCAACCATAGTTGGCTTTGACATAAATCGAAAGCTTACTTTTTGCGCTTTTCAAAAATATATAATTTGCTTATGGATTCCATTTAAAATAAGAAAGTTAGGTGTTTTATATCAATATTTATGAGTAAAAAAAAAATTAATATTGCTATCATATTAAGGACGAAAAACCATACAAAAAATGTTTTAAAAGTTTTTCTCTATCTTCTTGTTTAAGCGAGATATTTCACATTTTTGAAAATTGTCAAAAATCGGTTTTTGGCTATATTTCGAAAATTAAAAAAGATATCAAAAATCTGTTTACGGCAATGAATTCCTCTCGAAAAAGGAAATCAAGACTGCGTACTTCATTTTTTTCTATCTCTGATAATAACCAATATACCCTCCCTGTATGGGCATCGAAAATAAGCCACCCTTACAGGGTGGACCAAATTCGAATGTTTTACCCCGGTATCTCGGTTACCGTCATAGATAGCGAAAATCTGATTTCGGTCTCTTGGGCTATTTTTTTGAGAAAATAACGCCTATGCAATCAGATTTTTTCTATCGGATTCCATTTTGGCACTACAAACGAAAAATAAAATTTCATCATTTTTGAAAATATGCTGCAACTTCTTTATTTATTAAATTAGAACAAAATGTTATAAAGGTTTTTTATACAGATTTTCATGTTGAATTTAAAAACAAAAGTAATTTTTTCTTAGCCTACTTGACTTTCGAGATATGGAGGAAACTTACATTTTTTTAAATAGAAACCCTAGTTGGCCATGATTTTACGTGAAAGAGTATTTTTTTAGCTTTTCAAAAATATATAGTTTTATATACTTTTTGCAAAAAATAACCAAGATATGGCTAATTTTGTAAAAATTCGATCATCAAAGTTAACCATGATTTCGTAAACAAGTGATGTTTGCAATTATTAAACAGCTAAACGTCATTGCCAAGTAAATTCTGAAACAGCCGCTACGTTTTTATCACTTACAAAGTAATATTCTAACATATTAAACTTTTCAAAGAGTTCAAATTTAGCCATGTTCACAATACCACAATAAACAGTTATAAAATACAAAATAATACACGGATTTGCTTATAAGTTAAAAAATTTACTTCGAAATGACGTTTAGTTGTTTAATAATTGCAAACATCACTTGTTTACGAAATCATGGTTAACTTTGATGATCGAATTTTTACAAAATTGGCCATATCTCAGTTATTTTTTGCAACAAATATATAACAATATATATTTTTGATAAGCTAAAAAAATACTTATTCACATAAAATCATGGCCAACTAGGGTTTCCATTTAAAAAAATGTAAGTTTACTCCATATCTCGAAAGTCAAGGAGGCTAAGAAAAAATTACTTTTGTTTTTAAATTAAGCATGAAAATCTGTATAAAAAACCTTTATAACATTTTGTTCTAATTTAATAAATAAAGAAGTTACAGCAAATTTTCAAAAATGATGAAATTTCATTTTTCGTCTGTAGTGCCAAAATGGAATCCGATAGAAAAAATCTGATTGCATAGGCGTTATTTTCTCAAAAAAATAGCCCAAGGAACCCAAGTCAGATTTTCGCCATCTATTACGGTAACCGAGATACCCCGTAAAACATTCGAATTTGGTCCACCCTGTACAACAGTTGAAAATTAAAAACTTGATTAATATGTATAATAATTACTTTAAACCTCTGCGTTAGGTAAAATAGTGTGCGAGTATCTTATCAGTTAAAAAGTTTTTAACTCGAAACAACAACTGTTTGAAAGTTATTATTTTAAATTGAAATTGTTACTTTTAACTTGTTAAATAATCTATAATCATAATAAACCATGCTTATTTGTAACAATACAATGAACAATTTAACAGTTCATTACCTGCCTTGTCACTAACATTAATTTGATTAACTGTAATTGTTATTGCAACACAGTAAAATGACTTTGCGAGCAGTTTATCCCACACTTAAATAAACTTTTTATTAAAAAAGAACAACAATTTTCCAATTGTTTTTTATGAAGGCATAAAAGCAGCTGCCACACAAACAATGCACTTATAAAAATGAATTATAGCCATAAAATTACATTTTTAAAACGTGCACATAAAAAATATTACAATTGTTTAAAAGTGCAAAAACAAACCAAGATTTATTTACTATAATCAAGTTACTGTTTTTTAAAGTAAAATCTTTGGTACCTAAATATTTTAAGTGGGTTCTATGGTTCTATCATACGTGCATGACATGTCGAGATTTTCACTAGTTTTTATCCTAATTATCAAAAAACAAAAGATGAGGAAAATTTATTACATCAGGAACATACCGACATTGTTAAATTTTACCATAAAATCTAAAAACAAATGCTTGCTTTACTAAATTTTTAATCTGGATTAAGAAACAATATTACAGCTATAGTTCTTAAAATTAAGCTGATCTTCCTACACTAACATACAAAATATTTAACAAAAACTAATTTATTTTAAGCTTAATATTTAAGGTTCACAAAAATACCTATTTTTATAACTTCATTATTTATAAAGTTTCTTGGGTTTACTTACAAAAACAAAAATAATTGAAGTGTTAATGACTTCTGGAATATATATATAGGTTTATATTACGTTGATGTTATGCTTTTTTCTTTTATTTTAATCAACAGGAAATAAATGAAGGGCATCTTAAAAGTTCACAGAAATTCGACACATTCAAAAATGTTAACTTTGCAGTTATTTGCCCAGTTTGTTCAATTGTTTCTTGCAACCAAAAACAAAAAGTAAAAAACATACAACATGACGTTTACAAAGTTGATGTATTTCTAAAATTATTTTATACACACCCTGTATTTTTAAAGTGATTTTAATGGCCTAAAAAATTAAAACATTTTCTCAAAATTGTGTACATTAAAAATTCATGAAGCGTTAACATCAACTTTTAAAACATTGTCAATTAGACACATTACGTTTGAAGCCATAAATCTGCAGTCAGAATTAGGATCTCCCCTCTGAACATTCGAACTCAACACATCTCCCAACCAGAGCTGAATTTCAATCAGGGCGTCAATAAATTCTGCCAATAAAATACTGACCGGCACATTTATAACGGCACACGCAATCATACTTAAAACAGCTATTCGGACTTTTGCTTCTTTATGAAACCGCAAACTCCAAGTAAGATTAAAAATTTCCCTAGCCATTCTTGGAGCAACTACACAGTTCTGCGCCGCACACATTATTTTCGCTAACGTGTCTAAAAACTGCACCAACAGAATATTATCGCTATCGTATTTCATGGCAAACGTCGCATTATGACTGAACCCATATATCAGAGGGAAAAAAAATGAGCCCGCTGCTTCTGCAAACCTATTACGTTTTTCAAACACGAAATGCTTGTGACGCACGAATCGTCGTGTTTTACTTTCCAATCTCTTACGAATTATTTCCTTCGCCATTTCGGCTTCGGAATTCGGACTTGTTTGGACTTCTTGGACAGCTTCGTGGTCATTTTCATCGGGTTTCGCACTCGACAAAATCTTCGCCGCTTCGGTCAAAATTTCCAACATGAAAACACGATGCGAAATCGAATAAATTCCACTTTCCGCGTGAAACTGCTTGCAAATGTATTCCGCGTAAAAGGCTGGATAGACGCATATTATATTTACACAACTCTGAAACACTAGGGTATCAAAATTTTCGACGTAAAAAGTGGGGGTTAGAGTCATGACTATTTCTAAAATTTCGAGCCCGATTGAAGCGTCGTCGTTTGGTAATTGCGAAACGATTAATTTTTCACACTTTTCAAGGCTTAAAGTGAACAATTCCGGGTCCTTCGTTTCCAACAAGCCATCGCGTAAGTCACGCAGATAAGCGGGGGCTTTAGCTTTGGTAACTTTTGTGTCGTTCGACGTATCGTACGGCTCGAGATCGTCATCGGAATCTAACTCAAAATCTGTGCTATCGACGACGGTTATTAAACTTCCCGCTCCTTTAATCGACTTAGCAGTGACCTCGTTTTGTGGAGCTTGATTCATGTCTACGATGTTTTTGGTTCGAGATCTGAACTTACGTTCCGGTGGGACATATTCGGAGCTCTCGTCGGTTACGTACGTAACGGAAGACGCAGCTACAATCGTTTTAAGCAACT
Source organism: Elmis aenea (assembly GCA_947652605.1). Lineage (NCBI taxonomy): Eukaryota > Metazoa > Arthropoda > Insecta > Coleoptera > Elmidae > Elmis > Elmis aenea. The sequence continues at coordinate 46,295,142 of OX393579.1, read as the reverse complement.
CTTCAAGAGATGTAGTTACTTTAGTTGCACCGGACGTTCGATCGACTTCTGCAAACGCTTTTAAGGCCCCCGCGAGATTTTTCGATTCTTCCGATAAACTATCGTAATTAAAGTCCAATTTTATATCTTTAGTCTCGTCCACAGTTAAAGAAGCAACCACCACTTCGGCAGTAACCATTCCGATAACTCTAATAGCGTCAGTTGTCGATTCTAAATGTACTGGGATTCCGAGAAATATTTTTTCCTGTATTTTGCTCCTTCCGGATATTAACACTTCGGTTTTTAATTTTTTTAGTGTCGAAATTATTAACTTTGTGATATATAAATGTTGTTCGACACTCGTGTGCGTTATTGCCGATTTATCTGACCACGTTGTTATTAATTTCATCAACAAATCAAACAAATCTGATTGCGAAATCCGGCTTACGTAATCAACCAAGTTGTATACGAGATTCGGTTTGTCGAGTTTATAATACGATAGCAACGGAATTTTCGTAAGCAAAACATATTTCCAGTCTTTATTTCCCAATAAATTTGGTCCGAATATATTTTGGATTTCGAAACTGGCGACGTCCAGCTGTAAAAACATCACCGCTAAAGCCTGCACGGCAGTTCGATTTACCAGAAGTAAAACATCGTGAATCAATTTTCTATAAAAAGTGCATTTCGTATTATCATCGCTTGTCCACAGTGCAGCTACTTTAACAAAACTTTCCAGTCCATTCCATTCCAAATTTTCATTAAAATTCAACACTATTTTGCTTATAAACGTGGCGAGCGGCTGCGTATCCAATTTTCCGCCCAACTCCCCACAAGTTTCCGTTAAAAACGTGAAAAATTCTATCACTTTAACGACATCCAAAACCAGCAAATTACAAAAGTTTTGCGTTCGGAAGATTTTCGGTATATTTCCCGCAGAAGCATTGGCGAGTCGATTAGGTAACGACACTACCATCTGAATCAAACTTTCATACCTCATATTCCTATCCTCCTTTACTATATCGTTTACATTCGTCCGTTTAATAGAAAATGACACAACGGCCACAAAAAGCACATCACTTTTGAAAACGAATTCTAATAAATCGGTAATAGTGCTGACGTCGCTCGGGCTCGCTCGTTTTAAACACTCTGTAAGTATCGAGAGCGCCTCATACAAAAAAAACTCATTTTCAACGACAAACAACTTCTTGACTTGGCTGTAAATTTTGTTTTCGTGATATGGAAAACCGCCATCAAACTTATCGACGACTAAATTTAAAACATGCGGATACGCTGTGGAAGTATACAGCTCCCAGTTTATTAACGGTTCGTCTAAGCCTACTAATTTTTGCACCGTGGCTGGCCCGGGAAGTAACTCATTAAGATGTTGCAGGGCCGACAAAATTTCGTCCACTTGCTTGCTCGAGCTGATTTTAGTAACACTTGATAGTACTGACACTACATGAGCTGTTGCTGAATCTAAAGTTATCACTTCTTTATTTTCACTCACTACCGATGGTTTTTTCACAACGTCCGATAAACGAGTTGCTCCCGTCACTACATCTTTAGTCTCGTTCGGTTTTTCTGTAACGGGAAATCTCGAATGAGTTTTCCCAATTCTTACAAACAAAATCAATAATACAATTTGTTCCTAATGCAAGTGTTGCATTATTCATTAAATTACACAGTATAGTTCGGTGTGATTATACAAAAAAAAAACTTATTAAGATAGATCAAAAAAAAACTAAATACAAATTATTTGGTCCAATTCTTTAAGAGAAATTAAATTTTGGAAACAAAAACGTTACATCTATAACTGTCTCTAGAGATACAGACAAAAATGAAATTTTCAACTTTTTCAGTTTTTATTTTTAACACAAAACAATTTTGTAAGATATCCAACAAAAGTGAGAACATTTTTTTATTCAATGTTTTACATAATACAGGGTGGTCCAAAGAAACGGTTAAATGACCAAAAACGTGCAGTTTTTTGGGACAAACTCAGAACCGTTTTCAAAAATATTCTATTATTTCCGGTTTTTGAGTTATTAGACAAAAACTGTTTATTTGTTATATTAATCATGTATCATATGTTGCAAATATCAAAAAAGTTTATGAAGATTATTTTTAGATATTTTTATGTAGTTTGATAGTACTTACAAAAAAAAAAAATTTTACGCTCGCCGTTAAAAAGTTATGACACAAACTTACCTTTTTTAAATGGAAGCTATAGTTGGCCATAGACTATTTAAATTCCTTATTTTTGTCCGATTTCAAATATATAAGGGTTGATGTATTTATTTTCAATAATACGCAGGTTACAAAGGTTTTTTGATTTTTTTAAAGATGAAAAACACAAAGTAGGCTGTGAAAACAAAACAAAATCGAGAAAAACGCGAGATGATAGAATATATTTGAGAACTGTTCTGAGTTTGTCCCAAAAAACCGCACATTTTTGGTAATGTAACCCTTTCTCTATCTTAATTATTAAGCGAGATACCCATGTAATCCCATCGAATTTGGACCACCCTGTACAGTGACAGTCAATTTTATTATGATTCATTTTGATTTTTAAATGGCTTTTCATACAAATTGTTACATATTCGACTTATTTCTGTTATAACAATTTATCACAAGTAGGCATTTGTTTTTAAAATAAGGTCAAATTTAATAAAAATATAAAACCCAAATCAACTTTTTAGATAATTCATAGAGTGGACATTTACGTTAAATCCTGATTTAACGTTTCCTTCAACGTAAACAATACATGGCATAAATAAAAAGCACTCCTAAACGATTTATAAAAATAAACAGCTTAATATGTTTATCTGTTATAACAAGTAAGATAAAAAGATATATCTTCTTTATTATGAAAATAGTAGTCCATGAAAAAAACAAAACACATAACGAACAACAGTAACATGTGAATAACTTCACGTGACGCAATAAATAACTATGCATGAGTATCTCGGATACAAATTGGATATTTCATTTCCGTTTCCAACACTTTATTCCTCTCAAAAATGCATTTCAACAATGTATAATTCTTTTTTAAGTATCATCGTTAATAATGGGAATTTCCCTATAATGGCATTAAATTTGATACACCCTGTACAATATTTTAAGTTAACTAAATCGTTAAACCAGAAAAACACTATTTCGGAACAAATTAATAACGATTTATAAAACTCTGATAAGCAAACAACTTAATTTGTCTAGTCTTAAATGATTATGTTGCTGTTTACAGTTGCTTGACCAAGCTGATTATATATAAACTGTGTAATGTATAAAAGATGAAAACAAAATTAGTCTTATTCATTATCTTTGGGAACAGGATTTTTAAATTCTGGGCTTAAGTCATAGTTTGCATTTCCTGTACTTTAAACCATTTCCAGTCCAACCTGAAATGATCCCTAAATTTGATTTTTAAACATCCCCCTGCACATATTTGGGAATAATTAAATTCTTTACCAAATCGTTCAAACAAAGCATCACAATCTGTGATAATACACATTGGGTTTTTCACAAAATTCAATTGGTTGGCCTTGAATGTGATGTAATAATGCCACCTCTGATATTACTACGTTAACAAAAGTTTTGTAGATGCAAAATAGTCATTTTGATTTGAAATTTGATTTCTGGAAGAGAAAAAAAATAATACATGGATTTATTTATTTTTGTTAAGTACCCAAATTTTTACAAATCTTGACACTATTTTAAAAACCGATACCTACTTGTGATACATTGTTGTAACAAGAAATTGATGAATAATTCAAATAAACGCAACATGAAAATTTAAACACAAGAAGTGCTAAAGGGCACTCACGACACACAATACGTCAGAAATTAATAATTCTATTTCAAAAGTAACGAATAGGAATAATTCATCGCCTCCTGGAATTATTTTTACAAGTTATACCACAAACTTATTTTCTAAATACAAACAATAGTTTACTTTCATTCATTTGGAAAGATAAATTTGTCTTTTTGTATTAGCTTGATTTATTTATTACCTATACAAAACTGAAAAAGATGTTCGCAAAATTTATATTATTTAAGGATTCTTTATTCGCTAATTTTTGATACTCAATGGTAATCACGTTATTAAAGACAACGTCACCTCAATAAACGTAACACATACAACATACAGGGTGTCACACAAAAAACGCCGCAAGCTGTAACTCTGTTGCTTGTGGTCCGATTTTGATGAACAAAAAAGTAAATGAAATGGCTCCTCAAATACTATAAACTGAATTGGATTTCAAACAAAAAAATCTTAATCAACAAATGTCATTTAAACGTCAGTGTGGTATTTAAATGACATTTGTTGATTAAGATTTTTTTGTTTTCCACGGCACGCTTGAGAATTTTGTGAAACCTAACCTATTTTAGTTAAACTTTTATTTTTTATTTCTTATTAGTTTAGCACTAAAATTAACTTATGATTACATCATTGAATTCAGAAAAAAATGTCTACCAGATTTAGTAAAAAAAAGTAGATGGTGCCATTTGGAAAAAAAAATTGACTATCGTTTGACATTTAAGTTGAACTTGAAAAAAATTGAAATCCAATTCAGTTTATAGTATTTAAGGAGCCATTTCATTTACTTTTTTGTTCATCAAAATCGGACCACAAACAACAGAGTTACAGCTTGTGGCGTTTTTTGTGTGACACCCTGTATATGCATGGTGTTACATATTGGGGGAAAAAAAATAGAAAAGTTAAAAAATTTCGTCTTAAAATAAAAATTAAATTTTTTTTAGCATTCTGTAATATATTGTACACATTCATAATTTTTTATTTGAAAATTTGAAAAGTCATGCGGTAAGGGGTTAAAGACAACGTCACCACAATAAACGTTACAACATATAAAACAATTTTAGTATAAATTTAATTCTTTATAAAAAAATCTGTTTTATTGCTACATAATAAAAACATATAAAAATAATATACATGCATTAAAATTATTAGTTAAAAAATCAGTACCAACCTGTACCAAAGCCGTCCAGCAGGTCGGCAGCAAGAAGAGAACTTTGGTTGTTATTTGGAGTTACCCCAAATCCAGGTTGTTGCGAGTGAATACTTAAAGACGCCAGCCCACTTAAGTCTCCCAACAAATCGGCACCGGCACTGCCCGAATTCTGCACGTTCGCCCCCGGCATTACATTCTGTTGCAGCGGTACATTTGGCATGGAAGCGAATAAATTTGGCATAGGAGCCGCCGACGACGTTGGAGAAAAAATTTGAGTTTGTTTTGTGTTGGCAAACATGTTGGACTGTATCACATTTTGAGCTGGTTGCGGTGGACTTGGTAATTGTGCGATCGGCGAATATCCCTGATCACTCGGAGTCGGTACAAACGCCGAATTAAAATCGGCAAACTCGTCCCCCTGCATTGGTTTCGCGTCGACCGCGGTAACAGCCGTAAAAGCTGTTTCGAAATCACCAAATTCCGACGTTTTCGTTTGAATAACTTCCTCCGCCCGTGGATTAAAATCATCGAACAAATCATCTTGCGACTTCGCGGCTGTCGATCTATTGTTATTATTAACACCGAACGTAGCAGCAGCACCTAAATCAACTTTTTTTACCACTTTGACCGGTTTCACGGGCGACTTGTTCACGGAGTTATTTAAATTTAAGTTTACTTTCTTTTCGGGCGACGTTGGACTGCCTATACTCTCGGTATCTTTGTATTTTCTAGCGTTTGTGTAATTTTTGTTTGTTTCGGTGTCGCTGTCTTCCTTCTCAGGTTCATAATCTTCTTCGTACGACCTGTCCCTATATCGATTGGAATTCTGAGAGCCGCCGTTGTCCCAATCTCGATCTCGTTCACCGCCATAATCTCGGTTCCACGATCTATTATCATCCCAACGATCACCTAACAAAAGAGGTACAAAATGAATTAACTGCATATATTAAAATTGAAGTAATTTTTTTATTTAACATCTCTTATTATTTTACACAATTATCTAACATAACTTCGCAATCAGGTGACTGTCTGAATTTTTAAAGTATATGTTGAAAGTTTTATAAATTTCTTAAATCAGCTCATTATTATGAATAACTGGTCAAGGATAATAAATTAACGGAGCATATTACTGCTTATGGTTATGGACAAGGAAAGAATTCTCAAATATTTATGTAATAAAACATTCATTTCTGTGGTAAAGGCAGCTTAAATGAAAACATCATTATACAACCAAAATATGACGTAAACAATGTATACATTAAGGAACATTTGTAGAATATTTGGAATTATCATAGAGTTTTTGATACATTGAATATGTGTGTAACAGTTTTTAACAGCCCTAAATTTAAAATTTAACAAACTGTTAGACTATTCAAGGGACTTATTTACTAATACAGTGATGCACAAAAGTATAAAAAGAGACAAATATCTAGAATACTATTAAAGTATTACAATGAAATTTGGTATATGACCGTTATCGTATGTTCCGGATTTGATGAAAATACTGAGGTTGTAAAACGACTTCTGGTTCAACCGGAAATCAATTAAAACATTGAAATTTAAAACACTCTGTATAGTTTTATATTTTTGGATTCCTCCTTAAATTTACTGTAAAAAATGTATGAGATTTTATGGGTCTAAAACCCACCGTTTTTGTGAAAATTACATTTTCAAGAAAATTTTGAGGTGATACCGATATTTCAAAAAATGTTATTATTTAAAAACTTTAAAAAGGCAAGAAAAATTCATTTAATTGTAGGATTGGCTAGATTAATAAACTCCTTTTCACTAGCTACATTTAAAAAATGTTAAACAGGGCGTTTTTTACAATTGGTCAAACTTGTGAAACTTTTAACATCAATAACTCGGTTTTCTTCAATACATACTATTTTTTTTTTAACAATAATAGAAAATTTAATTGTCCTTGAAAAGCATTTATACCTAAAATTGATATTTTCTAAGAAATCGCGATTTTATTGTTCATTATTAGGGCAACGTAATATTTTTAAGTAAGCTATGAAGGTAGACAGCGATGTTAAAGTTTCACCTGTTTTACCAAGCGGAAAAAATGCCCTGTACAGTATTTTTAAAATGTAACTGCTGCAAAGTGTTAATTAATTTATTGTTAATCCAATTTTCAAACAAATTTCTACTGCTTTTTCATAGTTTTTAAATGTTAAAAATTTTCGAAAGTGCTGTATCATTCCAAATTTTCATAAAAATGTTTGAGTTCGTTTCCGGTTGAACCGGAAGTCGTATTGCAACATCAACACTTTACGTGGATGTCTTGTAGAAATGCAATACCAGTTTCAAAACTCTTGTCTCTACAAAGTTGCAGTCTTTATCATAAAAGTTGTGTTATTTCTTGATAAATAATTGGGAGTCAACTAATGAGAGCCAAAAATCTTGAAATTATTAATGCATTGCTATAAAAAATCACATTTCTAAAATCCTTCACATTCATTGGAAGATATTTTCTGTTAGATTATCTCGTGCACCATGAAATATTGCTTCATATTATTATTAATGCTGTTGTTATAACTTATATGATAGCTTTCTAAATTATTAAAAATATTGATTCATTACAAATCTATTATTCATTTAAAAAATCAAATTCCCCAAGATTTTCTTCCAAATTCATACAGAACTACAAGTACATGTTTCCTCCACAAATTTAGTTAAAGAAATAAATACTGTATAAGAAATTCACATTTGCACAACGTAGGCAAATATTTGGTTTCGATATTAACCTGATTATTTTTAATTATTTCGATCCTTTCTTTCACATATGTAATTTCAAAACATGCAGTACGAACAATATTTCTATTAACAAGGTCTTTTAAACACAAAGTTTCTTACATAAGTTGAATGATATGACTTTAAACCCAAAATTGGATCAACTTTGTTTAAATATTTAAGATAGAAAGTGTTAAGCAAAATTTCTCATTTATAACAGCAGTTATAACTTACAAGCAACCACATACATAATATGACTAATAAAGATAAAAGCGCTTCCAAAAATGGCTTTGAAATGAAAGAAAAATTTAAACAAAACGTAAATGTTGAACAAGCCATAACGACATGCAACAATTAACTATGTAAAAATATATTAAATAAAAATGGTAATTGCTTACCAAATTTCATACCAGCCATTTCCGAACTCATTCCGATGTATTTATCTTTGTTTTTCTTGGCCTTTTTCCTTTCTTCCCTAAGTTTGTCATCATCTTGAATAAAATCTATAAGCTCACGCACTTTGTGCCTTATATTTATGCCCTGATCTTTTCCAACGTCGTCGACAAAAGAATAATTTTCTAATGATCTTAGATCATATATATGTTCACGTGCCGATGTTACAACTCGTTCGGAACCATTTTTTATTAAGTAGTTTAGGAGTAATAGTGACTAAAACAAAAAAATATTTACAGTTAAATAGCAGAATAACCAACTTTAAAGTCTTGATAAATTACCTTATAAGATCTTCTCCAATGCTGCTTACTGTCTTGTAACATGCGTTTCCACAACATTGACATTACTTCAGGAAAGTGTTCATATGTAAAAGTGGCGTGGGCCAGCTCTTGCATAATTTGCCCCGTAGGGCCCCACGCTTCATCGTTAGTTGCTTCACGTACTTTCGCCTCTATTTCTGTATAGTTCATCACCACATTAGTTCTGAAATTAAAACATTAGTCTGTTAGAAAAACTCACAGTAAAATAATTCGGTGATAAAAACTAATTTTGCATAAATTACAATACGTGGAAAAAATGTTGATACAGCTATTAATTTGTTTACGAAATATATAAACATCTGGATTTTAGATCAATGTCATGTTAAAACTTACACTTTATCGGCGATTTCTCGCACTTTCCACATACTAAATAAGTTCTCCATTTTTAACACTTTGAATGGCCCAAAATAATATCAAAATGCTCAAATTAACAAATAAACTTCAGCAATTAATTCGCACCCCTTTTAAAGAGTATGGTGATTTGGCTTCGGCCATTATTGTCACTGTCACATCACCAAATGTTTTATGCCAACTGTAACAAAAGAAACTAGATATCACTGATTAAAAACATCTTAGTTTTACAATTTTATTTAATAATTTTAAATACTGATAATATTTTAACGCTTGCTTAACTTAATGCAATAAAAATTTAGCAACAATAGATAATACCTCGCAAAACAAACAATGTGACCTCATAAAACATGAGATAATAATACGGCATGTCATCGAAAACTGGAACATTTTCATTTACGAGCGTGTCACCTTGAATTTTGACAATAAAATCACAGGCTTTTGGTCATGCTGTCATGAATGTTATTTTGGTTGCGAAATCAGTGCAAATGACGTCAGTGTTAAATTATTCTAAAAGTTTTGTGTTTACTTTAGTGTTACAGTGAAAACGTTACAATTATCCGAAAGAAAATGTCTCCAATGAAGGTTATTTTGCTTGCTTGTGGGTCTTTTAATCCCCCTACAAATATGCACCTTCGAATGTTCGGTAAGTTGCTCAAATTTTATGACTAGAAGTACTTAGTAAATATAAACAGTGGCTATTTTCTGAAAACTAAAAAATTGGACAGTTTTACATCATAATATTATGTTCTCAATGTCAAGGTCGTAAAGTATTGATTTATTTTAGAAATAGCCCGTGATCATTTACATCGACTGGGTAATCATTTAGTAATCGGAGGTTTACTATCACCAGTACACGATGCTTACGGCAAAAATGAGCTTGTATCAATTACACATCGTTTGGCAATGGTTAAACTTGCTGTACAATACTCGGATTGGTTAAAGGTGTCAGATTGGGAATGTAAACAAGAAACGTGGAGCACAACTAGGAGTATTCTACAATATCATCAGGTATTAACTGTTTATATTATTTTTACAAGCTAAATGGTATTAAAGTTACCCATTTAAAAAAAAAAATTAACAGCCTATACCAATTACACTTGAAAATTCAAATATTTGAATAATCCATTTAATTAAAGATATTTTACATGTTTCAGAATAAAATCAATGAAATACTGAATGCATCAAATAATGATTATAACAGTCAAGTAAGTAATAACAGTGACATGATATGGGTACCGGAAAATGTCACTGATGGCTGTATTGGACCTGTACAAGTTAAATTGCTGTGTGGAGCGGATTTATTAGAATCATTTGGGAAACCAGGTGTCTGGGCAGATGCTGATGTAAGTACACTGTTACGTTGTTTGGTTACTTTATTATTCTTTGTAAAACGAATTATAAGTTTGTAAATATGAACTTAAAAAGTGTTTTCATGGTTGTTTATCTTTATAGATTGAAGCTATTGTTGGACAACATGGACTAATTGTCGTAACAAGAGATAAAACGGATCCCTTAAAATTTATTTACGATTCTGATGTACTTACGAGATATTTAGTAAGTAAAAAGAATATTTTAAACGAGCTTATGTATCACTTCATTTGCAGACATTATACACAAGTAGGGTTGTTAGATGTTAAGAACAAAAAAAAGGCCAGTTGCAAAAGTCTATTCATATTCAATTTTCTTAAATATAAAATTGCAATTATTCGAGTTGCGCTTAAAAAAAAAATTTACGCTAACACATCTTGGGGAGTGGAAATTTTCAACTTATTTCTTTCTTTGGTCCACCTTCAGCTAATTTTGGAAAATATTTTTTTTGCATTGGCATTTTGGCCAAGTATTGCAAAAAAATGATAAATTTTTAATAATTCCGAATGACATTCGACAGTATTTGTTTTAAAATGTTTCATTCATTTGAGACAGAAAGTCAAATATTTAAAAATTTTAATGTAGGTATACATACCTTTAAATTATAAAATTGATTAAAATATCGTGCATCATTCACAATGACATTTTTAAAGCCATGTTGGAGCCCTATTTAATTTATTATCTAAGTTAAACTATTAAAATTTTACGGTAGATTAGTCCATAACTTAAAATCTCCACAGTTTTTGTTATAGCAATTCATGTAATTTAAATTGAATTTATCTTTTTCACTTTGCTATCCATTTTCTTTTTAAAAAAAAATTATTTTTCTTTGAAAGAAATGATGCTTCATAGCTATGAACAACGTATTTGCAAATGAATTTATTGTAGACATTACTTCCAAAACAGAATTTTGTAAGGCTTCTATTTCCAATAATGCATTAAGGAATCTCCAAACTCTAAATAATCTTTGCCACATCATTTTCAAAAAAAATGATTTCAAAATAAGGGGAGTTGTCGAGTTGTAAAAAATATGATTTTAAAGCAGAATAAACTTCCAAACTTAAAAATAATTAAAAGTTGGCAATATTGAAAAAGGTCCTACACCTAACAGTAGAAGGACTCATGACTAAATAAAAATAATAATAATAATAATAATGTCTCAGCCATGACAAATTATTCAATAGCTGTCTTATTAGTAATAATTTAAAAAAAAAAATTGAGATAAAAGTTGTTTGTTATCATCATGTTATCATTTACTTCATAACCTAAAATTATTTTCAACTGTACAGTGTTTTGTTTCGGCGCACTGATGTGTAGCTTTGTTTTATCAAATAGAACGCCCTGTATATTTTGTAATTTTTAGATGCAAAATTAATTATTTTTTTTGAAAATGTATAAAAGGTGTTTTATTTGATTTTCTATCATTGCTGCCAACTGTTAAACTACACATTATAAAGAGAAATATACTTTCATTTCACTTCAACTGCTTGTAGATAGGAAATGCGCAATATAAGTATTTGTACATACAGGATGAGGCATCACTTATGACACCCCCACTTATTTTGTTATTGGAAAGAATTATCAAAAAAAGTTTCAAATAAAAATTGTTTGATACAGTATTTCCCAAATGATTGTCATGTCAAATTTTTGTTTTCTTTTGTTTGTTTTAGGAGTTACGACACCATATTTGTTTTTTTTAAATGGCATACATATTTTTTTAAACGGTTTTAAAACCAAATTGTTCTTTTGTGATTTTCTCAAAAATTTTGTGATGTAAGGGTATAAAAGTTTTAGTGCGTTGAAAAGAGGAAGAAAATGTCTTTCAAACCGCATAAAAAAATATGTATGGTGCCATTTAAAAAAAACAAATGGTGCCGTTACTACTAAATAAACAAAAGAAAACAAAAATTGTAAATGACAAACTTTTGGGAAATACTGTATCAAACAACTTTTATATGAAACTTTTTTTGATTATTCTTTCCAATAACAAAATAAGTGGGGGTGTCATAAGTGATGCCTCACCCTGTATATGAAAAAAACATGTTAAAAAAGAGAACGTGTTCTCTTTAAAAGAGACCTGCTTGCGACCCTAGCTTTGACATTATACATGACACAAGTAATTGCAGATAGAGTTGCGGCTTAGCAAATATTTTAAACCTGGAGGTTTTCGACCCGAATCAGAATATTTCAAACAAAAAGTCTTGAGTTTTCAGCTCAAAACGTGATTTTTTTTTTCCGTCTAAACTAATGTATTATAATTTACATTTCTTGTGGCATTCTTGTTTTAGTCCTCAAATGCACTTTAGCGGAATTTTATCCTAATATGCTTTGTTTTAGGGAAACATTACAATAGTAACAGAATGGATTAGAAATGAAATTAGTTCCACAAAAATAAGGAAAGCACTAAGACGATCAGAGTCTGTAAAATATATCATACCCGATAAAGTGATAGACTACATTCACAAACATAGTTTATATGGATGTAAAGACATGTAAGTACTTTTGCTTCACTATTTTTGCTAAAAATTTTGATGGTGTTTTTAATGATTTCATGATTAACTGCAGAATTTAATTCATGAAAATTAAAATCGCCATTAAAAAGGCAGTTTTTTTGACTCTCGTTTAATTCCTGTTGATTAATGTATGTGTATCTTTTTTGTGCTTATCTTTGGACTTCAGTAAGTATTTATTACCGACTTTTACACAATACGGTTCAAATTTCCTCACACCCTCACCTTCTGACATAACCATGGAATCTCCTAGCCCCACAAATAATCGTTGCATGGTTATTTGCAACAATAACATATTTTCGAGTCATTCCATCTGCGATGCAAATCGTTTATCGATCGACACCGTCGACAGTATTACTAAAACAAACATTATAAATACCAAGAAACATCCTGGGCAAGCCGTTAAAATAATAACGGGAAGTACAGGCGAACACAAGGTCGTCAAAGATCACAGAAACACAAATAAGGAGGTATGTAGCACATACAGGGATAAAAAAACAGACGTAAGCAATTTTCGGGAACTGAAATCTTCCAAAAGCTGTGCGGATTTTGATTTCGGCAATAGAAAGTCGCACTTTCAATGTAGTAAATCGAATTCTGATCTGAAGGGTTATAAAAGTTGCGATGAAAATTTGATTAAGTTCATATTCACAAAACATGGAATTCAAGTTATTAGCGACGTTGAAACAATTGTTTAAATATATTTCACGAAATAGTTTTTGATGAAAAAGAATAATAGGGTTTTATTTGACGAATATCTGATTTGCGTCACAAAAATGTTAAATACGTAAAAAAAAAAATCCAAATTAAAAACCACTATTAATATGTGCTACAAAGACAGTTAAATTGGGGTAACATTGCACAACTTTGTAGTTAATGGTATTCTGTAAAACAATTGAGAAATAAGAAACAATTCATAAGTTGGTAAAACAAAAACAATTGGTATTCATTTTATTAAAATTATTTTGTTTTAAGTACAGATTTTCATTTTTTGCACCTTTGCAGTTGTCTTATGGTTATGAAAAAAGCAGTAGAATCTGTACTTACTAATATGTATTGGTTTTAGAAAATGAATTTCTAAACTATGAAAAGATCAGTAGAATCTGTACTTACAAAATGAATTTCTGTGAAATTACATTTTAAAAGAACAAATAAGTTTTTTTAATAAAACTATGGTTATTGTATATTTTAATTGATGGACCAAATAAAATATTCCGTTTTGCTAATTCTGTAAAAGTAGTAGTAAACTAGCAATAAGACTCCCCATGTCGTAGGACCCCTTGCATAGTTTTTCACAATTATTGTGCTATTTCATTGTAAGTACTGTGATTCCAATAATTCAGACGTAGAGTAAACTAATTACTATAAAACTATTTTTGTTTACATGTAATACTTAAAAATGACGTGATATTTATTCAGTATTACCTACAAATTTCGAAAGATTTGCTGTACCCAGTAGTAATTGAACTGTAAAATTATTATGTAAGCATAGAGTATTGGTTGGACTTATTCATATATTTTATTTACTACTGTTAAAGATGAACAAAATGTTTATCCATATTTTTGTAATGCTGCTTATACATCATAACAATTCCTTCTTCAGGCAGTCCTTAACTTTCATTATTTCAACATTATCGATTGACATCTTTATTGTGCAACGTTTTATAACAGTTTTGCTTTAATATTGCATAAGAAAATAATGGAATGAAAAATTTAAATCTGATATCATTAATACTCGTAAGAACTGTATGTTTTATAAAATTCATTTATAGCCATACATGAAATGATTCTATACCTAATGATAAACCTAAAAATGTTATTGTTGTGTTTATAGTGACTTTTTTTTACTGTCTGGTATTAGTCTTTATAAATTCTCAATAATCCAAATTAATTTTTGGGGATCATCCAGATTGATTGGAGGAATATCATACCGATTAATTGGGGGATATCATACAGAATAATTAGAGGAAGACAATGAATTAGTGAAACAAAAGATAAACTTAAAAAAAACAAACAATAAAAACAAAACTGATGATAATATACAGGGTGTTTCTTAAATATTGCGAAAAATTCGGGTGGTGGTTCCTTATCAAAAATTAAGGGGCGTCTTTCATTTAAAAATTTTTCCTTGACGTCTCCTTTCGGAGTTACACCCCCTTAAAGGGGACCGATAAAATTAGGTTTTTATTTTATTTTTCAAATTTAGATAAATGTAGGAGAATGAGATTTGGTATATGTCTTATACTTATTTAAAAGGTTTCCCATAGTAATATTTTTAACCATCTCACACCTTAACAGGGGGCTCAAAAGTGCGATCCCTGTTGGTTTTTTTATCAGAACTTTATGGTGGGTTGAAATTTTGCAATTAAAAAATTTTTGTTTGAAAGCTTGATTTATTTAGACTTTTTTTATTCTTTAGTTTTTCGCGTAAAACCTACAGTTTTTGAGTAGAAAATTAAATAAGTAAACAAAAAATTTTTAATTGCAAAGTTTTAACCCTCCAAAAAGTTCTAATAAAAAACCAACAGGGGTCGCACTTTCAGCTCCCTGTAAAGGTGGGAAATGATTGAAAATATTACTATGGGAAACCTTTTATTACGTATAAGACAAATACCAAATATCATTCTCCTACATTTATCCAAATTTGAAAAATAAAATAAAAACCTAATTTTATCACTCCTCTTTAGGAGGGTGTAACTCCGAAAGGAGACATCTAAGGAATTTTTTTTTATATGTAAGACCCTCATTCATTTTCGATAAGGAATCACAAACCGAATTTTTTCGCAAGATTTAAGAAACACCTTGTTAATCAAAAAATATCGCTCTAGATCCTTCATTGACTTTTTTGTCTTCCTAAATTCTATCTGCCATTTAAAACTCTCAATTGTGAATAAAATTTTTCATATTTTAATTTCAATTACTTACTCAAAATACAGAAAGTAAAAGGTTATCTGTATATCATTTGAGCTTTCCTATATTTAACGCATTTTGTACGGAGGTGGAGGACTGTCTGTTCTGTACCTAATGATATGTTACGTAACTTGGTGTTAGTTGTCTGTAGCATTGTACTTGTCTTTTTGTTTAATCGGACAATAAACCAAAAAAAAAGTTCTACCCCGCCACCTATGTGTAAAATTATTTTTTGTATTTATTACTAGTTGCATGTAGTGTGGTGCTTGGATAGGTCGTAGTAGCTGTGGTGAACAAACAAGTCCTATCTGACAACTGCGAAAATTAAAAATTCTAATTCTGTGCGGTAGTATCATTTTAATTGTAAGTAAATATTTCTTGTACATTTTAAGCAAAATAATTTTAAAAATTAAATTATTTTAGATTCGAAATATACTTTTTTCACAACATTGATGATCATTTTGTGTGAATAGATTATTTCTCTCAAATAGCAAAAAAAAAAGTTGAAGGGAACAAGTTAGACAAATTTTAAATTTAGTCACTTTTTCTTTATTGAACATGTCTTGATTATTTACTATAATACAAAAATATTTTATAATCCTAGAATTTTAAATTGGATTGATGTGACAACACTGCCTTTTTATAAAAGAAATATCTAAACATAACCTTACTCTAATGGTTAGGTATCCATAGGGTTGTATAACAAACTGCAAAAATTTTGTGAGATAACATCTATACAAGTGTTGCATATGGCATGTGATTCTGTTAGATTTAAAAAGAATGTCAGTGTTGCATGATCCTTTTTTGTTTCAGGCATCTTTAACTCGTCCTGCATGTCTTCTGTAGCTGATTTTTACCTCTATATTGGGAGATGCTCAAAATATAGAGACTCAAAAGCATTACCGGTAGACTTAATAATAATAATGCTTACTTTTAAACGCCGTACTTAACTGTTTTAGTGCTATAACCAAAAGCATGTAGATTTTGTTTTTTTGTATTGATATGTAAATCATACTTTATTTATTGAGTTTTTATATTTTGTTACTATTTTTAATGTTCCTATACATTTTATGACATATTTGTTATACGTTCATATTAAATTTATTGAATTGTAGTTTAAGTATTAAATTAAATTGTAGCCCATAACTGCAATTTTGTTAATTAAATATGTGATGTAATAGTGTTTAAGAATTAATACAAACTAAAGAACATGTTTTTCTTATTATTTTTTTTATTAAGTATTTTATTTACACAGTTTGCAGTAAAATTGTTTCTTTCTTGTGTGAAGTTGATCATGTAAAATATTTATGAAATAAAACTGTAGTTACAAATGTATATCATTTATTACTTTAAAAATTCACATAATGGCAAACAAATTCGTTTTTATTTTCTACATTCTGTTAAAAGTTATTACAACATAATACATTGATCGATTGTGGCTCTTAATATCATTATTTTAAAGCCTTTACTTATCACTATGTTCATATTACATATTGTATTTAAATCAATTATATCTAGAATATTTATCAATCGTTAACGTTTTGTTTTTAAAGATGGGGTAAATGGTAAATTACGCTTACTAAGTTTTAGAAATCCAATTGAATGACGGGAAAACATTGCTGGTCTGCAATAATAATATTTTTATACACCGTTCATGATTACAATACAATGAAAAAAACTAAATTCAAGTGCTAGGTAAAATGGTATAGTTGCAAAATGCTTTGTTGATAATCGAAATATGGCTAATTTTGTGAAATCTTTATCATCACAGTTTGCCATGATTTCATAAACAAGTGATGTTTACAATTAAAAAACAACTAAGCATAACCAAGTAAATTTTCAAACTTCTAAGCAAATTCGTGTATTTTAAATTTGTTTATTGTGGTACAGTGAACATGGCCAGATAAGTTTAATATGTTAGAAGTTTACATTGTAAGTGGTAAGAAAGTGGATGCTGCTACAGAATTACTTACAACCATCACTTGTTTACGAAATCATGGCTAACTGTGATAATGAAGTTTTCACAAAATTGGCCATATCTCGGTTATTTTTTGCAACGCATATATAAAACTATATATTTGGAAAACTAATAAAAATTCTTTTTCATATAAAACTATGGCTTACTCGGGTTGCGATTTAAATTTTTTTTACTTCATATCTTAAAAGTCAAGATCGTTAAAAAATGGATTTTAAATTAAGCATAAAAATGTTAATAAAAAACCTCAATAACATTTAGTTCTATTTTCATAAATAAAGAAGTAATAATAAATTTTCAAAAACCATAAAATTTCATTTTTCATCTGCAGTGCCATAATGGACAGTGATATAAAAAATCTGTTAACACAAAATAGTATATTTTACAACAAGAGATGAAAGTCCAGTTTTTTTTCGTAAGGTGAGATTTATTATAATCTCATGAACGAAAAAAACTGATATCATCTGGTGTCGTAAATGCTATTTTTTCTACGAAATTAAAATTATATTATAGAATCAAAGTTAAAGTAAACGAAATGACAATTATTATGTATAAAGTATTAATTAATCATTTCATTTCAATAGCGACACCACCACACTGACATTGACATAAAAAATCGTAAATTTTACAATTTGATTTTGACATTGACATTATTTTCACCACTAGTGGTGAAAATTAACATTCGCCACGAGTGTAAAAAAGTAAAACTTTCATGTAGAGTAGGCAGTGAGAAAATGACAACTTTTATATACATGAGTAGAAAAAATAACTAAAGAAACTGATATCAGATTTTCGTTAACCATTATGGTAACCGAGATACCCTGTAAAACATTTGAATTTGGTCCACCCTGTACACACTCTAGGATGTAAAAAACATGAATGATATATAATTGCTTTGTCAGTCATTTTCTTATACAGGGTGTAGACTCGGATCACGCAACATAGCAATTTCAATGGTAAAATTTTAAAAGTCGAATTCTTGCTCCGCTAATTATTTTAGGAAAAAAGTGCAAATACGTTTTTTGTAGAGAAAAAAATTCTGTATCCATAAATGTAATCAATATTAGTTTTTCGTTTTCCAAAAACAGAAAAATAAGCAAATTAAAAAACGCGTTTTCGCGAAAATCTGTAGTGCCTTGGAATTATGCTACGACAACTGCCCATCTTACTAACACTTACTGTCACTTTGACGTTTGAAGTTTATTCTTAATTATCATTTTTATTATATCTTGCAATGAAAACATAACTAATTGTGTAAAATAAATGTTTGATAAAATATAAAGGATAATTAAGAATGAATTTCGCGTCAAAGTGACAGTATAAGTGACATTAGGCTGGGCAGTTGCATACCATAATTCCAAGGCACTACAGATTTCTGTCCAAACGCGTTTTTTAATTTGCATAATTTTCAGTTATTGGAAAATGAAAAAGTAATATTGATTACATTTATGGATACAGAATTTTTTTCTCTACAAAAAACGTATTTGCACTTTTTTTCTAAAATAATTAGCGGAGCAAGAATTCGACTTTTAAAATTTTACCATTAAAATCGCTATGTTGCGTGATCCGAGTCTACACCCTGTATAATGTTGCTAGAATATGTAAAATAATCTAGCTTCATTTCATAATGAAATAGCTCACAAAAGTAATTTAAACTATTAACTTTTTACATTTTTTTTAACTTTGCTGATAGTTTCGACTTTTTTTTCATTACATATACACCAAGGAGTAATCGAATGATCACATTTCAATTCAATATTTACAATCGTTAATGGAGCCATTTCTATAGTCATTGATGTAACAGCCGTTACTGTATAATTTACATCATGGAGGCCCGTTTGTCTGTCTCTTTTTCTTGTTACTTCCCTTTGATTGTAACACTTTGCAGTGTCTCTTTTCCTGGTATTTTTATCATGTATATGCCTGAAATAAAATTAGAGCCTTTCAATAAATTGTATTGTACCCTCAAGTTAAGGCGACAATCGTAAAGATTTGGGTATAAAAGCAAGAGTGAACAATTTAAAGATTCATTAAACACATATTTTAATATCTTAATCAACATGACTTGAAAATATCCAATAAGTTGAACTTTTTTTAATCTACAAAACCAACCTAAATGTATTGCTTGTGTCAGTCGTTATATTTACAGGTCGAGTAATATTTAATTTTGCATCTCTTAACCTAACGAAAAATTCATCGTCTTCTAAACCCCATCCCCAATATTTATTGGACATTCCATTGACTAAACCAAAGTGTTCCCTGAAAAAATAATGGCATTAAATTTTGTTTCATTGAATAATTAAATAATATTACCTATTAACTAATAAAATACCACCAACAAAATTTTCATAATGATATCTGGGATGTAAATACGGTGCCGCTACGTGAAAAGGCTGCCTTTTAGGATATGAATAACTGAGATTATCATTTAACGGTAGCAAATCTATATCGTGCATTGCTATATAATCGTAATTCAATTTAGTATACAAATATCCAACATTTATCAAAGAAGCTCTGTTGAATCTGTAACCATCTATTTGATTTAAAATAAATATATCATGATTTATACGCTGTTTATTTAAAAAATTGTGAATATATGGTACAAATATTAAAAGCTCTTCAAATCTATCTCTGTATGGAACTAACACGGCGAGCCTATATTTCGAAGGATATATTTCATTGGTCACCTTCGACGCATGATTATTGTTTGGTATGTCTTGCTTTGGACATTCACAATGATCTACAATAAACAAAATATAATTTTAATTTAAAAAAACAGTGGAAAATATACCTTCGTTTAACAACTTAAATGTTAAATTTACAGTAACGAGGAACATCACAGTTATTAGAATTGCTAAAAATTGTGTAATATGAAAGCGAAAACGCTTTGCGTTATAAGTACCCATCTCATAAACATTATTATGTTAGCTATTCCTATGATTCCTATTCATTGTTTATTATATTTTGTCTTTCTAACCTAAGTTTATTTGTTTTGACATTTTTTTAAGGTTAGAATATTCTGTGAATTGATATTCTCAGTAGATAAATTTCCAATATCCATATAAAATACAAAGTATGGACATTTAAAACACAATTAATAATTTATTTCTGTCACCTTCAAAATCCTAAATACTTTAATTTCCTGTCATAGTTATTTAAATTCACAAGGTCAACATGCTTTTTATAAGAATTAAACAAAACTAAGCGACTATATACTCAAATACAAGATACATTGTGTAATATATTTAATTAACATAATATACTCCCATTACTTATTGTTAACCACAAATAACAATATTATGTAAATAATGGGAACAAAGAATATTTCATTTTATACAAGTAAAATAATTACAAAATAAATGTTAAGTTCAGCTTTAATTTTATTTGCGCAAAGAACACGTAAATATGTACAACGGCTGCCAGCTCGCAGTATTGATTTTTTAAATTGAAACAACAAAAATTTATTTAAAAATATTTCGTAACGTTAGAGATTTAAAAAACAAAACAAAGAGATGTAAATGTCATGAATCAGCTATTACGGGTTTTATGGCAATAATCACATACACCATTATCTATTGATCCTAAGTTTCTACCTATTGTGCAACATTGCACGGCTAAATTCATACATATAAGAGCAGTTTCGCGGTCATACCGAAGTTGACCGTCTCGCGTTCAACCAAAAACATGTTAGTGAGCTCCAATACAGTTTTATTACAAAATAAATGTCTGGTATTGAGATTAAGTGGTCAAAAAAGTATAAGGAACTGTTTACCGTCTTGATCAAGTGCTAATTTAGTTGTTTTATTTAGTAAATTTAAGAAGAAGTGTATTTAATTAACTTGTGACCATGCCTAGAGGAAAACGAAAAGGAAAGTCTGGTAAGTTTATCCACAAGGTAGTTTAAAATTATTGTAGTCGTATGCCAAACCTTCTAAGAGCTATTTTTGCACATTTTTATGCATGTTACGTCACTGCATCAAAATTATAAAGAACTTTTTCCGAAATGTTACCAAATACGTGACATATGGAATAGATCCCACGTTTTAATTGTTCTGTCAAATTATTAAAAGTACTGTCATATCAGTACATCTTGCTTATATTATTCTAATTTGTCATGATCTTAAACTTTTTCTTTTAATATGTGAATTGAGATTCTACAAAAGTTCCATGAGTCAGCACACTTTAAATAGTGTGTTTACATGTTGATTTTTCCAAAAGACGATTCTCACATATTTGAGTAGTATTACTAAAAACAGTATGAAATCAATGCATATAACATATTGTAAATCTTCAATAGTATGAGTAATAATTAAAAATATGTTAAGATCGGAACGGACGAAACGAGGGTTCCCTTCAAACATCTGATGATGAATCAGTTAATGATAATGCCAGCGTATTCAGTGCTGGATCAGAAAATCACAGCGTAGAAGAAGGTGGAGATGAAGTAGACGAAATATCGCAACAAGAAGCATTCGAAGAAAAAGTTGGAGAAGCACTCGACGGTCTTACGCAAAAGTCAGCTCAGGGTCGCACAAATTCTTTTCAGTTTATCGAAAAAGCTTTCATTAAGAAGTTTATTCCCGAATATGTTTTTGACAGGTACACAACAATTCTTTTTGATAAATGATGCGGTATTTAACTTTTGTCGTCGTTTTGTAGGCGAATCACCTTAAGTGATAGTATCGAGCGTAGTTTAAGAAAAGGTAGAGGAGCTGAACAGGCAGCTGCTGCACAATTAGCCCCAATACTCTGCGTTCAACTAGGAGCTGGAGATCCAAGTGAAGAAGTGTCCAGATTGTTGAAACCAGTTCTAACAACTACGGCTAATGATAACTCTGTATCTGCTCTAGCTAGGGCAAAGGTAATTAATGTTAAGACTTTATTCTATCCGTTGTCTTAAAGATAATTTTTAATTGTACAGTAATCAGTAGTGCGTAGGTGCCAGCTGTTGGCTTAAATAATAATTTTGTAATTGTGATTATGTAATACAGCAGCATACTGATTAGATTAGGAAAGCGGTCAGTCATCTCTTTAATAATTTCGTTTTGTTTTTATGACTAATTATTTACTTTCGATTTTTTACATTTCTTCCCAGCTCTACATTATTTTCAAAATATTTTTTTATTTGGCTTCACAATATTTTGGTCGTTTTATTCAGTTGTAAATATTTTTTTACCCTTTTTTCTTGTTTATATTAAAATGTTCTTTGACCAAACACATGTTCAACATTTACAATGTATATTTTATACAACGTATACAAGCGGTTAATTTTCTTATCTTTACGGTAGTGTTATCAAATCATTTTTGTTCTGAAAGCGGAACGCTCTAATAAGCACACAAAGTCCAACTATAATTAAATACATGTATCGTTTGAAAAATGTGACTTTTAAATATCGCATATGTAAAAATTAAAAACGTGGAGCACATCTAATTGAAAAAAAAATTTCTTTTTTGTTTTTTGCATTTAAATTTTAAATTTTTTTTCGAACAGGGTATACCAAATTCGTTGGGAATACATGGGTATCTTGCTTAATATTCAAGATAGAGAAATTATGAAATTATTATCACAAATTAATTTTAAAAAATTTAACTAATGTTTTACGATTTTTTTATTTTGAGGTAGCGTGCATTAAAGCAGTGGTTCTTAACCTTTTAGTAGTCGCGGACCCCTAAATATCCTAAAATATTTTCGCGCCCCCCCTTAAAATCGTTCACGGCCCCCCGATTAAGAATCGCTGCATTAAAGTATGAGTGCGCAACCAAAAAAGCTTGGAGACCGCTGTGCTAGGCGATAAGGACCTGGCATATCATGTATTTTATAAAAATCTAACAGCAAACTCTTTCACTTAATATTTCTCTTGCGAAAACGGCATTAAATTTACTTTCCCATAAAAACTTAATGCTTGTAGTTAGTTTTCGATACATTTTAGCTCGAGTCGATTGTCACAAATAAATCGTAATCAAATTTCTTACATACCTGCTGATTGCTACTATATTGTTGTTTATCTTTTGTTTTCATCTTGTTTTTTTCATAGCCGTCTGTTTTGATAATGTACACATTTTTTTTTGCTAAATTACAGCTTAATATTCTGGTATAAAAATTAATCTCGACATCAGAAATACAAATATTAATTAGTTACATAAAATTAATAAGTAATGGTTAAAATCGGTAATTGAACTTATTTTACTGTGAAAAGTTTTTGTTACAAAAATTTCAGTAAATATTATTATTCGGCTTTGTTATATCATAATAGTACACAAGAATTTTTGTTTCAGTGTAAATTCATCATTAACTTTATTTTTTACAATGTTTTCAGTGTTGTACTTCATTGGGTTTGGTCACTTTCTTAGCGGGTGGAGAAATGGGCGAAGTTTTAGATCTCATGCAGCAACTACAAGTCATTTTCTCTGGTAGCTACCTTAAAGGCGACGGTTCTGTTCCTAACATATCTGCAGATGTGGCATCTCTTCATGCAGCTGCTATTAGTTCATGGACACTTTTGGTCACTTTAATGTCGCCCGGGGACGTTTACTCTATGATTGGCAACACGACTTCCTTTAGCCCGTAAGTTGTAGCACACACTCATTTAATACACTTGGTTTTTCTTGACATTAAAACTCGATTTTCGTCGATAATGTTCTACTAAAACTTAATTTTTAGATCACTAATTCAGCTTTCTGAACTTCTAACTTCGCCTCATCTTGAGGTACGTTTATCGGCTGGTGAAGCGTTGGCAACTGTTTTTGAACTTGGAAGAGATTGCCACGATGATTTTGCTGAAGAATTCGTACCAGACTTAGTTGAAACTCTTCGACAACTTGCCACAGATTCTCACAAGTATAGAGCAAAGAAGGATAGGAAACAACAAAGAGCAACATTTAGGGATATTCTACATTACATCGAGGTATGTGTAAACAAGTATTGATTGGCAAAGACGAAAGATTGTATTACATGGAGAAAAAAATGTGTTGATTGTATGATTCATAAAAAATCTCATGGATTATTAAATCTTCAAAATCTTCTGTTTAATGAAAAACAAAACACTGATGAGAAAATGTTATAAATTGTTTGTCATTTGTTTTAGAGAAAACATCTGTAGTTTCTTCAAAATTCTTTTTAAACTTTGTGAAATAAAATAAGTTAATTTAATTATCCAGCTTCCAGTATGATTTAATTACTTTTTTTTACAGAACGATACTCTATCAGATTTGCAGATAAGGTTTGGACAGGAGGTTTTAATTTTAGACAGCTGGACACGTAGGAAACAATACGATGCTCTTTGCCATATCTTAGGTTCTGGATTAAATATGCATTTAGCTGAAAATGAACTTCTTAGAGATATTTTTCAACTTGGTAGCAGAATTCTCATTAACGATATACCCACACCAAAACAGACGAAATTAGAAAGGGTAAGTTTTACCTTGAAATAAATCGTAACAGGTGGTGCATAAAGAAAGCGGAATATGGCTACATAACTTATTCGACTTTGTTGTCGCTAGCGGATGCACCACACAATTGAGGCGTTCGCATAAACAACACATGTCAATTTTAGAAATTCTTCATTATCGCTACTTTGGCTGCTGTTGTCGTCTGCATCAGTATCAGGAGCTGGAGGATCATTAGTTTCCGCGCTTATATTATGAATTACTGGGGTTATTACGGAATTATTTTGCATATGGGATGTCGGAAATGGCGCCAATTATCCATTGAAAGTGTAGTCTCAGATTTGAAAAAAAAATGACAAGTGTTGTTTATGCAAACAATTGTCAATTAAGAACCGTATTACAAATTTTTTCAAATATTTAATTTTGCTTGGCCCATGTACAGGGTGGACCAAATTCAAATGTTTCATGGGTATCTCGGTTGCCATAATAGTTGACAAAAATCTGAGGTCGGTCTCTCAAATAGTTTTTTTTTTACATGTGTTATCAGATTTTTTATATCACGTTCCATTTTAGCACTACAGACGAAAAATTTTGAGGTTTTTGTAAATTTATTTTAACTTCATGAACAAAATAGAACTAATGTTATTTAGGTTTGTTATAAACATATTTATGCTTAATTTAAAAAGCATTTTAAAACAGTTTTAAGTACCCTGACTTTTGGGATATGAAGTAAATTTATAATTTTTTAAATGAAAACTATAGTAGGCTATGACTATATAAAAGAGCGTTTTTTTAGCTTTTCGAAAATATATAGTTTTATATATTTGTTGCAAAAAATTACCAAGATATGGCTAATTTTGTGAAAAATTTATTATCAAAGTTTGCCATGATTTCGTAAACAATTGATGGTTGCATTAAAAAAAAACAACTTAATGTCATTTCCAACTAAATTCTGCAGCAGCATCCACGTTTTTATCATTTACAGTGAAAAAACTTCTTTCATATTAAACTTTTAAGTGTTTTAAGTTCAGCCATAGTCACAATATCACAATACAAAAGAATGCATGGATTTGCTCGAAAGTTTAAACATTTTCTTGGATACGACGTTCAGTTGTTTTGATTGTAAACATCAGTTGTTTATGAAATCATGGCAAACTGTGATAAAATTTGCCACATCTCGGTTATTTTTTACAACTTATATATAAAAGTATATATTTTTGAAAAGCTAGATAATGCTTTTTACAGTCATTGTGTACAGGGTGGCCTATTTTCGATGCCCATACAGGGTATCTCAGTTATTATCAGAGATCGAAAAATACGAAGTACGTGGTCTTGAATTCTTTTTTCGAGAGAAATTCATCGCCGTAAACAGATTTTTGATATCTTTTTTAATTTTCGAAATATGGCCAAAAACCGGTTTTTGGCAATTTTCAAAAATGTTAAATATCTCGCTTAAACGAAAAGATACAGAAAAACATTACAGACATTTTTGGCATGGTTTTTTGTCCTTAATAAGATAGCGATGTTCAATTGTTTTTTACTCATATCAATACCGATATATTACACCTAACTCTCTTATTTTAAATAGCAACCATAAGCAAATTATATATTTTTGAAATGCGCAAAAAATAAGCTTTCGATTCATGTCAAAGCCAACTATGGTTGCCACTTAAAATAAGAAAGTTAGGTGTAATATATCAATATTTGTGAGAGTAAAAAAAAATTGAATATCGTTATCTTATTAAGGACAAAAAACCGTGTCAAAAATGTCCTTAAAGTTTTTTTTTATTCTTTCGTTTAAGCGAGATATTGAACATTTTTGAAAAGTACCAAAAATGGTGGTGGCTATTTAAAAACCATGTTTTTTTTATCACAGCCTACTATGATTTTCTTTAAAACAAAAACAAAAAAACCTTCGTAACTTGCATATTATTAAAAGTAAATACAGCAACCCTTATATATTTAGAATGAGAAAAAAATAAGGAATTTAAATAGGTCATAGCCAACTATCGCTCCTATTAAAAAAAAGGTAAGTTTGTGTCATAACTTTATAACGGCGAGCGTAAAAAAATTGTTTTTAGTATATCAAATTGAATACCTATAAAAATATCTAAAAATAATTTTCATAAATATTTTCGATATTTACAACAATAACGGAGATATGACACATTATTAATGACAAAAAAACATTTTTTCTTCAATAATTCGAAAACCGGAAATTAGAGAATATTTTTGAAAACGGTTCAGAGTTTGTCTCAAAAAACTGCACATTTTTTGTAATTTAACTGTTTATCTTAAATATTAACCGAGATACCCATGCAATCCCATTGAATTTGGACCACCCTGTACACAGGAAATTAAAAATTGTCATATCGACTATGAACACAACTACTCAAGTTTAATAACTGTTGGCAAAATATTATTAATGTTATTCTGTGCTAACATATTGATGTTATGAATAGCTCGATAAATGTTTAAAGTCATGTTTTTTTTTCAGCATTTGTTGAATGCAGCTGCATTTAAAGCACGGACCATCTCTCGCAGCAAAAACAGGGATAAGCGGTCAGATTTCTAGCAACAATTTTGGCATGAAATAAATATTCTAGTGGAGTTTTAAATGTTTTTAATAAACCATATATTGGCTTCAATATACCATTTATCTAAATAATTGTATGTAATTAATACTGTATAAATTGTGTTGGTTATTTATTCTTCTAAAATATTGTAGTTGTATTATAAAATTTTGTATAATATTTCTAGTTGACAATCTGTTTTATTTCTGCAGACTTGTTGTTTTTAAACTGATTGTTCAGTTGTTTTAAAATGGGTGTTAATAGTGTGTAGTTTGTTGTAATATATAGTACTTACACTGCATTGTTTAAAATTTCAATAAATGAATTCTTTGAAATGATGATTTTATTAAATTCCTGAGTCGAAATCTGATATTGTTTTTAGGTAACTAAACAAAACAATTAAAATACAATAGGTAATAAATAACAAGTGAAGTGAAATGACGAAATAATAATATATGACTCAACTATATCACCATAGCGTGTCGCTTCATGGCTATATCCATGTTGGTTGTAATTTACTTTATTAAAAATTATTTAAATTTATTGCTTTTTGATATACAGTGTGTCCAAAAGGAATGGAATATGCTATATATCTCGGTAAATATCCACTTTGACTACTCATTTGACAAAGAGTTTTTTTCTCTTTTCAATGATGGGGTCACCTTAAAAATTAAGTTTATGCTAAGAGGCCGGATAATATTGAACATTAAAAAGATCTTATTTGAGAAATTACACCTGAAATGGTTGGGAATGTTATAAACGGGTTTAAAAACCGAGTTTATCATTACCAAGCTGTAAATGGTTCAGTTTGAACACTTATTGTAGATTTCGTCAAAAAATTTTAGTTCTTATGATGTTTTTGTTAGAAATAAATACTAATCAATTAATTTTTGCGTTTTTCTCAAAAAGTTGCTTAAGTAAGGGTACTAAAGTTTTGCATCATTGAAAAGAGAAAAAAATTCTCTATCAAATGAGTATAGTATAGGGGTACCTTGTCATTTAAAAAAATTCAATTGTTTTTCATTGCGCTTTTATTTAAAAAAAATATATACATTAATTTTGTCTTATGGTGGAAAACTAAGTACCAAACAACTTTTTTACAAAACATTTTTCACTAAAGTGGATATTTACTGATATATAGCATAATCCATACCTTTTGGACACACTATATATTTTTTAAATCCAGTTACCCCTCCCGAATAAATATAAGTAATGAAAAGTTGAATTGAAAATTGTTGGGTTCACGAGTAGGTCGTTTGAAATATGAAGTTGATATTAAAAATGTGTAAATAAATATCTTTTTAGTTTAT
Organism: Elmis aenea; assembly: GCA_947652605.1. Lineage (NCBI taxonomy): Eukaryota > Metazoa > Arthropoda > Insecta > Coleoptera > Elmidae > Elmis > Elmis aenea. The sequence continues at coordinate 46,266,295 of OX393579.1, read as the reverse complement.
CGCAGTGTTTCTCAACCTTTTTGAACTTGCCTTTTCCATATCAATTTTTATTGTGCCTCCCTTTAATGGTGCCTGTCCACGTGAGAGTAAATTACTCTCGATAGCAGCGTCGCCAAAGATACAGCCCCTGAGAGTAACTCGCGATTGGCTGTATCCTTGGCGATGCTGCTATCGAGAGTTGTTTACTCTCACGTGGACAGGCACCATTAGGTTGTAGCGACTAAAAAAAGTCCTTGTTTCAATAAATTGTTTTCCCTTTCATTTTTTCGTGCCGCTCTTCAAATATTTAGCTCCCCACAGGTTGAGAACCACTGGTTTATGGGGATGTTTTGATAAAGTTTAATTTAGCCCGCCCAAAAAAGAAGGAGATATGTGGTGCAGAGGGATTTTTGGTTAATCTATCTGTCCAAGAATATAAAAAATGAAGTATAATAAAATTATGTTGATTAGGAAAGTACCAAAAATATTAATTTGTACATGGAACAATATTTCTTTAAATTTTGATTCAGTATCGCAAGGCATGTCAAAATTCCATTTATAGAAATTTTAGGAAACCATATAAAATAATAAATATTCTTTATCTAAAGGTGCGTTCGGGACGCACGCTCCCAGATTGGAGTGGATTGGACAGGATTGAAGTGAGATTGTAATCACGTGGTCTCAGAGCCTCCAAGAGTAAATCTTGTGCGTTCGGGACGTGTAGGTGCAGAAAACCAGCGCATATTTCAAATATAAAAGTAACGTAACCTCACTATTTTGTTGTAGACCGGTCTAATCAGAATCAGACATCATTGTAAGTAAAACAAGCAACAAACTGGAATTTGTTAGATTATTTGGTTATAAAATTAATGTAGAATGTCATGATATGAAACCATTTAACTTAAGTTAAATAAAGTTAGGGTTAAAATTGAAAATGCTTTTGCACTGCTCAAAGGCAGATTTCGGCGGTTAAAGTTAATAGAAACAGTTCGTTTAGATTTGGCAGCGGTAATTATTGTCGCAGCATGTATTTTACATAATGTTTGTCTAAATAATGGTGACAATGGTAATTATTTAGAATTAGTGGAAGAAGATCACCTAGAAATTTTAAATGCAACCCCTTATAACGAAATCAATATTGGGGCCATCGAAAAAAGAAACAACATTATGAATTCATTACCAGCAGTAAATTAATGTAATATATAAGTATATAATTGTTATGTGCAACATTTTGATAACTGAAATAAATAAATTTAAAAAAAAGTTTGTGAAGTTTTATTAAAAAAAAATAATGTACAATCCAAAATATATTTTAATAGAAAAAAACATATACAAAAAACATTAAATAAATAAACACATATTTAAAAAACTAAGTATGCAATAAATATTTAACATAACAAAAAAACTTTAATCTTCCATAACATAAACAGTAAAATATATATTTTAAAAAACCTATTAAATAAATAAAAACATACAAAAAACTTGTATGCAATAAGTATTTAACAAAAAAACTTTGGTATCCTACAATTATTTAACGAAAAAGATGATAAAATAATTAAATATTTACAATATTAAAAAAAAATATCTTTGGTATCCCATACAAAAACTATTCTTAAAATATATCGGGTGATTCAGTTTGACTTTTGCACCCCTATAACTTAGTTGTTGGAAGATGAAACCTAAATGATCCTTATATTTTTGTAAATTGCAGAAAATTCTTTCACGACATCCAAATGTTTTTTCGTTGCAGAAAAAACATTTGATAGGGAATTTCCTGCAATTTTCAAAAATATAAGCGTTATTGGGGTTTCTACAACAACAAAGTTATAGGGGTGCGACAGTTAAACTGAATAATCTGGTATAATTAATTAAAAAAACAATCATTCAAGAAAAAAATATCCCAAAAATAAATATGTTCCACAAATAAAAACTGGTATTGGTCTTCCATACAATAGTATTTATGGCATCTTGTCAATAAACTTTTCAAATAATTGATTAAATTTATCAAACCTCGCCATTTTGTCCTTATGCCTTTTTTCTGCACTACTCACTTTAAGTCTCCTTTTTTTAACAAAAGAACTGTTCTCATTATCACTATCATCATCAGCTGTAAATGACGAACCTGGCGATTTGTTATTAATTAGCCCAGTTAAATTGCTACATGTAGCAACTGGTGTAATTTCAGGTTTATTATGCATCACTTCGTTAATGCTTTCAAAATACACCCACGTTTCTCGTTGATTTCCAGACGATTTGTTCTGTGCTACTACTGCTTTGTATTTTTTAAGAAGTTCCTTCCACTTAGTTTGGCACTGTAAACCGTTAATGTCCCTGTTAAGTTCAGTCTTGAATTTTTTAGACACTTTCTGCCAAAACGGCTTTTTGTATCCAGTATTAAATTGTAAATAGTTATCTTTCATTTCTTGGATCAGAAACAAAATATTTTCATGGGACCATAACTTTTCATTATTCTCCGTTTGCGGTACGTTTTCCTTTCCTTCTACACTTAATTGAGAAAGAATGTCGTTCGTAGCTGGCATATATTCCAGTGACTGTTCTGCAACAACATTAATAAAGTTTTATAACCAATTATTTAAAATAATATAATACACTATACCTTCTATGTTCATTAATAAAATTTGATTGTTTTCCATCGTTGGACTTCCTACTTCGTCTACAACAACGGCGTATTTTTCTTTATTAAACATTTTTATTTAACACAAACAACTTGTACACAAATGCAACACGATAATACGAAGCCTGGATGTTAACTGTATCTTATCTTATGCTGTACCTGCTACCTGGTAATTCAAAGAATTCAAAAGTAATTATGTACTAAACAATCCGTAATGCGCATGTCTTCTGTGGTGCAAATTAGAGTAGATTTATTTACTCCACTCATGCAGTCCCGAACGCCCATCGGAGCGATCTTTTTCACTCCAAAGTCGCGTCCCGAACGCTGTGGAGCAAAAAAGAGCAAATAAATCAAAAAGAGCGTACGTCCCGAACGCACCTTAAATTGTATTTATTAAATTAAATAAATATACAGGGTGTCCCAGTTAATTTTCAGCATAGGGATCTCGCTTATTATGAGATATACAGGTTTGCTTGAATTAGATGTGTTATTCATAAGTATGACAGGAGCCACAATCAATTTAAAAAAATACATAATTCCTCATACTTCGGACGAGCAAAAAAAATATGAAAATGTTGAATTTTTTTCTCATAACTGTTTTGTTTTAATCATTAGATCAATTTTATCTGTACTTTCTTATGTACAATGTAGCTATTATTTTAGATTTTGTTTTATTACTCTTCATTTCTGAGATAATATTGTATATTCTGTGGATAATATCCGTACAGTTTTTATGACATCTTAACATGTCAAAAAACTATTATAGTCAAGTTGGCTTAGTAATAGTTAATTGTCCTTTTTTCCCTTTTACTAATGTGATATCACTCGTTAAATCTATTTGAACAAATAAGAAAAAAACTGTATCTTACCAATATTATTTAGTTAGCTATGAAACCTGTTGATTGGACAAGTTGGCTATGGAATAGGTGAGTGTTTTTTTCCTCTCTTTAATGAGATATCACTTGCCATATCTATTTTTATAAATAAATTAAGAAAAACCATATTTTACCGATATCAAAGAAATCATGCATCAACCCATTCATGAAAAAAACACGACCAATTTAATGTCAAATGACAGTATCATTTGTCTGCGGTACCAATTATTAGAATTTTATAATATTGTTGTGTAATTCAATAACCTTTGTAGCAATTTTGTTATAATTATGGCTACATTTACAAATACTGAAATTTTTGACATACCGAGATATTACATTTTTTCCCTGTGTAGACGCTTAACAAATGTACTACTTGGGGCTATATCTTAAGTGTTAGTTGCTTAAAACAATTGCTAAGAACGCAATGGACAACTGTTTGAACATCTATTATTACTTTTATCACAATTATTAAGATTATTAAGGCGCATCCCCATTATGCCGATATATGCCAACTGGCAATGCCAGTTGGCACTGCCAAGAGTAATGTGGACGTGTTGGTTGGCCTATGCCAGTTGGCAAAATTGTGCCAACTGGCATGCCAAGTTCTAATGTGGACGCAGTGAATTGCGTGCGGTAGCGGAACTGGCTTTGCCAATTGGCATATATCGGCATAATGGGGATGCGCCTTTACAGATCCATAATATTTAAATATTATGTTGTTGTTAATTAATTTTTCAGTTTTAAAAATAATGTTAACAAAATATGTCAAAGAAATAAAACACCCTTACCTTTTAATTCCAAAGCCAACTTGTTTGTTCATAGCTAACTAAATAATATTGGTAAAATACAGTTTTTATATTTATAAAAATAGATATGACAAAAGTGAAATTAAGGGTAATATCTCAAAAATAATAGTTATGTTGTACATAAGTAAGTACAAATAAAATTGATCTAATGATTAAGTAAGATAATAGTTATTCAAAATTTTCATATTTTTTATTATTACTTCCAAAATATAAGAAATTTTGTACTTTTAATAATAGATTGTAGATCCTCTCATACTTAAGAATAATTCATCTAATTTAAGCAAACCTGTATCTCTTATAATAAGCGAGATTCTTATGTTGAAAATGTTATTTGGGACACCCTTTATAAAAAACTATATTTACATAAACAAAAACAGTGAGACCGATGGTAATTATTACTCTTGTAACAATTCTACATCTTTAATATCTATACTTAAAGGTGAAGTAATTGCTTCAGAGTCATAGGGGGATAGGCTACGGTTACTTGGAGATGGAGAAAGATTAACGGGAGATGTACTGGAAGTTGATGAAATCTCAAAAGAAGAAGAAAACTGTGTAGAATGTTGAGGAGAAGAGTTAAAATTTGCTGTGTCGTGATGTAAAAATACTGAATGACCAGGATTCGGTCGAGGCAATTTAGGAGTAAAGGGATTTTGAGAAGGAAATGGAGCTTGGTAAGAATTAACGAAGGGATTTGATGGATTATCAAATCTACCCATATCAGCTTGAAACAGTATATCATTGATTGTGTGCTGAACAATTGCACGGGTCATTTTAGGATACTTTTGCAATTTACTTGCTACATATTGGCCGTATGCGGCACATTCATTAAAAGCAGCATTGGAATGTTTCATCATTCGATCATCATCTTCAATATCGGGGTCTTCATTTAGAACACTACTCCTTTTTCGCTTAACAAGCTTAACAAGTTTGGGTAATCGTTCACAATTATCTGCGCGTATTTGGGGAACACAATTATCTGTGCGTATTTGGGGAACACAATTATCTGCACGTTTTTGGGGAACACAACTAACTGCGCGTATTTGGGGAACACAATCCGTTTCTTTATCATTTGCTACATCTCCTTCAGTTTCTTTTTCTAGATCATTTTCTTCACAAATCTACAAAAAAATCAAATATATAAGAGGGAGTTTTACAGTAAGATATTATTAGTTTATTGGTTTCTCTAAATGCTCGACATAAAACAAAAACATCATAATGATAACTTACGTCTAAGGCTAATGATGTATTCAAGGAAGATTTTGATTTATTATATCTGTTGACTAAAAACGACATTTTTTCAAATGCAAACCACTTTGATGTATATATTTCTTCACTCCCTGCAAACAAAACATTTTCAACATAATGTATGTTATTTCATACAATTGTATTTTCTCACATATAGTACAGTATTCGGGACCATAACGGTGTAGGATGCAGTCATTCATCCACACAAATAATTTGGTTGTTCTAATGTTTGACAAAAACTACTTCGGATAAATACAACAAATATTTACTCTACGTATTTTGATTAAAAAATAAAATAAAGAATAAAATTTGTTAGAAAGAACTTATTTTTAATTTAATACATACCTAAACAATACTTTTACAATTTAAAACATGCTACAGCTACATTGCAATGCCAATCAATTGTTTTTATTTTTGTTTGTTTGTGATGGACTTAACACGAATATAATGAAAACTGTATTTTTTTTATTAAACTAAGTGTGCGGTGTACGAATTGCACGTACCCTTCATACGGTCCTGTACAGAACCCTACCGGCCCTGCTTGTACTTGCAATAATACATCCACAACAATAAGTATTGCTACATCACTTCTACTGTTACCTTTACTCGTTATAACGATTTTTCTTTTTCCTTTTTCTCGTCGAAACGATGCCAACAAACTGGTCATCTTTTTTTTCGTTTCTTTTAAATCAATATTTATTTTTGTTGCTACACATTCCCAAGCACTGTGTTTTTTTACTTTAGAAAAGTAATTTATGTCATTTGGATCCCATAAAACTTTTTGTTCGCAATAGGCATCTATTAATTCTAGACATTTTTCGTTGTCCCATTCCATCTTGGTAACAACACCTTAATTTTACGACGAACACAAACGAATGCTATTGAGCATTGAGCGTGTACAACGAGCCGACGGCTTATTCGATTATGTTCGCAGCTGTTTTCGTCATTCCGAGAACAACGTCTGTGTTCGCCGAACATGTATGCAATTTGGGTTGTCGCGTTCGTTTGATTCAGCATCATTGGAATCAGTTATTTGCTATCTTATCATTTTTAATAATATGCGGCAGTCCCTACATGGTCCCTACTGTATTAAATTTTATTTCCTTAAGACAAGAAACCATAACCTCAAATGAAGCACAACATGACCGTAGCTTATTTAATCGCTCAACTAAATTAAGTTAATTCTCGTTAAATAGCCGAAAAACGTCTCTCGGGCTAAATGAAAATTTTGTTAAAGCGTATGAGCATTTGTAAAACATTTAAATTCGTGCTGAAATTATCAAACAAAATTAGCTCAAATAATAAACAAAAGTATAACATTTTCGTTTTTCAACTGTTTTTTTTTTTATATAACAAAAATAACCGTGGGAATTTTATTGAGTAATCACTGCACATTTTCTCTAATTAAATCAAATCTCTTATCACTTATTCGTCACATGATGTAATAAATTATATCATTATAGATTATTAATTTATCAAATATTATCGCTAAATTTGACGCTGAACGGCAATTAACGAAAAGCGCTCGTCTTTTATTTTTTTAAATATAATAAATTCTAAATCATTACTTTCTTTTTTTTTTTTTTGGGATCTTTAAAATCATTTTATTAATTTTTTATGCAATAATCGTTAATGTAATGGAGAAATCGTTGTTTTTTTAAATTGTTAACAGTATTTTAAAATCATCCCTCCAGTGAACGCTTTAACTTACGGCTTTTGTAAATTGTTAGTGATCATGAGAAAAATATTCGAAAATTTTTAAAAGATTTTATTTGAGTTTCTATTTACTTCATAATAAAATTGGTTTGTTTTACAAACAATTTGTCGAATTTGTTCAACAATATACAAAATAGAATATATGTTTGACAATATCATACGAACAAAGCTTGGTTTTCTTCTGATTCTTTTAGGGGCCCCGCAGTCCTTGTCTAGGGCCCCGCGCTTCCTAGGTCCGGTCTTGATAACTGTTAAGTTTTTTTGTGAATTTTGAAGAAAAATAAGTTAGCTAACTGAAATATTATGTAAAACTAAACAATTGAGTTCTCTTTACTACCTGTTTTAAATGCAAAGTACAAAACACACCGGAATATCATGTACAGGGTGGTCCAAATTCGATGGGATTGCATGGGTATCTCTTAATAGGCAAGATAGAGAAACGGTTAAATTACCAAAAATGGGCAGTTTTTTGGGACATACTTAGAACCGTTTTCAAAAATATTCTATCATTTCCGGTTTTTGAGATATTAGAGAAAAACTGTTTATTTGTCATATTAATAATGTGTCATATCTCAGTTATTGTTGTAAATATCAAAAAAGTTTATTTACAATATTTTTAGATATTTTCATGTTTAATTTTATGACACTAAAAAAAAAAAAATTTGCGCTCGCTGTTAAAAAGTTGTGACACAAACTTACCTTTTTTTAAAAAGAAGCTATAGTTGGCTATGACCTATTTAAATTCCTTATTTTTTTCTCATTCCAAATATGTAAGGGTTGATGTATTTATTTTCAATAATAAGCAAGTTAGGAAGGTTTTTCATTTTTTTTAAAGATGGAAAACAAAAAGTAGGCTTTGGAAACAAAAAAAATCAAGAAAAACAGAAAATGACAGAATATATTTGACAACTGTTTTGAGTTCATCTCAAAAAAGTGCACATTTTTGGTAATTTAACCGTTTCTGTCTTGCCTATTAAGCAAGATACCCATGCAATCCCATCGAATTTGGACCACCCTGTACATATACACAAAAATTTCATATATTGTGGAGAACATGGTATACTTTTAAAAATCAAAGATACTCTTAGTTGAGCAACTTTTAATTTTATTCTTTTGATTAATTTTGAAAGAAATTTTGCTTTATCTTTTAAGAATTTTGAAGTCAATGTTTTAATGTTATGAACTGTATCTAAAGTTAAGAAAAAAGACAGCAAAATTTTTGTTCGTGTATAAAATTCTTCTTAAAGAGCAGCAATTGTTACTGGTGAACCACCACTGATCTTTAAACAATTTAAGAAGAGGTAAAATAGGTCTAGCACAATAATAAAGAGACTTAGTCCAATCAACATATTTTTAATATTCTTATCTTTACATATGGCACTCAATCATACATTCCTTCATAAACATTCTAGTATTCAACCACAATAAAGTGAAAATCACTGAGCATATCGCATACAAGAAGTTAATAACAACAATAAAATTAGAAGCGTAGTTACAAAACAACAATATAAAGTTATACAAACACTGGTCGCAATATTCATATGATCTGTAGGTTTCTTATCAAAAATATCGAAGATTAACAATGATTTAAGAAATAGTACAAAAAAATTGTCACGACTGTTTACAGCCTGGAAATTTCTTGACGCTAATACAAGACATCGGCTTTCGCCATCTCCGTCTGGTACTCTGATGTGTTTGGTTTGTTTGTGCCATTCCGTTAGTGTGTTGAGAATCATGTGTTCGTCTTTCTTCTATGAAATCATCAATTAAAAGTCAGGCATCACGTACGAAACGATTAATACGTACCGTTTAGCTGGTGTTCTGTGAAATATTGATATTCACTATCTTCATTACTATTCGTTTCATAATAATGATCTACTAGATAAGGCAGAACTGTCATATGATGCCATTCATCTCTTTTAAAAGGGGGGATAGGAACAGTTGCACCAGTTTTAGGGGGTTTGCGAGTGAACCATCTGTGAAAAATAAAAATAGCACTGATAAATTAACAAGCAGCAGGTTGTTAGGAAATCCTATTAAATCATGTGGTTCAATTTGCATGTCACAAACCTTAAACTTTATCATTAATACAAAAAAGCCAAGTCCTGAAAAAATCTAAAAATGTAATTTTTTTGCTGAAACTTTTTAATAAATACTAAAAGTTTTGTAAAAACTCCTTCCAGGTATGTTTGGATTCTATACAGGGTGAGGCATCACTTATGACACCCCCACTTATTTTGCTATTGGAAAGAATGATCAAAAAAAGGTTTAAATAAAAGTTGTTTGATACAGTATTTCCCAAAATATTGTCATGTCTAATTTCATTTTCTTTTGTTTTTTTAGGAGTTACGGAAACATATTTGTTTTTTTTTAAATGGCACCATACATATTTTTTTAGTAGGTTTGAAAGACATTTTCTTTCTCTTTTCAACGCACTAAAACTTTTATACCCTTACATAACAAAACTTTTAAGAAAATCGCAAAAGAACAATTTGGTTTTAAAAGATACGGTATTAATTATTTTACATTAGTAGGCTTTGAAAATGATACAAAATGGCAAAAAAATTTAAAAAAAGTTAATTAGATTACAATGGTAAACACAAAACTACTGTAATAAATTTTTTACCGTTTTGTATCATTTTCAAAGCCTACTACTGTAAAATACAGTCGAACTTCCATAACTCGAACTTCTATAAGTCAAACTTTTCTATATCTCGAATTTGTTCGCAAATTTTTGCATCAAGGTCGCATTTTACATACAATTTTGTTTCTATATCTCGAATTTCTCTAAGTAAAATTTTTCTGTACCTCGAAGTAAAATTTGAGATTGTTGAAGACAGTGAACTTCCTAAACTCGAATTTTTGTAATTTTGTATTGTATTGTGTATGTTATTCCTCTTAATGTGCTAATGACCGGATTATCGCAGGTATGTACTCGTATTTATGCGCTAGGCCGTATTTACTGTTAATCGCATTATATGAAATTGCACTATAGAAGAAGAATTCTGAGAAAAACTTTAGTTGCCTTAGAAGACGACAATCAATCAGTGTAGCGAATATTTGTGTTCAAAAGAGAATCTTACAGACGAAGTGTATCGCGCGTTAACAACTTTAGAGAACTTTGTGGATAAAGAATTTTTTAATCTAAAACAATCAAGAGTCACTGACTTTTAAAAAAAATAATGTTTGTTATTCATAATTTTCTTTTTCTTTTTTTTGTTTATATTATGTGTGTTATATACGTATGTTTATATGTACATCCATATAAAGTTTGTTGATTTCATGTAGTCATACCTATATGTATTTACTGTCAATAAATTCATAAAAAAGCGTATTTTACTCATTTTGTAGTTATTTCTGTAACTCGAATTTTCTATATCTCGAATTTTTTTAGTGAACTATGGTGATTCGACTTAGGGAAGTTCGACTGTAATTAATACCGTAGCTTTTAAAACCAAATTGTTCTTTTGCGATTTTCTTAAAAATTTTGTTATGTAAGGGTATAAAAGTTTTAGTGCGTTGAAAAGAGAAAGAAAGTCTTTGAAACCGTATAAAAAATATGTACGGTGCCATTAAACAAAAAAAAACAAATATGGTTCCGTAACTCCTAAAAAAAAAGAAAACAAAAAAAAGACAATATTTTGGGAAATACTGTATCAAACAACTTTTTTTGATAATTCTTTCCAATAACAAAATAAGTGGGGGTGTCATAAGTGATGCCTCACCCTGTATTGTTATTGTTTTATTTATTTTTTGCTAGATCGATTCGATTTTGTTTTCTTAAAATTGACTGTCTTATTTTTATGGTTGTCCTTTCATTTGCATAGTTTCACATGGGAACTTTTTTAACTTCAAAAATATATAGGAACATATTATTTACAATAATAAAAGATACGTTACAATGATGAAAGATACAAAATTAAAAAGTTTTCTAAAAACTTCGTCCAGGTTTGTTTTGATTGTATATTGTTATGGCCCTATTTATTTTAAGCTAGATCGATTCGATTTTGTTTTCTTGAAATTGACTGTCTTATTTGTATGGTTGACATTTCATTTGCATATAGTTTCATATAGAAATTTTTTTAACTTCAAAAATATATTGGAACTTACTATTTACAATAATGAAAGATAAGTATGTTACAATGATGAAAGATACAAAATTAAAAAGTTTTCTAAAAACTTCGTCCAGGTTTGTTTTGATTCTATATTGTTATGGCCCTATTTATTTTATGCTAGATCGATTCGATTTTGTTTTCTTGAAATTGACTGTCTTATTTGTATGGTTGACATTTCATTTGCATATAGTTTCATATAGAAATTTTTTTAACTTCAAAAATATATTGGAACTTACTATTTACAATAATGAAAGATAAGTATGTTACAATGATGAAAGATACAAAATTAAAAAGTTTTGTAAAAACTTCTTCCAGGTTTGTCTTGATTCTACATTGTTACGGCCTTATTTATTTTATGCTAGGTTGATTCGATTTTGTTTTCTTTAAATTGACTGTCTTATTTTTATGGTTGACATTTCATTTGCATATAGTTTCATATGGGAATTTTTTTAGCATCAAAAATATATTTGAGCTACTCAAGTTTTGTTAAAAATATTGATAGAAACTGGACTCCAAAAAAATATTAATATTTAACAACTTAACAATGCCAGAACAAATTCCTTTAATACTTTAGTTAACAAGTGCCTAAGCGGTTGCCAACTAGTTAAAATTTTAAATGCAGGGGTAGCTTATTTACGAAGTAGTCTCGAATAAAACAACCGAAGAGAACATATCTCTTGAAATGCACACAAACATGGATCACTCAAATGATAAATAATAAAGTAACTTGTTAAGATTCGAAGCGTTTCCTGCGACATAAAAAATAAACAACAGGGTACAGCAGTAAATTTCGTTAAATTGGATTGCACGAATAAAGTTTTTTATAGTCACACACTACAGTACGAAAAATAAACAATTTAAAACAATAGTTAACTTACGCATGCTGTCTAATTTGTTGAATCGTAAATCGTACTTCTGGTTCTTTCTTTAACATTCCTAGTAACAATTCTTTTAGGGAATCATCTAATTCTGGAGGTACTGTGAAAACTCCTTTCCCAATATTTTCAAATAATCTATACACATTGTCTCCTTCAAAAGGATATTTTCCTGTCGTTAAATTGTACCTTAAAACAAGTGTTTGTAGTTAATTTAACACTTCTCATTTTTAAGTGAGTACAGGGTGGTCCAAATTCGATGGAATTACATGGGTATCTCGCTTAATATTCAAGATAGAGAAATGGTTGAATTACCAAAAATGTGCGGTTTTTTGAGACAAACTCAAAGCGTTTTCAAAAATATTCAATGATTTCCAGTTTTTGAGTTATTAAAAAAAAGCGTTTATTTTTTGTCCTATTAACAATGTGTCATATATCTATATTATACTCATTTGATAGAGATTTTTTTTCTCTTTTCAATGATGCAAAACTTAAGTACCCTTACTTAACCAACTTTTTGAGAAAAACGCAAAAATTATTTTAATTGATTAGTATTTATTTCCAACAAAAACATCATAAGAACTAAAATTTTTTGACGAAATCTACAATAAGTGTTCAAACTGTAAACCATTTACAGCTTGGCAATGATAAACTCGGTTTTTAAACCCGTTTATAACATTCCCAACCATTTCAGGTGTAATTTCTCTAATACGATTTTTTAAATTTTCGATATTCTACGGCCTCTTAGTATAAACTTAATTTTTAAGGTGACCCCATCATTGAAAATGGAAAAAAAGTCTCTATCAAATGAGTACAATATAGGGGTACCTGGCCATTTAAAAAAAATCTATTGTTTTTCATTGCGCTTTTGTTATTCGATAAAAAAATATTTAAATTTTGTCTTAAGTCTGTTTTAGACTACACTATTTTTTCGTTTAAGAAAATCGTATACGATTTTCTAGTACGGTGTCAATCAGAAATTACAAATCTTGAACGAAAAATTCGTATGAAATTAGAACCTGTCCTATATGCGTCCTATTTTAGAATGGGCGTGTTCTTTGGCATGGGCGCATGCGTATTCTACTGCAACTGTATCTGACCGCATGTCATTTGTGGGTTAGGTTAAGTGAAACAATCAAACGATGTTAAATACTACTTATTACCGTTATAATCCCTCACAATTTATTTTGTAGGAATAAATATATCTATGAACAAGCGTTAAATATACGTTAAATTTGAAAATGATTCGCTTTCTGTTGTGATCAAATTGAACATTTTCGTACCAAAAAATAGTACAGTGTAAGAGGTTCATATTTTCCATGCTAAATTCTTGAACGAAATTTTTGTACAAAAATCGTATACGATTTTCTTGAACGAAAAAATAGTTACAAATTAGTGTAGTCTAAAACAGACTTTATGGTGGAAAACTAAGTACCAAACAACTTTTATTCAAAACATTTTTCCCGAAAGTGGATATTTACTGAGATATATAGCATATTCCATTCCTTTTGGACACACTGTATAAGGATTGATGTAGTTATTTTTAATAATACGCAAGTTACAAAGGTTTTGTAGTTATGTTTTAAAGAAAAACAGTAGGATGTGAAAACAAAACAAGGTGTAAAACCTTTTAAAACTCATTTGGTACAAGTTAAGAAGGTTCTTTAATTTGTTGTTGAGATAAACATCATAAATATTTGAACAAATGATAACAACAATATATTACCTAACTGCTGATTCTGACTACATTGTTGTTATCTTATGTTCAAATATTTATGATGTTTATCTCAACAACAAATTAAAAAAACTTCTTAATGAGTTTTACACTTTTTTTTTGTTTTTACAGCTCATACATTTGGAATGAAAAAAAATAAGGAATTTAAATAGGCCATAGCCAACTATAGCTTCCATTTACAAAAAGGTAAGTTTGTGGCATAACTTTTTAACGGCGCGTGTAAAATTGTTTTTTTAGTATCATCGAATTTGACATAAAAATATCAAAAAATAATCTCCATAAATATTTTCGATACTAACAACAATAACGGAGATATGAGACATTAATATGACAAAAAAACAGTTTTTTACTAATAACTCAAGAATCATATATGACGGAGCATTTTTAAAAACAGTTCTGAGTTTGTCTCAAAAAACTGCCCATTTTTGGTACTTTGACCGTTTCCCTATCTTAAATATTACGCGAGATACCCATATAATCATATCGAATTTGGACCACCCTGTACAGAATACAAGAATAATAATTCATACTTTCAAAACTTTCAATGAACGGCAAAGCTTTATCGAGAAATACACAGAAATAGCACAGAATAAGCTATATTCTTAATATTTTGAAAAAAGGGGAAAATCGAGAAAGATATAGGAGGTAGAACTATCCATAGCTGCAGAGACAAGATCAGTGAAATGGGAAAAAATAACGAAGCTGGCAAACGAAAGAAATATGTGAAAACAAAATTGAGAGAGTCGCTCACAAGTTTAACTCAAACCTTACACAGAAAGGTACAAATTTCAGGATTAAGTAGGTAATAAAGTGCTTACAAAGTGACTCCGGTACTCCATATATCTACTTTAAATCCCGGAAAACATTCCAAGCCATTTGCAATTTCTGGTGGCTGGAAAGCTGGCGATCCTTGACCAGTATAACATGTATCATCTAAAGCAAATATTTCCAACGCCTACAAAATAAATACACATTACTCGAACAAAGTACTAAAAATTAATGGAGTAAATATTTATACCCATAAACACGTAGTTAAAATTACAACTAATATGCTAAATTGTTCGGCAAACACTAATCTTAGAGCAACTTATGCATTATAATGAATTTATCGAGATGTTGCTAATCACATGTTTTAATAACGAAAATGTATTAATAAATGCTGTTATTTGCCAACAAAAACATTCAGAGTAATATTTATTTTCACCATAATTTTAAACCGAATCAGTCCCATTTGAAAACATTTTTACATTTGAAACTTAAAAAATTTAAAAAATGAAAATAAATAACTGTAATTAAACGCTACCAAATTTAGACTATATCAATTTAATAACGTTATCACATTGTAGTAAAATTCAATTTATACAGGTCAAGGCAGTTGTGATAAAAAAGTAAATTTTTGACTAAACTATTTGTGTGTTTAAAAGTACTCAGAACGATCATAGCTGTTACAATGTTTTCTTTTAAAAAATAACTTTATCGATACAAATACAAATAAAAATAACATAAAAACCATTATTTGTGTACAGAAGAATACATTTATGAGGACACTGTATAACCTTAAAATAAAATTTCAGCCTCTAATAAAATCAAAAGGGGCCCACTTCCGTATAGGTCTACACTACTTTTTGACAGGGTTGGCCTGATTTAAATCATGATTTATATCAGCTGATTTTTTAAATTAAAATCACGATTTAACGTCACACGTCACATATAAATTAAATGCACTTTTTACTTCCACCTGTTTAAACAACTGTCAGTAAAACATGCCGGAAATTTTGTTTACTGGCTTCTCATAGGTCGGGAAGAAAAAAAGTCGCTACAGGAATTTTCTTGTTAGAGACGCATTCCGGTAGATTTCCTTAGTTAATTTTCACAATAATTGAGGATATATTGTAGCTTATTTCTAGTTACTATGAAGGATCATTATAAGGAGTAGAAACTTTCATTATTTATTAAAAAAGAAGTTTTATCCAACCTTTAACCAGACCCTCCTTATTAGTTACTAACCAAATGAATGAGGGTCAGGTTAAAAGATGGTTGAAGCTTTTTTTTTTTCAAATAAATAGTGAAAACGTCTACTCACACCACAATAATGTATGAAAATAATGATCCCCCATGATAAGTAAAAATAAACTACAATTCTTTCTTTAAAAAGTAGTGGGGAGTGAGAACCAATACGGAGTGTAAGCTATCAAAAGTGTTGTTAAAATAATATTTTATACAAAGTGTAAACTTTCACTACATAAATTTAACACAATTTTCATCTTCAATAATAAAAACGTTATAATAGTGTAAAAAACAAAAGTTATGGAGTAGTTTGGCATTCATTTAAGTCCAAAGATGTTGATTTTTACTTTTTAATTAAATATCGAGCATTAACTTGATGTTCTAAAGCTTCTTCCATTTAAGTTGTTGATTTTGTAAAAAGTTAAAAAACAAGACATTATTGTTGCAATACATAATAAAAGTAAAACCGTATTGTGCTAACAAATTAGGAACCAAAAATTAAAGTGCCTAGAGCCTGTCAATAACCTTAAACACCCCTGGATTTAGTCGCTCATGCTTTTAACAAACTTATCGCAAAATTACGTAACACGCATTAGCATTAGTGGATTTATAAACATACAGACAGACTGCAAATTTCGATTTATAAAAACTAAACACAATGTACCAGGTTTAATCTTAAGACCCGATTTATAACTATTTGCTAAAATATTTGAATGATTTTTTATCAGTCGCTGTAAGTATAGATAGACTTAAAATATTATTTCCTGATAACATTTTGATAGTGTTATTTTTAAAAGTGCAATAAATTCTCACCATAAGATAGCCGCATTGCTTTAACTTAAAACATTAATTAATTTACAACAGACAGTTTTTACACTGATGCCTTTTATCAATCAGAAAAACAAACAGGTTCATATTGTAAACAGTTTTAATAATCTATTTATGAATTAGCTGTGACCAAAAATCAGTGACCTTTGACATGGTAGTTAGAGGTCAGTTCTACACACACTCAGTGCAGCTGCCTATCACATGGAACATGTTCCTAACCATTGTCTTAGCATCTGGGATAATTATTCTCACCTTCCTTGCAATAAGGTATTATTTGTTTACATAAAATCTTGTTATAACCTTTGTAGCATGTTCTAACTAATTTTGATTAATGTTTCCATTAAAATTAACCTTGTAAATTGAACAAAATAATCGCAAAATGTCTTCTTAAGACGTTTTGTTTGTTTTTGTGATGCAATTCAATCGATCTATTTATACCACGAGTAATTAATAGTAATAGTACAGTGCCAAACTAAATCAAATAAGAACAAAAAATGACAGGTTTCTCACCTCTGCGACACCCAAATCTGATATTTTCAATATCCCATCTAATGATAACAGCAAGTTTCCCGGCTTGATATCTTTGTGAATGATTCCTTTGCTGTGTAAATATTCCAAGCCATCCATTAACTGCAGAAAATAACCATGGACTTGATAAACGGGTAGTTTTTTCAGTGGTGTTGATTCTAGCATTCCTTGAAGACTTCGTACACAGAATTCCATAATTAAATACATTTTTTGTTTTTCCTCGTTATAAAGTACATCGACTAAGTTTATAACATTTTTATGTTTGAGCATCCTTAGTAGTTTAATCTCTCTAAAATCGCACAAAATATGCTTTATAATATAACTACAATAACACATTTATCACATTTACAGATTCAAGGCTTCTATGGCAGCACTGATAGCATGGATTGTTGGTTTGGTAAGTGAAGATGTAATAGAAATTCAATTATCATGTATAAAACTACTGCTTTAAGCAGTTTTTTTTATCAACGTGAAAGTGCGTTTTTAACCCAAGTTTGAAATAACATAATTGTTTTTACCTTTGTACATTCTGTTCACCATTAGGGATCCTTCTCAATTTGTGTTTTTTTAATATTTTAACGGCTCTTCGACAAAGAGTTTCAGAATCTAAAACCTCTTTAACTTTACCATACGAGCCCTCTCCCAATAGATCCCCCATCACATATCGCCCTATAAGTTTTAATTTTTTTTTCTTAGTTTGATAGATTATTTGATCACTATCCACACGATGAAAGAAATTATTTATGTTAACATTTTCGAGATCATCTGTGTATTCTTCATCGTTAAAGCAAAGACCAGAATTATCTTGATCATTAAATGGTCTCAGAGGTAATTCATCTTCACTTTCTACACTGAATACCCTATTATTTATTTCTATTTCGTGCTCAGAACTTTCGGCCCCTTCGCTGTCAAAACTTCTAATTATCTTACACATTTTTTTGTCCATACTTAATTGTACCACGTATTATCACTATTACATGCGTTAGTACGTGCTCCAAAATATATCTACTTTACGTCGATCTTATTAGCACTATTTTTGCTTGTTGACTTTTTAATCCATTTTTTAGTGTATTTAGTATTCGGCCATCTTCGGCGTGACAGCTGTTTTTAGTAAATTTTGTTAAAATATTGGCATTCTGCAACACAATAACCTTCATAATTTGGAACTACACTGCAGCTTATCATATATATCGCCTGCAATTTCTGAAGCTAAAAATAAACAAAAATAGATCACATCAATCTATTTGGAATAAAATTGATCGTTTTTACCTAAAAATTGTAGTAACTATTAAGTTTTGAACACATGGATTGTCGTATGAACAACATTATAAAACTAAAATAACTACCGTTTAATTGTCAATGTCACCTTGACAGCTGTGCCGCCTAGGAATTCAAAAATTGCTGTAGGAAAGGTCATTTTCAAATTCTAAATTGACAACTGATAACTTGTTCAAAGATAACTGCTTTATAAAATCTATGTACTGGTAAGACACTTAAGATTAAACCACCTAGCTTGTGTGATCACATGTGTTAAAATATAATTTTGGATTTGTTATTCGCATTTTTATTTTTTTATTTTCAAATTTTAAAACATAAACACAGGGATTATCAATAGTATATGAATTACAAAAATAATTAAAAACTGTCATCGTTAATTATAAATTCGTGCAGTTTTTATCTGGGACAAAACAAAATAAGTTTTTAAGTTAACCTATGAACTTTTAATTGGAGGATCGGCTTATTATGAAATTATTTTGTATAGCTGATCACAACCTAAGACAACATGGTTTTGATAATTTATACACATACATTTTTATAATAAGTCAGATGCTTGTTATCGTTTTAAAATAGTAAATGGCATCAGTTCGCAGTCTGTAAAGTTTAAACAAATTTCAAGCATAATATTTTGTTGAAAAAATGAATAATAAGCTTTTACATTACCTATTGTATTACCTTAATAAGGCAACAACCATTTCATATAGAATCTCGGTTGGGTTAGCTTTGTGGTGTGTTTTAAAATTGCTAGGCGTATCGAAGTACTTGGAGCACGTAAGTTTTATATTTCTTTTGTTTTCGCATATAATTTTATACCTTGTTATATATAGCACACCTTTGTTTAACAAATATCAGTTAGAGTTTTAGTGGAGCATGCTGATGTCATCCAGTTTTTTGTTTCTTATATTGTGCGTGTTTTTTAAATTTATAAATAATAATTGCGAAGTGATTTTGTTGATGAACAAGTGCTTCATTGGTATTTTGTTTTTTATATGCAAAGGTGATAGGTCAAAAAATGCGAAGTTTAAATAATTATAAAATATTAATTTATAATTATGTTAAAATAATTGGTTGATTTTGAGTAACAAATGCAATTTGGGACAAAACTATGAGCATTACTATTTGTATTTTAAAGTTATGCTGTTTTGAATTATTAATAAAAAAAAATTGGTTATCTCTTACCCAAGGACAGTTTAAAAGTGAACTTTTTCAATTGTCTATAATTTTTACAATGCAAATAAATAACTTGTTTACTAGATTGTTGTATGCATTTGCAGTCCTAAGTGCAGTATTATTATTACGAAATATTACTTATTTATTTGAATGTTTAAATAGTTATGAGGAAAATATTTGTTCACACTCATATTTAAACAGTATAGTAAGCCTAAGCAATTTATTTCCCATCTTTAAGTGTTTTCAAAATAGAAACATGCAATTTAACATTAAATTTTTAATAGTCTTTTAAACTTTTTATGTACCTAGATCAAATCTATTAATTTTTTATTTTTAGTTAACTGGAAGTGAGAATCCAGTGCAAGACCAATCACAGCTACAGAAGCCTCCTGATTTAAAAAAAAAAACATCAAAAAAGAAAAAAAGTGATCAAAATTCACCCAAGAAGCCTGCATCTCCGAAACGGTCTACCCCTTCACATGAACGACAGCATACATCCAGTCCAGCTACTCCCAAATACTGTAGCGAAACAACTTTAAGTAAACCAGTTGCTCAAATCATCCAAGAAACATTTGTTGAGGAATTTGCAAAGGCGGACTTTAAAACAACAAAACCAGTTCCCGATTTGTTTTCTAAACAAGCAGAAAATTTAGATGTTGATACCCTCATTAATAAATTAGATAAGTTAAAAGAGACCGTAAACGATGAAGAAAATGATAAACAAATAGCACAAGCATATTCTTCTGAAGATAGTGAAGCCACAACTTCTAAAGAAGCTAGCCCCGATATCGAAGCAAATAAATCAAATAAATCTTCAAAATCTGGTAAACAAAAGAAGAAACGATCATCCAAAGAAAAAACAGCTGAATCAAAGGTAGAGAAAACAGTCGAATCGCAATCCACGGAAAGTGTAATAAAATTATGTAGTCTTCAAAACGGGGATAAAAAAGAAGAAGAGAAATATTTAACAGTTGAAGGAAGAAAGAAATCAACACCAAAGAAAAAAGAAGGTGAGAAAGAGGATTTTGTAAAAACAACTGAAGCTAACATATTTAAGATCGCAAAATCTAGATCAAGTCCAAAGAAAGAATTCGGTCAAAAACCAGCAAAAGCCGATCTTAACCTTTCGGAAAATACCAATTTGGAATCAAACAAAAAAGCATCTGTACGCGAAGATCACATTCAAAAAGTTTCTTTCAATAATTTGGAAAACACCAGTGATCTTAGTACAAGAAAGTCGCCCATCCGAACTAAGGATAAATCACCAATCAAACAATCGATATTAAAACCGGAAAAACCTAGAACAGTTGAAGTTGCGCCGGAACAAAATTCTGAACCTGTTAGAAAATCAGTGTCAGAAAATATAAAAACATTTGAAACTATAACCAATGCTTGGGCGAAACCGTTAACTATAGGGCAAAAAAAAATTGTCCAAGTTGAACGTGTTTTAGAAAATCTAGGAGGAGAAACAAAAGTTAGCGCTTGGGCAAAGCCACTAGGCGTAGAACAAAAAAATATTGTACAAACTGAACAACATATTTTGGAATCAAACTTTGAACAAGAAAGTGTTGCCAAAACTCCACCTTTCCAGCCTGAAATTGACAAAGTTGTAAGTGAACAAGAAAATAATTCGAATTTAATCCAACAAGTTAAGATCGAAGCAATTGAAGAAGATAGTTCAACATTGAAAATTAAATTACAACAAAACGAATTTACAGCAGAAACAACTAATTCACAACATAGTCTAAAAATTAAAACTGAAGATCCAGAGCAAAGCTTCGAAAAACCTGCATTGATAAAAACAGAACAAGAGGAACAAAAAGCAGATAAAATCATTTCTCCGCCTCTTACCGAAAATAAATCTGAAGATTTAGCAAAAAATATTGAAAGCAAACATTCAACTTCAGTTCAGTCGAAACCTGCCCGCGTTAAAAGAACAAAAATGCCTTTAGATACGCATATTCGTGTTTTAACGTTGAATGACAATGAAAATCAAGACTCAACATTGTACCGTATCGAAAAAAATTGGGTTTTGCAATTTCGTTTAGGTCCATCTTTGTTTGGCCGTAAGATTACCCTCTTTTGCAATTATCCCGAAAAAAATGGAAAAATCGTGGAATTCAATCGTAATCGATACACGCAACTGCAGTTGTGTAAGGACGAAGGTTGTGAACATTCCGACGATACGGCATCGTTTTCCCAGATTGTGGCAAAAGTAGCCGGCAGTTTTCATTATTATTTTACTTACGAGGACGCGTAAGTTACTATTTTTGTTGGTTGAGTATTGAAATGTTAATTGTTTTAATTTTTTAGGCAAAGCGCAAGCCCTCAAGGTTCCGGATTTTTCATAATAGATCCGGTTTTGAAGTATGGAAACAATGAGGTATTGCCGTTGGATTGTATCCAGTGCCAGACGGTTCTTGCTAAAAGTTTGGGTCAGTTCTCGTCATGGGAAAATAAGCTCAGGGTTGCCAAGGAGAGTGGCTATAATATGATACATTTTACACCAGTACAGGTAGGTTAAATATTTCAGGGGCATGTCGTATATTTTTTTTAAATTGCACCCTAGATTCGTGGTTTATTCTATGTATTAAAATAAGTACAGTAATAAATACACTGTGGGTAGGAATTAAATGCTTTATAGAAATAGCTTAAACGTTCTGTAAAAAACACCAAAATGCTATGTAGAAACTACCAAAATGCTGTATGAAAAATAACTAAATGCTATACAAAAAATGTAAATGCTGTGTGAAAAAAATTGTTTCGATTGCCACTATTCTTAACACAGCATTTAAAAAGTACCAAAATTTAAAATATCAAAATGCCTGATAAAAAATACCAAAATGCTACATAGAAAATATTGAAACGCTGTATTAAAAATACCTTAATGATATACAACAAAATGTAAATGATGTACGAAAAAATCATATCAATTGCCATTTTCCTTAATACAGCATTTACAAAATACCAAAATGCTAAATAAAAAATACCAAAATGCTGTATGAAAAATAACTAAATGCTATACAAAAAATGTAAATGCTGTGTGAAAAAAATTGTTTCGATTGCCACTATTCTTAACACAGCATTTAAAAAATATCAAAATGCCTGATAAAAAATACCAAAATGCTACATAGAAAATATTGAAACGCTGTATTAAAAATACCTTAATGATATACAACAAATTGTAAATGATGTACGAAAAAATCATATCAATTGCCATTTTACTTAATACAGCATTTACAAAATACCAAAATGCTAAATAAAAAATACCAAAATGCTGTATGAAAAATAACTAAATGCTATACAAAAAATGTAAATGCTGTGTGAAAAAAATTGTTTCGATTGCCACTATTCTTAACACAGCATTTAAAAAATACCAAAATTTAAAATATCAAAATGCCTGATAAAAAATACCAAAATGCTACATAGAAAATATTGAAACGCTGTATTAAAAATACCTTAATGATATACAACAAAATGTAAATGATGTACGAAAAAATCATATCAATTGCCATTTTCCTTAATACAGCATTTACAAAATACCAAAATGCTAAATAAAAAATACCAAAATGCTGTATGAAAAATACCAATATGCTACCTAGACATAAAAAATAGCAAAATTCTTTATATAAATATTAAAATGCTGCATGAAAAATGGCAAATTGCTATATAGAAAATACCAAAATGCTGTATGAAAAATAACTAAATGCTATACAAAAAATGTAAATGCTGGATGAAAAAAATTGTATCGATTGCCACTATTCTTAACACACCATTTAAAAAATACCAAAATTTAAAATAAAACATCAAAATGGCTGATAAAAAATACCAATATGCTACACAGAAAATATTGAAACGCTGTATTAAAAATACCTTAACACGTTAAGCGCCACCATGTTAAAAAAAAGTAGGTTTTTCTGGCCACCAATTTTTTTTTCTATATTAACGTTTCTAAGTTGCCCTTAAGTAATATAAAAAAATTTCACAACAAAATAATAACATTTTAACCAGTTTTTAATTTTTTTTGTGTGAATTAATTTGAATCATAAAACTTTAATATTTTTTTTTAATATCAATTTGGGTAAAAAAATTGTGACCACCAAGGTTTTCTGGTCCAGCGGGCCATCCTTAACCTTTTTCTGGTATAGTTATATGTAATACCTGTATGTTTAAGAATACAGGCAGCCGAATCTAAACGTAGGCTGTTGTATCCAAATGGATACAGGTGGCCCATTTGGCAAAAATGATTTGTATCCATATGGATACAAATGGCGCTTAACGTGTTAATGATATACAACAAAATTTAAATGATGTATTAAAAAAATCATACCAATTGCAATTCTCCTTAACAGCATTTACAAAATACCAAAATGCTGCATAAAAAATAGTAAAATGCTACATAAAAAATAGTAAAATGCTACATAAAAAATAGCGAAATGCTGTTTGAAGAATACCTAAATGCTATACAACAAAATGTAAGTGATGTATGAAAAAATCATATCAATTGCCATTCTCCTTAATACAGCATTTACAAAATACCAAAATGCTGCATAAAAAATAGCAAAATGCTATACAAAAATCTGCATGAAAAATAGCAAATAGCTATATAGAAAATACCAAAATGCAATAAAAAATTAAATGCTGTATGGAAAAATAATATTGATTGCCACTTTGCTAACAGAACATTTACAAAATACCAAAATGCTTAGTAAAAATACCAAAATGCTGCACGAAATATAGCAAAATGCTATATAGAAAATACCAAAATGCAATTAAAAATACCAAATAGCAATTAAAATACCAAAATGCTATAGCAAAAATTAAATTCTGTATGAAAAAATAATATTGTTTGCCACTTTGCTAACAGAACATCTAAAAAGTACCAAACTGCTAAATAATAATACCAAAATGCTACATAGAAAATGTAAAAATGAATATTGATGTTTACTTGTTTATTAATTGCAAACATCACTTGTTTACGAAATCATGGCAAACTTTGATAATAAAATTTTCACAAAATTAGCCATAACTTTGTTATTTTTTGAAACACATAAAAAAAAGTATATATTGTGTGAAAAGCTAAAAAATCGCTCTTTTATATAGTCATGGCCTACTAGAGTTTCCATTTAAAAAAATATGAGTTTACTTCATATCTTAAAAAAATTGTAAAATGTTTTTAAAATAACCTTACAAATGTTTATAAAAATCCTTGGTAACATTTTATTCTATTTTAATAAATAAAGTAGTTACAGTCAATATTCAAAAATGATGAAATTTCAATTTTTGTGTGTAGTGCCAAAATGGAAAGTCATATAACACAGGCGTCTATATTTCAAAAAAATAACCAAAAAGACCGATATCAGATTTTTGCTAACTTCTATGGTAGCCGAAACACCCCGTAAAACCAGGGGTTTGGAGCAGTCCAATTTTTTAGTTGCTCCGCTCCAGCTCCGCTCCGGCATCAAGATGCCTGCTCCAGCTCCGCTCCGCGCTCCAAATATTAATAAAATAAGGTTTTATTTAAAAATTTGTTTTTAAAAACAAAGCTAAAATTTTATGAAATATGTGGAAATGGACCAAAAATTACAATATTTGACCTTAAGAAACAAGTGAAGTTAAATAAATGAACAAATTATTGATCTTCAGTTAAAAAAGTTAAAAAAAAAAGTTCTTTAAAATTTTTCAAAATTCAAATACAAAATAATGAAAATTAATATTAAGAAAAGTTACATTATAATAATTTTACTTCAAAAAAATCAAATTTAGTTTATTTATAATTTTATTAAATACTATACCCATGAGAATAATTCATTTAAAAAAAAAATATTGTAGTTTATAATAGTAAAGTGGAGCAGTGGAGCAATCAAAATTCTTTGCTCCGGGCTCCGCTCCCGCTCCGGGCAAAAACCCATTGCTCCACTGCTCCGCGCTCCAGCTCCGCGCTCCGCTCCAAACCCCTGCGTAAAACATTCGAATTTGGTCCACCCTGTGTAACAGTTTCATATAAATTTTTCTACCGTGTAAATAATTGGTTCTCAAATTTTATTAATCTTACAGCAACTTGGACTTTCCAACTCGAGCTACAGTCTCTGTGAACAGCTAAAACTTAATCCGTTGTTCAACGACAACAACAAAAGCATCACTTTCGATGAACTTCAAAAACTAATTTCCAAATTACGTACAGAATGGAAGGTATGTTTTAAATAACAGTTTTTGGTGTGTTGTATTCATTTAATATTTCGTTAGATGTCGTCGATTTGCGATATCGTATTGAATCATACTGCCAATGAAAGCGAATGGTTGCTTGAACATCCTGAAAGTACTTATAACTGCGTAAATTGCCCATATTTTCGCCCGTCGTATTTGCTAGATGCTGCGTTGTATCAGTTTAACAATGATGTCAAAGAAGGTTTTTATGAAACCAGAGGTGTTCCTAAAGAAATAGACTCCGAAGACCATCTTAATGTAAGCTTTTTTTTTGGGTGGTAAAATTTTGAGCTTCGTCTTTAATAATTTTTTTTCTAAAGGCAATTCGTTACGCTCTCGAGACTAATGTATTACCAGTCATTAATTTACAAGAAATGTACATTTGTGATGTTAACAAGCTTGTACCGGAGTTTTTAAATCTTTGTCGTAATAAAGTACCAGGTACTGCTGAATCCCGCCCTTCCAGTGAAGAACTTATATTAGTTCAAGATCCTTTGTATAGGAGATTAGCATCGACTATTGATATGGATTTGGCATTGAAAATTTACAATGTTTACAGGTAAATTAAACTACTAAACGACTTTTGCTGTAGACACATGTTTGCAATCATTTAATTAAAATGCTTGGTAAAGAAATTTAAAAAATTACACATAGTAGATATTTTTATAAAATTTAAATAGATTTGTGTTGTTAATTTTGATTGGTTTTTTTGAATCAC
Organism: Elmis aenea; assembly: GCA_947652605.1. Taxonomy (NCBI): domain Eukaryota; kingdom Metazoa; phylum Arthropoda; class Insecta; order Coleoptera; family Elmidae; genus Elmis; species Elmis aenea. Next base: position 46,239,575 of record OX393579.1, on the reverse strand, counting down.
AATTACCACCTTCGCCACAGTGGGGTTTTACTATGGCTAAAAAAAACGCACTTTGTTTTTTTAGGTCATTTTAATCATCTCACACTCAAAATACATGTGCACTATGTATAAATGAAAATGAGTATCATCGCATTTTTCGATTTAAAAAATGATTGCTGTATATGCAGTCATGTCCCAGTACATCAATTTGGCTGCATATGCAGTCGTGTCCCATACCATTAAAGTTTTTGAGAAAATAATAAATTCGTAATAATAAAAGTAAAAATGCGTGAAAAAATCATTTACCTAGTTAGACAGATAAAAAAGTAAGCGGACAATAATTTTACACAAAAAAACTTTATTCTATTATAAACAAAAAATATTTCAACATCTTCGTATATTTGCAATAAACGTGCTTCTTCTTTTGGATTCTTATATGCCTAAATAAATACATATTTTGTATTTAAATATGTATAAAATTGATAAAATGAACTGTACCAGCAGAAGACACCAATAAGTGCACCTTTTACTTCGCCGCATATAAACACACTGAGACGTGACTGCAAACGCAGTTGTGGCACTATGAGTAGAGTTTTTATTTCGAAAGTAGGGGTTGTTTACAAATGCTGTTAAAAAATTTATATGGACAGTGCCCCATGTTTACTTGGAATATTCAGGGACAGTCAATGTATATCTACATATTATATTTAAACGCAAAACATGACTGCAAACGCAGTCATGCTTCTCCTGGACTGATTTACTCTGACTGCATATGCAAACGTGTCCCAGTTTATCTCTCCAAAATGACTGCACATGCAGCCGCTCTCTGCGAAGGTGTTAAGATGATAAAGTCCTTTGTTTAATTAAAAAATTGCACATTATTTAAAACAATTAAAATGTATTAGTATTTCTTTCTCTTATATGAAATCATACATTGGTACAGCGTTTCTCAAACTTTTTTCGCCAGTGGACCGGCATATTCCATAGTATTTTTATGCGGCCCACTCTACTTGTAACAAAAATTTTTTTTACAAGTAATAATGATTACCCTCTGGCAAATAAATTGGTGGATACCATAAAAACTGACCAAATAAAAATGACTCAAAATTAATTTACTTATGAAAGAAAATGAACTAAATAAAGAATGAAAAAAAAAGTTTTTACGTGATAATGTGAAGTATGATGTTGTTTGCCATCAAATAACAACTGTAATTCAGGAGGAAAAAAAATTAATTATATCCTCAAATTTGGCTCGGTATCTAATTTGTTTCTAGTTTCTTTTTTTTTTTTTTTTCTTAAGAAAACCAAAGCAGCAAATCCATTTTCACCCTTACAATTTTTCACATAAATTTGGTTACTCTTCTTGATAACTTTACCAATTATTTATTAGGGTGACTTTTTCAAATTTTTGTATCAGAGCAGTGTCACACGAAAGTTAAAATAAACTTTTTACTTCCAGCCCATTTAACTGTAGTATTTCTTCATTTTCTATTTTGACAATGAACTGATCTTTTATCCAGATTTTTTGGCTTATTTTGGCGTTGAAAAATATTCATTTAATTTTTTTTTACAACTCTTAAGAGGTGTTCTTCAATTGATGCAGAAGTTGTGTCTAATTGTAAGTTGATTTCAGAGTGATTTTATAAAATTTTTGTTCTGTTCCAAAGGACTTAAAATTTTGCTTTAAAACCTGTTGTTTCTAATAAGTAAATTTTTTAAATTGTTGATTTCACTTTTTCGTCAACTTTGAAAATATTTTGTTTGTGCCTTGCAAATATAAACTTAATTTGTTTGGGACACAGAATATGTCATATCTACAAGATTTTTAATGTTGTTATGTTTCATAGGACGATTATTCTAATATTTTCTGAGAACCGGTATTTTTTCCTGCAGACTGGGACCTCGGTTTGGGAAACGTTGCATTATTATGTTTCGAATCTTATAACTTGGGCCCAGTGGCACAAAGCTCTGTTAAATTCAAACAAATGTATTAGGCCAAGCGCACATTGACACGCAGTTGACTGACGCAGGGCAGCACAGTTTCTGTGATTCCATCTTTTGAGATAAGACACCGCGAATTGAGACGCAGAGCAATGCAGCGCAGTACTGCACCGTTTTCGCCTGCCCCACACTTGTGGATCTTACACAGAAACTGTGTCATATCGCCACTCGCGCCCCTTTGAGTATTTTGATTTGATTGTGTCTTTTCTTTAAATGGAATCATTAGAAGTAACATTAATTGAATCGTTGCGTAACTACCCTCTGATTTACGACACCTGCCATTTACAATATATGAAAACGAAATTTAAACAGGAAATTTGGATAAAAATTCACCGACCGTTTTAGTGTAAATTACGCTCCATTAAAAATTTTGAGCGGTGCAGCGCCCTCAAAAATTGTCAACAAATTAACAACTTTAAGATTCCACCGGCAATTATTTTTGAAGTTTGATTGATAATAGTTTCGAAAACGTTTTGCACAAGCAAAACTTTTAAAATATTACACAGGGCGTTTGTTACGCTTTGTCAAATTCAATGGAAATAAAAAATCTGAATATTTTTTTAATTACAATAGTCTAGTTTTTTTTTGTGTATTTTTGTACAGAATTAAATTCTACTTAGATAATTTAAAGTTAGTTTCTAACTTATTTTTATTAATTTCCGGGCTATTGCGATTTATATGTTAATTGCAGTGGCAAATAGAATATTTCATAGTAGAGAGACAAAACTAGAGAATTTCTTGAACAATTAAAACAACAAATAAAAAATGTATTTATATTTCTGTAAAAATATGCAAAAATATATAGATTACTGTGTTGAAAAAAATAACTTTCTAATGTTTAAATATTAATTAATTTGACAAAGCGTTAACTGCGGTGCAGAACTGCTATCCAATGTACGCGGACAACTGTGCCACATTGTTTTTATTTTCGTACTGCCCTGCCTGGTCTGCTCTGCCCGTACTGCGCCACACAGTTCAATGTGCGCCTTAGCTTAATGTTGGTTCTGCAATTGATATCCTAGAATTTAGAAATTTTGTTTCCAAAAACAAGTAGGTACTAAATTAGTTTATGTTAATACATTTTTATGAATTTCTGTAGGTCCGATTGTTTCGATGAAGAATCAAGGTTGAGGCGTTGTAGCGAAGAATTCAAAAATAAATTAGATCAATTAAATCAAAAATTAATTGATGAACTTAACGTTCACCTCAAAGCAGCCATAGAAAATTGCATAGCTGGTATGCGGTATTTCAGAGTGCAACACGATGGACCAAGATTAAAGGAAATTACTAAAAGCGATCCTCTTATTTCTAGGTACTTACCTTAGTTATGTCCTGTGATTTATTAGTAATAATCAGGTTTCAATTGTTTTTGTAAAATAATAAAAACAAGATTCCAAATGTTACTTAGCACTCTTAATGTAGGTATTTTACGGACTATGGAAATCCAAAGTCAGTAAAAGAACACGAAGATATCATGTATAGCGATAATGCAAAGTACTTGATGGCACATAACGGTTGGGTTATGAATATTGATCCACTCCGCAATTTTGCCGCCCCTGATTCCAATGTGTACATTAGACGAGAACTCATTGCCTGGGGTGACAGTGTGAAGTTGAGGTATTTGGAAGATATTTTATGTATAAAACAGTTGCTGATAATGTAAATGCGTAGATACGGTGATAAACCAGAAGATTGCCCATATCTCTGGAAGCATATGAAAGAGTATGTAGAAACAACTGCAAGAATTTTTGATGGTGTGCGATTGGATAACTGCCACTCAACACCAATACCGGTATGTTGTTTTGTTATAATTTTGATAAACTGGTACAAATGTTGGTCCTACAATTTTTTTTGGAATTAAGCAATCTGAAACGTAAATCGAAACGAAAAAAAATATCTGAAATGTAAAAATATACAGGGTGTTTTGTTTAAAAAAATTAACTTGGGATCATTTCCTGCTAAATAGGAATGCAAAAAAATTAAAAATATCAATGAGATCTTTATTTTTGACCATACATTCAAGCCAGATTTTTAAAAAAATCTAAAAATAACTAAGATAATCGACTGTTCCTGGACTTTTTGTCCCAACCCTGTATATAGATCTTTTCCTAGGCTCGCAAAAACTGTATTTTTACTGCCATATTTCAAAATTGGTTCTTTGAAAGTGAAAACATGTTTTGAGGATATTGAAAATATTTATTTTGGATTTATAAAAATTCGATGGGATTACTAGGGTATCTCGTTTAATATTCAAGATAGAGAAACGGTTAAATTACCAAAAATGTGCAGTTTTTTGAGATAAACTCAGAACCGTTTTCAAAAATATCCTATCATTTCCGGTTTTTGAGTTATTAGAAAAAGTGTTTTTTTTTTGTCATATTGATAATCTGTCATATCTCTGTTATTGTTATAAATATCAAAAAAATTTATAGAGATTATTTTTAGATATTTTTAGGTAGAATTTGATGGTACTAAAAAAATTTTTTTACCTCGCCATTTAAAAATTATGACAAACTAACCTTTTTTTAAATGGAAGCTTTAGTTGGCTATGGCCTATTTAAATTCCTTATGTTTTCTCATTTCAAATTTATAAAGTTTGATGTATTTATTTTTAATAGTACGCAAATAGTTTTTTTTTTAATGAAAAACATAGTAGGCTGTGAAAACAATAAAAAAAAACAAAGTTTAAAACCTTTAAAACTCATGTGGTATAAGTTACGAAAATTTTTGAATAGGTTGTTGAGATGAACATTATAAATATTTGACATAAGATAACAACAATACAGTCAGAATCTGCAGTTATGTAGTATATTGTTGTTTATCTTATGTTCAAATATTTATATTGTTTATCTCAACAAGTTAAAAAACCTTCGTAACTTGTACCAAATGAGTTTTAAAATGTTTTACACCTTGTTTTTTTTTTGTTTTTACAGTGTACTTTCTAAAAAAGAAAAACTAAAAAACCTTCGTTATTTCCGTATTATTAAAAATAAATATATCAAACCTTATATATTTGAAATGAGAAAAAAATAAGGAATTTAAAAAGGTCATAGCCAACTAAAGCTTCCATTTAAAAAAAGGTTATAACTTTTTAATGGCAAGCTAAAATATTTTTTTTAGTACTATTACTGTACCTAAAAATATCTAAAAATAATCTCCATAAATTTTTTCGATATTTACAACAATAACGGAGATATGTCACATTATCAATATGACAAATAAACACTTTTTTTCTGATAACTCAAAAACTGGAAATGATAAAATATTTTTGGAAACGGTTCTGAGTTTGTCTCAAAAAACTGCACATTTTTTGTAATTTGACAGTTTCTCTATCTTGAATATGCGAGATGCCCATGTAATCCCATCGAATTTGGACCACGCTGTACATTATTACTGTTATAATGGTTTCGTATTTTACGTACTCCAAAGTTATTGAAAGATCAAACTATTAATATAAATTTTATTGTGATTTACCTGTGATCAATAGGTCTGACTAGCCTTTAGTGATAGTTGTTAATCTAAACTTCGTGACAGTTATTTGTTGATATGAAGGAATTGATAAAATTGATTTGAGCATCCTTAATTAATCAACATCTTGACATCTTTTAAACTTAAAAAAAAAAACGAATTTGTTTTTCGTTGACAAATAAAAACCTTTTTAGTAGTCGTATCAACAAAAGTTGTTGAATTAATTGTTGTTTTACTAATTTAGTGAAAAAATATGTATTGATAATGATAATGTTAAAAAGTAATGTGTTTATTATAAAAACATTTTAACATGTTGGTATTTTGAATGTTTTAAGATCAGGCTTAAAAAGGTATATATATAATTAATTTAGAATCTTAAATACAAAAAGTTGAAGCAAAATATTTTGTTTTCTGTAAATAAATGTATTCCAAACATTTTCAAAGACCACAAATAAAGTGTATTAAATGTTCTTCGTTAAATATAATAAAGATATTTGTTGGTGATATAATTTTAAAATTTAATTGTTAGGTTGCAGAGTATCTTCTGGACTGTGCCCGTAGGGTTAAGCCAGATTTGTATGTCGTTGCAGAACTATTCACCAATTCTGATCACACCGACAACATTTTTGTTAACCGTTTGGGGATAACTTCCCTGATTAGAGGTTTGTTAAAACAATGTTAGTTTTGTTCTCATATAACATTAATAAATTTATTTAGAGGCCATGTCAGCATGGGATTCACATGAAGAAGGCCGTTTGGTATACAGATATGGAGGAGATCCGGTTGGAGCGTTTTATCAACCGAGACTTCGCCCATTAGTTCCATCTATTGCACACGCTTTGTTTTTGGATTTGACGCACGATAATCCTAGCCCAGTTGAAAAACGTTCCGTGTTTGATCTTTTACCTAGTACAGCTCTTGTAAATATGGCCTGCTGTGCTAGCGGTTCCAATAGGGGTTACGATGAACTGGTACCACATCATGTAAGTCTTATACTGGCACTAATAGCTTTATTTTTGTAAGAAAATGTGATAGTGTGATGTTCTAAAAATTTATGTGTTGTGTTTTTTTATACAGGGTGTTACGCTATTTTTTCTCTGAGGTCGCAAGCTATAAAACATAGTTGATTAAATGTATAGAATTTACATTTACTTTCAAATTTTGGTAAATCAAAAAATTGTAGAAGTAATTTTTTATTTACTTTATCTTCTGTTTTTTTTTTGTTTTCACAAACATAAGTAGTCTTGCATTATGAAATTTTAGCAATCAAAGAATCTGATTTGTTTTTAGATATCTCATTTGTTTTAGACGATAGTCAACTTTTGTTTTTCTTATACAGCGTCATTCAAAAAGTCTGCAACAACTGGAAAAGTTTTTTATTATCGATTTCTCAGAAAATTTTATTCGTGATAAAAGTTGGTGCATGGTCTAAAACTAATTTTTAGATGAAGAAAAGTTCAATAAAAAGTCATAGGACACTAGATTTTAACGATTTTTGAAATATTTGCAAGAAAAAAGTGCCCTTATTTTAAGAGATACAAAACAAAATTATAGGAAAAAGTTATTTAGAATCTCAAAATAAGGTTAGATTTAAATTTTGAAGGTCAAATTTAAATTTTTGTTTTTTAAGAAATTTTAACATTTAAAGTCTGCAACGAATGGAAAAGTTTTTTATTATCAATTTCTCAGAAAATTTTATTCTTGATAAAAGTTGGTACATGGCCTAAAACTACTTTTAAGATAAAAAAAGTTTAACAAAAAGTCATAGGACACTAGATTTTAGCGATTTTTGAAATATTCGCAAAAGTAAAGTGCTTAAAATTTCTTAATAAATAAAAATTGGAATTTGACTGTGAAAATTTAAATCTAGCCTTATTTGGAGATTCTAAATAACTCCCTTATATACAATTTTATGTATCTCTTAAAATAAGGGCACTACTCTTAAACTAAGGGCACTTTTCTCTTGCGAATATTTCAAAAATCATTAAAATCTAGTGCCCTATGACTTTTTGTTAAACTTTTTTTTGTCTTAAAATTAATTTTAGGCCATGCATCAACTTTTATCAAGAATACAATTTTCTGAGAAATCAATAATAAAAAACTTTTCCATTTGTTGCAGACTTTTTGAATGTTGAAATTTAAAAAAAAATAAAAATCGGAATTTGACCGTAAAAATTAAAACTAGCCTTATTTCGAGATTCTAAATAACTTTTTCCCATCAAAATTGTTTTGTATCCTAAAATAAGGGCACTTTTTTCTTGCGAATATTTCAAAAATCGTTAAAATCTAATGTCCTATGACTTTTTATAGAACTTTTCTTCATCTTAAAATTAGTTTTAGGCCATCATGCACCAACTTTTATCAAGAATAAAATTTTCTGAGAAATCAAAAATAAATATTTTTCCCATTTGTTGCAGACTTTTTGAATGACATTGTAGACATTATATTCCATTTACTCAAAAAGATATTTAAAAATAAATGCCTTGTATTGTATCCATGATATAAAATTACTTGTTTTAAAAAAATTTAATAAAAACAAGTGATAGTAGTTACAAAGAAAAACAAGTGATAGAAGTTACAAAAAAAAACAAAAAATCAGAAAGTATAGTTGACACCGACCTCTTTGTATGGTGTGAAATTAAAGACCAAAGTAATATTAATTTCCAGATTCATGTGGTTAACGAACCTAGACAATACACAGAATGGACCGACGATGAATCCCTTGCCGTAGGCAACCCCCGGTATGTGACAAATAAATCCGGAATTATCGCAGCAAAAAGAGCACTCAATGACCTTCATTTTAAATTAGGTTCAGAAGGTTTTAATCAGGTATTTCATCATCACAAAACTTGCCATCGCAGTGCCATAACTTCGATCGTCGTTTCAGGTTTATGTCGATCAAATTGATGCCGATATCGTAGCTGTAACTCGACATAACCCAGAAACACATCGCAGTGTAATTCTGGTGGCATTTACAGCCTTCGGACATCCCAACAGTGATGCTGGAAATTATCAGAGAGGCATCAAAGCGTTAAGAGTCGAAGGTGTTCTCGATGAAATTATTTTGGAAGCGTCTATGGAACATGTGGACTCTAAGTACGCTCTTGTTATTTGCAAATTATATATATACAGGGTGTCCTAAATTCGAGTAAATGCATTGGGATCTCGCTTATCTTAAGAGCTACGAGGTCGGTTAAATCAGGGCAAAGTTGCGAAATTAGATGCTCATCAAATATCTACAAAGAAAATTTTCATAGCTGTCTTAGTTCAAAAGTTATTCAAGAAAAACTAAAAATATTGATTTTCGTTTTTTTGCCTTATTTCCTACATTTTTCAAGATATCGTCAATCTGGAAGCACTTCTCCATGGCAACTTCTTTCGCTTTATATTTTGAGATAACATAGAATTTCCAACAACGTTTCGTCTCTTCAGAACCATCAACTTCATTTTTTGAAATACGGCGAAAACATTTTAATCACATAGTCGGATAGCATTTTGTCTTCTGATTTCAATGATATATGACACTTAATATCTAAAATGATATTTTACCACAAAATTTTGAGAAAAACTCATTTTGTCCAATTTTTGAATCAAATGATCTTGTACAAAAAAAAGCAAAATAAAAAACAAAACAATTTTTTTGTTTTGTTGTTCTGTTAAAACTGTCACTTTGACATTAATATGATCGTGATTAATTGTATAATTAGCAACCAGCTAGAAATTCTTTGATATTTGTGCTGTTGTTCGCAATTTTTATTTTCACTATGTTCGGGTAGTACAGTTTTAATTAATTAATTTATTCGCTATCCCTTCGTGTATTGCGGAGTATTGTTAAAATAATTTTCGTCAATAATTATAGAAAATAAAAGGTGTTACAAATATGATATTGTAATTGATTTTATTGAAGTATTGAATAAACTGTTAAAAATTAAAAAGCATGCCATGAGAAAACAAAATTTTGTGTATATTATGACATTTCTCGAATTCCTTAAAAAGTGTTGATTGTTATATTTAATTTAAAAAAAGCACAAATTCAAAGAATTTCTAGCTGGTTGCAAATTATACAATTAATCACGATCATATTAATGTCAAAGTGACAGTTTTAACAAAACAAAAAAATTGTTTTGTTTTTTATTTTGCTTTTTTTTTGTATAAGTTTTTCTCAAATTTTTCTGGTAAAATACCATTTTAGATATTAAGTGTCATATATCATTGAAATCAGAAGACAAAATGCTATCCGACTGAGATTAAATTTTTTTAACCGTATTTAAAAAAATTAAGTTGATGGTTCTGAAGAGACGAAACGTTGTGGGAAATTGTATGTTATCTTAAAACATAAAGAAGTAAGAAGTTGCCATGAAGAAGTGCTTCCAGATTGTCGATATCTTAAAAAATGTAGAAAATAGGGCAAAAAAACAAAAATCTATTTTTTCAGTTTTTCTTGAATAACTTTTGAACTAAGACAGCTATGAAAATTTTCTTTGCAGATATTTGACGAGCATCTAATTTCGCAACTTTACCTTAATTTAACCGACCTCGTAGCTCTTAAGATAAGCGAGATCCCCATGCATTTACTCGAATTTGGGACACCCTGTATATAATCGATATAACATGATTTTTTTTTTGTAGGAAAGACGGATCTAAATATGCCCGACCCGATAAATATGTTAAAGACACCAAATGGGTAAACGGGTTGTCCGAATACCAAGTGGAAATCAAAAAGAACATTCAATTGTCCGAATCGGGGGTTTTCGAGAAAGGCGATTCCGGTGATCCAAATGTTGTGCAGTTGAACTTCAAAAATTTCAAACCTGGCAGCGTCGTTGCGATCGAGTAAAGAATTAACGTCTTAGTATTGTAAATTTTTTTTTAATGTTTTTTTTTTAGAGTTTCTCTTCCACTAGCAGTTCAACAGTCGATTCAAAAACTTCGTGGCCTTATCACAACTTTCCTGAATAATGAAAACGTACAACTGCAAAATATCGTTAATAAACTGAACGTAGCCGCTTTGAATCGATCCCTTTATCATTGTAACGAAGAAGAGAGAGACGAGGGTAAAGGTTTCGGAGCTTATGATGTCCCGAAGTTTGGTCCGTTGGTCTACTGTGGACTGCAAGGTTTTGAATTGTGTTACATTTTTAGGTTTTGTATTTTTATAATTTGTCCTTACAGGTTTTATGTCTCTTTTATCGAAAATAAGGATGTTCAACGATTTAGGACACCCAATGTGCGGCAATTTGCGTGACGGAAACTGGATGATCGGTAAGAATTTTGTTTTTATTTTCGGTTGTCGTGATTGCAAGAATTTTTTTGTCTATGGTTTTTATATTTATGTTTTCGATTGAATTATACAGGGTGTAACAGTTATCGTGAACAGCATGGGGATCTCGTAAACGGTAAGAGATACAGAGTTGGTTAAGTGAGTCACAATGATCTATGATTTAAGAGCAACTATTCTATGAAAAATAATCCTGAATAAAATCAAAGGTTCTTCCGCTATAGATAAAAAACAAAAAAATTATGTTTTTGATTTTTGTTTTTAATTTGCCTATTTTAAATCATACTCAAAATGTTTTTCGACATTGTAAGGACACTTTTTTGTGTAGATTTTAAATTTATTAATAAATTTTATCTATCTTCATTTGTTTTTGCGCTATTGATGAAAAATGAATTAACGACGTTTTCAATTTATGCTTATAGCTTGCCTATTTGAAATCATACTTAAAATATTATTCGACATTATCAGGACACTTTTTCGCAGGGATTTCAATTTTTTAATAAATTTTACCCATCTTGATTTGTTTTTGTTGTTTTAATATCAACTTTTTTATTTTAAATACAAGTTGTAGTTGGCTGTGACACCATTGGAAAGATAATTTTTTTCTCGTTTCATTAATGTATGAGTTGTTAGGTTTATCTTTAAAAATAAGTAAGTTATTACAATATTATTGTATTTATCAAGGTTAATCAAAGTGGCCATTGAAAAACAAAATAGAACATCATATAAATTTATAGGTGTACTTAAATAAACACAAAAAAATCTTCAATATTAAAGATATTTTTAACATTTTATTATAATAATTTAAGATTTTTCAGTTACTATTTACTGTTTAATATAAATTACAACATGCGTTTAAAGTGTATTCCACTCTCCATAGGCCATACAAATTTGAGATCTACACTTTGTAGATGATAATGTTTTCCTAAGCATATTTCTTTCCAAAACATGATTTGCACTTAAAGTAGCTATTTTTAATTCATCAATTGCAATCAACTGTCTTTTTGAGATTCGCTGTTTTCAGAACATTTTATCAAACAAAGAGTTATATGCTAAAGAAAACATTATTATCTACAAAGCGCAGATTTCAAATTGGTTGTCCCTAAGGAGAGTTACACTTTAAACCCGTGTTTTAATTTAGATTCAATAGTAATAGCCTTGACTATAATATCCTATAATAGTCGAGGGTAATAGTAACTGAAAAATCATAAATTATTATGAAATGTTAAAAATATCTTAGTTTATTTATGTGATGTTTTGTTTTGTTTTTCAATGGCCACTTTGATTAAATTTAATAAATACAATAATATTGTAAAAACTTACTAATTTTTAAAGATTAACTAACGACTCATACATTAATGAAACGAGAAAAAAAATGATCTTTTCAATGGTGGCACAGCCAACTACGACTTGTATTTAAAATAAGAAAATTTGTGTTAAAATAACAAAAACAAATGAAGATAGATAAAATGTATTAAGAAGTTTCAAATCTACACAAAAAACTTTCTTAATATTGTCGAAAAATATTTTGAGTATGATTTCAAATAAGCAAGTTAAAAGCAAAGATCGTTAAAATAACAAAAACAAATGAAGATAGGTAAAATTTATTAACAAATTTAAATCTATGCAAAAAAGTGTCCTGATAATGTCAAATAATATTTTAAGTGTGATTTCAAATAGTCAAGTTATAAGCATTTTTAATTCTTTATCAATAGCGCAAAAACTATTGATTTGTAAAGCCTTTTTTTTCATAGAATTCATTAATTCATATATCATTTTGATTATTTAACCAACTCTGTATCTCTTACCGTTTACCAAATTCCCATCCTGTGCACAATAACTGGGACACTGTATAATAAATAAAATAAGCTCTCCAGGCCTATTTGGTCCATGGCTTCTCCACAAATCCTCCTCCATTTCTCTTGCCTCCCATCTCCAATCTCTTATTCCCAGTCTTTCCAGAGCTCTCTCCACCGCTTCCATCTGCTTAGTCCTGGGTCTTCCCTCAACACCAGTGTTTCCTAAACTTTTTTCTTCACGACCCACTTTCCAATTCAAAAAATTGTCGCGACCCAACAAAATTTGTATACTTTAAAATGATCATATTAACCATTCACAACGTATTTTATTTTTATAATTATATAAAAAAAAAATTGAATTTACTATTACATTTATTTACAAACTAAAACTTAAAATCTCATTACACAAAAAATTACCTTTAAAATGAATAAAATATTAATTTTTGGCTTGGTTAAATTAATAAGAACTTTATTATAAGTTTCAATATGGTTTGCGACCCAAAATAAAATTCTAGCGACCTACTTTTGGGTCGTGACCCACAGTTTAAGAAACACTGCTCTACGCCACCTGCTAGCACTCTCCTAGCTGCTTTTTTTGTTGATAGTCTATTGATGTGTCCCAGCCATCTTATTCTTTGTACTTTTATGACATTTATGATTATTGGTTGTCCATACATCATCAGTTTTTGGTTGGTTCTTCTTTACCACATGCTCCCACCTTTCATCCTTTGTATATCCTTAACACCTTTCTCTCCCATACCTCTAGGACTTCCATCTCTTTCTAGTTCAGCTTCCAAAATTCGCTCCCGTACACTTCTGCTGGTGTGAGTCTTACTTTTGCATTTCGGTATATCTTCTTCGAGTCCAGAACTTGTCTCAATGCTCTAATATAGTGGTTTTCAACCTGTGGGGCGCGCGAGACTATTGCAAGGGGGGCACGCAGCTGTTACCAAAATATCATTTTTGAAGACAAACAAAAAAAATATAACTTTATTTATACAGAATATTGTTTTGTAACCCATTAGATAGTTATTATATCAGGCCAGTATGTATGAAATTAGATTGTTACGAAAAGTGAGGGGAGCGCAATAATTTTTTTTATGAAAAAGGGGGCATAGGTACAAAAAGGTTGGAAAACACTGCTCTAATACATCTTGAGCCCTTAGCTATTCTTTCTTTAACTTCATTTTTTTCTTCCACATTACTGCTTATTATAACTCCTAAGTAATTAAAGTCGTCTATTTTTTTAAACTTGTATTCTGTTTTATCTTCAGCTGTTAGTGTTAAATCTTTACTTGTCTTAGATTGGTTTAGTTTGTTTCTTAGTTCCATATATTTGATTTTCTGCTTATTGATCCTCAGTGTCTATTAAGTTTTCACTTGTTCTCGTCACTATGACTGTGTCGTCTGCTTACGCTAGGATCTGGTTCTTGTAAATGAGTAGTGTTCCGTTTCTTCTTAACCCGCTTTCTCCAATTGCCTTCTCAAGCACTACATTGAATAGTGTAGTCGATAATTATGTTTTTAAAATTAATTTTTCAGATTATGTTTGGCAAAGACTGAAAACTGATGAAGGCACAAAAGAACTGGGAGAGTGGATAGAAATCAACACAAAGCATCTTAAAGATATCCCTCGATATTTGATTCCATCGTACTTCGACGTCATTGTTACTGGAATTTACATGCTTCTTTTGGACCGGTGCTACGACTTGATGTCCGAGTAGGTTATTTTTTTTATTATAAAGACTCGAGAAATACGTTATGAACTGTCCACACTCATTTTCCAATGGAATTATTTTTTAGTTTTGTCAAGAATGGATCGACTTTTGTCAAAGGCTTGGCATTAGGATCATTTCAATTTGGAGCTTACGTTAAATCATCTGATCTTCCCACTCTTTCACCAAATTTAGCACCACCATTGCCTCCAACACGCACTAATGAAGAAGGACGAAAAGTTCAGGCGTGTGTAACGCTAGCAGCAGGTAATCATAAGTTTCGTGTAATCTTTTTTTATCTACTTTGTGATGTTTTATAGGTTTGCCACACTTTGCTACGGGTTACACAAGAAATTGGGGTAGAGATACGTTCATTACTTTGAGAGGATTGTACATACTAACTGGAAGGTTTCAAGATGCCCGATACCATATTTTGGGATACGCGGCTTGCTTGAGACATGGTTTGATACCTAACTTGTTGGATGGGGGCCGTAACTCGAGGTAAATTTTTTATATTTTGAACTGCTGTTGTGATGTGGCAAAATCTTGTGTGTAATAATTTGATATCAGTTACAAATTGATTATTTAGACTACACGCGACAATATTTTGAGTGGTATACAGAAAAATTTCCTAAATTGTTTATGGGTGTAGGGCAGGGGTGTGCAAACTAGGGGGCCTGCCCCCATTTGGGGGCGCGAAGAACGATGCGGGGGGCGCAATGACAGCCATAATATACATTTAAAAGTAAATTAGTTTTTTTACATTTCAAATATGTTTTCTGTTTGCAATGTTGTATTTCTGTAATATTTCGTATCGGTTGATCGAAAATTATTGATGCCTGCTAACTTCAAAGCAAAAAAAAATTTAAGGGGGCGCAAGTTGACATGCTGAAAAAAATGGGGGCGTGGCATAAAAAGTTTGCACACCCCTGGTGTAGGGCATCAAAATAAAAAATTAACATGGCCAAAAATGCGAAAAAAATTATAAATTAAATCGAAAAAAAATCAACTTTTAAGCACTCCCAAGCGAAGGTCAAAATTGTTGGTGGCTTTCGAGAAATTTTTTAAAGTTATACAGGGTGTTGTAAATGTGTTGTGTGGCTAAACTTTGTTATTTATAAGAGTTAGATAGTCTATTAAATTAGCAAATTTGGGCAGAATTTCAAGAAAAATTTAATGCCATTTTGACATTTGACCTACATCTTCAACTTTTTTAAATGTTTTGAAAAAAACAAAAAACAGACGATTGTTTTAATGATAAATAATTCTGTAGATATTTTTACGAAGAATTAGACAAAAATATCTTAAAAGTCAAAGCACACTTGATTTTTGTGATATAAGCAAAACTTGACTTTTTTTAAATGTCCACCGTAGTTGGCTGTAGGTTCATTAAAAAGACAATTTTTTTCTCGTTTCTTTGAAGTATGGGTTGTTAGGTTTATCTTTAAAAATAAGCAAGTTATAACAATATTATTGTATTTATTAAGTTTAATCTAGGTGGCCATTGTAAAAAAAACAAAAGATTTCATAAGTGAGCTAGTTGTACTAAATTAACCACAAAAAATTGAAAACTTGAATAATTTAAGATACTTTTCACATTTCATAATACTTTATGATTTTTTACTACTATTAAATCTAATTATAATGATGAACTGCCTCAAAACAACTAATCTTAAAAAGACAGTTACAATACTTATTTCTGCGATGTGCGGAGCCTGTGAGTAGACGTGTTGAAGTTACAGCAAGCTAATTTAAAATTAAGTTAAAATCATACAAGTATAACATGCCGCTGCCAGACCAGAGAGCCACGCGTGCCACTACTGAAGAAGATGTGCTCATTAAAAAAGTCATAGAGAAAGTGATCAGCTCATCCACATTCTTTGATAAGTTAACGGATAAAATACGGGAAAGTATAGCCGACGAGTTCAAGAAAATTATCCAGAGTTACGATCAAAAGGTCGAACAACTAGAAACAGAACTGAATAACACGAAGCGCCAACTACTATTATATAAAGATGAAAGTGAACAGTATTCCCGCCGAAACAGCCTCCGTATATTCGGGCTTCCGGAGTCGAAGAATGAAGATACGGACAAAGTCATTAGCGAATTATGCAAAAAGAAACTCAACTTGGACATTCCTGTTGAAGCAATTGATTGTAGTCACCGGTTACCTGGAAAAGAAGGTAAAACTAAACCTATAATTGTTAAATTCATAAGCAGAAATACTAAAAAACTTATATACAAAAATAAAAAGCTGTTAAAAGGAACGCGAGTGGTCATCCGCGAAGATTTAACAAAACATCGACAGCAATTACTACAAAAAGCAGTCAGTAAGTTTGGCTCAAAAAATGTTTGGACCTCTGAGTGTAAAATCCTTGTAAAGTTAGATGACAAAACTATCAGGCATATCGGTTGTTGTGAAGATTTAAATGCAATTATTGTAACAACATAAATTAAAATCTTTAAGCTGTAAATTAAATACCCTTACTTTAACACATTGATTTTTGTATCTCCCTCTAATTCACATTGTACTTTATTCTAAATTTATCTATATTTTTAAGTATTATCCAGTGTTGTTATCTCTATTAGACATGAGAATTTAGGAGCAGATGTGCGCAGGGTTAGCTTGAAATACTACTGTTCTACATTGTTTTGAATATATAATTTTGTCACTTATTACTTATTGCAATGCAGCTAGCGCATGTCAATGTAAGGTCATTAATTCCGAAATTATCACAACTAAAATCTTTTTTAAACGAAAATCCATATGATGTAATAGCTATCAGCGAAACTTGGTGTACTGCTGATATTGTGGATGAAAGTATCAATATACTAGGCTACAAATTATTTCGCCAAGATAGGGTAGGTAGAGGTGGTGGAGTGTGCTTATATATTAAAAATTCACTAAAATGCACAAAATTGTTATCCAACAATAACATTGAACAAGTCTGGGTCAAGATTAAAACCGGCAATAAAACTCTGGCCGTTGGTTGTATTTACAGACCGCAAAGCATAAGCTACAAGATATTCTGTGATGAATTGGAGCAATCGCTCACAATGACCTCTAGTATGTGTGATAACGTATGCTGTTTGGGAGATGTTAATATAAATATGATCAAAACAAAATTACCGGAGACTAGTTATTTCAACTCAATGCTTGATGCTACTGATTTTGAACAGATTATTTCAACCCCTACACGTATAAATGAGAAAAATGAAACTCTAATTGATATTATTTTAGTAAACTCTACTAACATTGTTCAAACCTCTGGCGCTTGTAATTACGACTTTGCTGACCACGAGTTAGTGTTCTGTGATTTAAATTTAATGAACACCGCAAAAGCTCCTGTATATAAAACAATTAGAGACTTCAAATATTTTGATGTCAACAAGTTTAATCATGATTTAATGATGATTCCTTGGCAATGCATATTTTATTTGAACAACATCAACGACAAAGTTGAATTTTTAAACAATAATGTAATTCAATTATTAAATGAGCATGCTCCATTAAGGATAATAAAAATAACAAAGCGAAAAGCACCATGGTTAACTGATACCATTAGATTTGCTAGTGACTTACGTGACAAAGCTTACAAAAAATATAAAAAGTCAAAAATGCCAGCTGATTGGGACTATTATAAGACCTTGCGGAACTCAGTCAATTTTATGATTAAACAAGAAAAGCGGGTATTTTTTCAACAAAGACTTGATATCGGTAATTCCAAACGGTTATGGGATGAATTAAAGGTCTTAAATATAGGGCGTAACCCTAATTATAGTATTCCAAGTCATCTCCAAAAACCCAATGAAATCAATAATTATTTTTTAAATTCAATTCCAACGATATCTAACAAACAGGATGTTGATAATCTCATTGAATTTTATAAAAGCAATAAAATCCTTGATAGTCAACAATTGTTCAAATTTTCCTCGGTTGATGCCGCTGATATTCTTAAAATAATAGGTGAATTAAAGAGTAAAGCAACTGGACACGATAACTTAAACATAGATATTTTAAAATTATGCTGTCCACTGTTGATTCCCTACATTACTCATATCATTAATTCTTCCTTGGCTACTAACATGTTCCCTGAAAGTTGGAAAAAATCAATAATTATACCAGTTCCAAAAGTACTGAATCCCAGCGAGTTTAAAGATTTCAGGCCTATTAGCATTTTGCCAGTTTTATCAAAACTTTTAGAAAAAGTGATGAATGTTCAATTAAGAAAATATCTAAATGACAATCACATATTACCTGACATTCAATCTGGATTTCGACCTAATCGAAGTTGCACAACGACATTACTCTATGTCACCGATGAAATAATATCAGCTACTGACTCAAACAATATAACAGCACTTACACTACTTGACTACAGTAAAGCCTTTGATACCATTAATCACCCTGTATTATTAGCGATTCTTGAAAACATAGGATTGTCACCATCGGCTCTAAAATTATTTAATAGCTATTTATCCAACAGATTTCAAAGTGTGAAAGTCTTGCAGGAGTACTCTCAGTTTGAAGCTGTAAACAACGGTGTTCCGCAGGGCTCTATCCTAGGGCCACTGCTGTTCATCATATACACTTCTACTTTTTATAAATACGTTTCAACATGTAAAATGAAAATGTTTGCCGATGATTGCCAGCTATTGCATTCTTTTCCATTTAAGGATTATCATAACGCAATATCTAATATCAATACAGATCTTGATTCCATAAATGCAATTTCAAAAAAACACAATCTTATAACTAATCCCAATAAATCTGTCGTACTTCTATTTGGTAAGGTTAATAAAATCAATTATTTGAAGGATCATATTGATGTTCGTATTGGTGACATTTCTATTCCAATTAAACAGGAAGCTCGGAATTTAGGTTTAGTTTTGAGCAACACGTTCAGATATCAAACGCAAGTAAATAATTATATTAAGAAAAGTTTCTTAAACCTCAAATTAATTTTTCCTCACAGACAATACTTAACTTCTAAAATCAAAACAATGCTATGTAACTCTCTTGTATTGTCTCATTTCAATTACTGCAGTGAAATTTATGGTCAATCTATAACACTAGAACAATCCAATCGAATTCAGAGAGTACAAAATTCATGCTTGCGTTTGATATTTGGAATCAGGAAATACGATCATATCTCTCACAAACTAGTTGATCTTAAATGGCTGAACATGGCGAACAGAAGGAAGCTACAGCTTGCTGTTCTTTGTCACAGAGTGATCTCTCAAAAACAACCGGCTTACTTATACAATAAAATTAAATTTCGCACTGACGTTCATACTTTAAATCTTAGGTATAAAAGCTTAATATCTCCACCATCTCATAGGACTGCTTTGTTTGAGCGATCATTTCAGTATCAGCTGTACAAAATTTACAATGGAATTCCAATTGAGTTTAAACAGTTAAGCATTCATTCATTCAAGCAAAAAATGTATACACTGCTATTCAATCTGCAATGTAAAAATTAATCTATTACTATTATAATATATTGTTTCTAATCAATTTTGTAACAACACTGGAATTATGCTGTACAATTAATCTTCTTTTTGATGTACTATCGCAGAATTTAGGCTAAGTTATATTTAGGCATAAGTTTATTTGGTAAACCTGAATTGTAAACGGTTCCAATGGAAGAGCAGAACGTAGTTTAAGATTTTTAACTTCAACTACAAACTGAATTGGCGCCATTTGGTTTTTCTTCTCCAAATCTTCTCGTATTCGTATATTTTCGTATTTGTATTTAAATGTTAAATGTACTATCTTATGATAGATATGATATGATATGATATGATATGTAATACTTATGTGTTAAATCTGAGAAAAGAAAAATAAAGGCTTTATTATTATTATTATTATACAATAATTGATGAATTAAGATTAGCTATTTTAAGGACAATTCATCAAATAAAAAGAAATATGCTGAGGAAGACATTATCTACAAAGTGCAGATCTCAAATTTTTATTCAACCTTCAACACATGTTATAATTTAGATTACCACCAATTGTAAAAAATAATAATTAATTTTTAAACTCATTTTTCGCAAAAAAAATTATGTGTGCTTATTTTTTTTATGCACTATCAGATTAAGAATTTAATTCTCTCTCACAATCAACAAACAAAGTATACTATGTAATTTCAAAACAAAAAGTTGACTATCACCAGTCTGACATATTTCATCATAAAAAAAAAAACCATCTGAACGTCATTTGATGGAGAATTTGCTGCGATTTACAAAAATAAGAGGTTTGTAGGGGTATTCTTTTAAAATATCCAAGTTAAAGGGGTGCGACAGTCAAACTGAATCTCCTGGTATATGGCACTTGAAGTGAAAAACGTTGCCGACCCCTGGTTTAGACCAAGGGTTGGCAGTTTGTAGACTATACATGTGGCTATGAAGGCATTTTACTTGTCCTCCGAAAATTAATTTAAAATTCTATTATTTTACACAGCTTGAAAATCTATTTCCGTATACATAAATAAATGACATATTTTATACCCTCATGTTAAGTTTGGTCTGACTGAATTTTTAACTGGAGAAAAATATCCTATTCGAATTTAGTTTTCATTAAATTTCTTTATCCTGTTGTGTTGATGAAATAGGTCTTCTTTACAGGTTTAATTGTCGTGATGCTGTTTGGTGGTGGTTGTATTGTATTCAGTCATACGTGGAAGAAGCACCGAATGGTTTCGAAATTCTCTCCGATAAGGTGTCTCGCATTTTCCCCAACGATGATTCACCCCCAACCGATCCTGGCGTTGTCGATCAACCATTACACGAAGTGATGCAAGAAGCTTTAAGAGTGCACTTCCAGGGACTTGCCTTCCGTGAGAGAAATGCCGGAACACAAATCGATGCCCACATGAGCGATAAAGGATTCAATAATCAAATAGGCATACATCCAGAAACCGGTAAGAGAATTCTTATGTGAAATGGTGCTGCTCGTCCTGGGAGTTAATATTCTTATTGTAAAAATTTTATTTTTGCTAGGTTTTGTTTTTGGTGGAAATGAGGCAAACTGCGGAACGTGGATGGATAAAATGGGCTCTTCAGATAAATCCGGCAACCGAGGAAGACCTGCAACTCCCAGAGATGGCTCAGCAGTCGAACTCGTAGGTCTTTCCAAAGCAGTCTTAACATGGCTCGACAAATTGTATCACAGTAAAAGATATCGTTACGACGGAGTGGAGAGGGATCACAAAAACGGAAATTCCACGAAGTGGACGTTTAAGGAGTGGGCCGACAAGATCCAGGCAAGCTTCGAAAAGCATTTTTGGGTGAATATAGTTCCCACACAAGGCGAAGAACGACCAGATTTAATCAACAAGAGGGGAATTTACAAAGACAGCTACAAGGCCTCTCAGGAATGGGCCGATTTCCAGTTGCGCTGCAATTTTCCCATCACCATGGTTACGGTAAGTTGTGTATTTGATTCGTTCATCACATAAGCTCATCGTTTTTGAATTTTGTTCAGGCACCCGAGCTTTTTAATCCCAAACATGCTTGGACAGCCCTGCAAATTGCTGAGAAGCACCTGTTAGGACCACTTGGTATGAAGACATTGGATCCAGACGATTGGGCCTATTGTGGAGATTACGATAATTCGAATGATTCTACCGATGCCAAAGTGGCTCAAGGCTTTTGTTATCATCAGGGTCCGGTAAGTAACTTTTTCATTCTGAACATACATAATTCAGGGTGTTCTAGTAAGAACTCCTCAGCATGGTAACTTTTTTATTTTAAGATGTAGAACTTGGGTGTTTATTCAGAATATTTAGGTCAAAGTCCTTTTCAAATATTTTATTAAATTGTACATGAATTCAATCAATTACTTCATTATTTTTTACTACTTTGTGTTGTTTAATAATTTTTTCACAGGCTACTTTCATTCATTTAATGTTTACTTTTACAAAAGATAATTTGAATGATGTATCATGTCATAATAATATGTATAAATATAGAGTGCCATTTGACAGAAACAATTTAATAAATTTTTTAAATGGGATATCTTTAAAACAGTTTAAACTTTTATAATTTCTAACAAATGGCAAAACTCCCATGTCTTAAAACAAAGTAGTGACAGGATGGGAATTTTTATGGTAACACACTGTATGAAAAATATATAAAACACTTAAAACTCATTACTTATTTACAAAAAACAAAAATATATAATTTTTGTTGTTTGTTTATAGATAAAATAATGTTTAAATATCCAATAAAAAAGTAAAAAAAAAACAATTACACAAATGCATTATAATAAGTGATTCTGAACCTGTGGGGTTCGAAATATCTAAAGGGGGGCGTGAAATTTTTGAAGGGGGTGCGAAGTAAAGTAGAAATCGAAGCCAAAACAATTTTTTTAAACAATAAAAAAAATAACATGAAATACATACTAGAAATGACAGCAGTCATACTTGTGATGGTTTGATTAATGCATTTAAATCGGTGATTTTCAACCTGTGGGGCCCGAAATATCTAAAGGGGGGCGCGAAGAAAAGTGGAAATCGAATGCAGAAGAAATTTTTTAAACAATAACATAAAATACATACTAAAAATGGCAGCAGTCACACGTGATGGTTCTTAGTGAGCCCAATAACTAATGTTACGGATTTCAATGTATTTTTAAGTGATTTGATGTTAGCAAAAAAGGTACTAACAAAAATACACATTTTAAAAAGAATAAACTCTGCAAAGGACTTAAGAAATAGATAAAATAGAATCCCTACAAAAGAATTGGAAGGGGGCGCAAAAAAAATTAATGTGGAAAACTGTATGCAATAAAGCCATATAGAATTGGTGGTGCAATAAAGCCTTACGAGGCATTACAGCCTTATATGGAAAAGGGGGTGCATTACAGCCTTATATGGAAAAGGGGGTGCAAATACAAAAAGGTTGAGAAACACTGATTAAGTGATTTACGTCAAATGCAATTTTATGTGTTAAGTTAATATAATCGCATGTTGTTTGTAAATCAAAATTATTATAAATAAATAATTTTACAGTTTAACACTTAAATTTACTGTCAAAGTAAAATTTTATTCTTTACTGGATCGATCAATAATGTCGCTATAAATTTTTATGTAACTCATTGTTTACAAGTTAGCAGAATTTTGTGCAAATTATGGCGATGTGTTGATTGAAACAAAACACTATTAAGATATTATGTAATTATATTTTTGGAAATACTTTGAGAGTTAATTTAAATGCATTAATGTAAAATATGAAAAACTATAGAATTAAATACGTGTACAGGGTGGTCCAAATTCGATGGGATTGTATGGGTATCTCGGTTAATATTGAAGATAGGGAAACGGTTAAATCACTAAAAATGTGCAGTTTTTTAAGACAAAATCAGAACCGTTTTCAAAAATATTCAATCATTTTCGGTTGTTGAGTTATTAGAAAAAACAGTGTTTTTTTTGTTCTATATCTATAATGTCATATCTTCGTTATTGTTGTAAATTTCGAAAAAATGTATGAAGACTATTTTTAGATATTTTTGTTACATTCGATAATACTAAAAATAATTTTTATAGCTTGCCATTAAAAAGTTATGACACAAACTTACCTTTTTTTAAATGTAAACCATAATTGGCTGTGACCCATTTAAATTTATTATTTTTTTCTTATTCCAAATTTATACGGGTTGATGTAGTTATTTTCAATAATACGCAAGTTTCGAAGGTTTATTTTTTTTTAAAACAAAAACAGGCTGTGGAAAAAAAACAAGAAGTAAAACCTTTTGAAATTCATGTGGTACAAGTTGCGAAGGTTTTTTAATTTGTAGTTGAGATAAACATTATTAATATTTGAGCATCAGATAAACAACAATATACTATATAACTGCTGATCCTGACTATATTGTAGTTATCTTATGTTTAAATATTAGTAATGTTTATCTCAACAACAAATTAAAAAACCTTCATAACTTGTACCACATGAGTTTAAAGTTTTTTTTTGTTTTCACAACCTGTTTTTCTTTAAAAAAAAAAAACTAAAAAACCTTCGTAACTTGCGTATTATTAAAAATAACTACATCAACCCTTATATATTTGGAATAGGAAAAAAATAAGGAATTTAAAATAGGTCATAGCCAACTATCGCTCCCATTTAAAAAAAGGTAAGTTTGTGTCATAACTTTTTAATGGCAAGCGTAAAATATTTTCTTTTAGTATCATCGCAGTTTACATAAAAATATCTAAAAATAATCTTCACATATTTTTTCGATATTTACAACAATAACGGAGATATGACACATCATAAATAAGACAAAAAAAAACACTTTTTTTGTAATAACTCAAAAACCGGAAATGATAGAATATTTTTGTCCGAAAAACTGCACATTTTTGGTAATTTAACAGTTTCACTATCTTGACTATTAAGCGAGATACCCATGTAATCCCATCGAATTTGAACCACCCTGTACTGCAGCTGAATCAAATTAATAGTTTCCATAATAACTAAACTACTAATTGTGAAGTCCTGAACGTTTAATACAGCTTTTTTTATGAAGTTTGAAAACAAATATTCAGATATGATTTAGCATAAAATTTTTATTGATTAGTCAAGAGTAATTAATTAACCTGCAAATATATTATTGTTAATTATTTATTCTTTATTTATTGTTTTGTTTATTCCAATCTGTTTTTTCTGTAGGAATGGGTTTGGCCAGTCGGTTATTTCCTACGAGCAAAATTACGATTCGCAGCTGAAAACGGTGCATTAAAAGAAACAGTAGCTAAAGTAAAACATATTTTATCAAAACACTTTACTGAATTGCAAACCTCAGTGTGGAGAGGTTTACCGGAACTGACTAACAGCAACGGTTCCTATTGTCGCGATAGTTCACGAACACAAGCATGGAGCATGTCTTGCGTTCTTGAAGTAAGTATTTTATATTATTCAAACAGCATTTTCTAAAATTTTCACATCTTTTCACAGGTTTTACACGATTTGCAACAAATCGAAACGAAACATCCAACGATTTTAAATTGACTTAACATAGCTTATAAACGTTACAATTATAAATCGCTCGGTAGTTGTCGTAGTAATCAATTAATTACATCTAGTATGGATCGTGATATCCCCGCTATTTTTACGTTAAGCCAAAACGAATGCAATTTTCCTGAAGTACCTGCTAAAATTGTATATCAAAAACGCAAATTTTCAATACCAAAAGTATCGGGAATCTTAAAAAAACCCACGTTTTACAAAAAGAAATGCCTTTCTACCGACAGTATTGTAATCCAGTGTGAAAAATATCAACAGTCGTCATCCAAGTTTGTTAAATTTAGTGAAAATAGCGATGTACGGTTTAAAAATTTGTCGTACGATGATTGTGTTTACAGTAATTTATTTTTTAAGCACGGACAGTCGTTATTTGCTTATGTAAATGACGAAAATGATGTTAATAGTTCTGATAACAACATATTAATCAGTAAAAGTGTGGATTTTAAGTTTAAACGCATGCCCATTTATCACGTGGACGATTTTGGAATGTTTTTTGGCAATAAACATCGTTCATCGACTATAAATTCACATGAAAAACACGAATCCGTTAAAGAATTCAATAACAACTGCTTCTCTAATTATAATCCTGCGATTGTGTGCAATTCAGATGTTTTTTTAAGCTGTGATGTGATTAATAAGACACTCAAAGATGTTAGTTATAGAGCTGCACGTGCTTCACATAATTCGGTTGTGCTAAGAAGACGCATGCGGCTTAAACGAGAGATTAATTTAGACGAAATTTCGCCTGTTGAAGAAGAAATTCATCGTCCAAATGTTGTCGATAGTGTTCCTGTTGATCAAATTGATTTATTGTTAAGTTATAATGAAAGTTTCGACGCACAGCAATATGACGGGCAGATATTATCACTCGAACCGTTATTGTTGGAGGATATAAATAAAAGTAGCTTCGACGAGCTGAGACTCAAAGAAGCCGAATATAAAAGGGGCGTTCGTGTAATAATAACGTACACTTTTGCGTTTTTCGGTTTGGCAATAATCACGTTTTTCATTATATACCTAGCTTAAGTTTTTAAATTGTTTATACAGGGTGAGGCATCACTTATGACACCCCCACTTATTTTGTTATTGGAAAGAATTATCAAAAAAAGTTTCAAATAAAAGTTGTTCGATACAGTATTTCCCAAAAAGTTGTCATGTCAAATTTCGTTTTCTTTTGTTTTTTTTAGGAGTTACGTCACCATATTTGCTTTTTTTATATGGCACCATACATTTTTTTTTATACGGTTTGAAAGACATTTTTTTTCTCTTTCCAACGCACTAAAACTTTTATACCCTTACATAACAAAATTTTTAAGAAAATCGCAAAAGAACAATTTTGTTTTAAAAGCGTACGGTATTAATTATTTTACATTAGTAGGCTTTGAAAATGTTACAAAACGGTAAAAAATCTATTATAATAGTTTTGTGTTTACATTGTAACCTAATTAACTTTTTTTTTATCTTTTACCATTTTGTATCATTTTCAAAGCCTACTAATGTAAAATAATTTATACCGTACTCTTTTAAAACGAAATTATTTTGCGATTTTCTTAAAAATTTTGTTATGTAAGGGTATACAAGTTTTAGTGCGTTGAAAAGAGAAAGAAAATGTCTTTCAAACCGTATAAAAAAATATGTATGGTGTTATTAAAAAAAAAAAACAAATATGGTAACTCCTAAAAAAACAAAAGAAAACGAAATTTGACATGACAATATTTTGGGAAATACTGTATCAAAGAACTTTTATTTGAAAGTTTTTTTGATAATTCTTTCCAATAACAAAATAAGTGGGGATGTCATAAGTGATGCCTCACCCTGTATTGTTTTTTTTTTTGTTAAGCTTGAAGTCGGCAATTTATTACTTGTATAGACAGAAGAGACTGAAACAAACGCTTTCGCAATTTGTGCCATCTACTAAAAATGATATTCAAATGAAACAATTGTGTGGGTTTGTTATTTTTTTTATTTGTTTTGTTTACACTTGTGTTGTTTACTATATCTAATGTTAACTTTATATACAAATAATAATTTACACTATGCATGTTTTAACTTTACAATATTGTATTAATTGCTAAATAAAATACAGTACACATAGCGTGTTGTTTTGTTTTGTTCGTGTTAACAATAGCAAAATGGAATGTTCCAGTGACGATTAATAAATTTTGTTGGATCACAAATATATCACGGTATGTTAATTTTTTTTTTTTTTTGTGCAACATTTTATTAGGATTTGAAAGTGCTAGGGCTTTAATAGTACATTTCCCATAATAGAATGTGTAAAAGGACAAGGCGATAGTCATACTGCGAAGTCAACGATCGATCAAAAGTCTATGAATAAAATTTATATTCTTGGTAAGGTCATCATCAATCTACAGTAGTTGAATAATCAATTGCAATTTAGCAAAAGTTGCCTATATTACATATTGTTTTGTTTTTGTTAAAAAAAATATACAGCGTCATTCAAAAAGTCTGCAACAAATGGTAAAATTTTTTATTATTGATTTCTCAAAAAAATGTATTCCTGATAAAATTTGGTGCATGGTTTAAAACTAATTTAAAGATGAAGAAAAGTTAGATAAAAAGTCATAGGACACTAGATTTTAGCAAATTTTGAAATATTCCCAAGACTAAAGTGCCCTTATTTTAAGAGATACAAAAAAATTTTATAGAAAAAAGTTATTTAGAATCTCAAAATAAGGCTAGACTAAAATTTTGACGGACAGATTCTAAATTTAATTTTTTAAGAAATTTTAACATTCAAAAAATCAAAAAGCCACTATAATCTAGCGCAGGGATGGGGAACCTTTTTACTATGGAAGGCCACTTCTCAATGCTAAATTTGTAACCAGGCCGCACATTATTATCCCCCCCCCTGCGATTTTACATAAATACAAATATTGAAAATTTTGCAAAGAATGTTAATTTCCCAAATTGTCTCTTAAATATAAATTTATTTTATTTACCGTACATATTACTCGTATATAATTATTTACATGCTATGTTTGTGTGTTTTAATACACAAAGTGATGTCTATAGGGTTTTAATTTGAATCTACAATTAAATGGCCGAAAAAAGCTACATTAGATTATGTCATATAGTAAACTGTAAAATAAATCGAGAAAACGAATTATAAAAAATTAGAAATCAGTAAAAAGGTCGCACGAAAAACCTCAAAAGGCCGCATGCGGCCTTAAGGCCGCAGGTTCCCCACCCCTGACTAGCGTCATATGACTTTTTATTAAACTTTTTTCATCATAAAATTAGTTTTAGATCATGCACCAACTTTTACCACGAATATCTTTTTTAAGAAATCAATAATAATTTTTTTTCCATTTGTTGCAGACTTTTTGAATGACACTGTAGAAGCTAAATTAAAATATTCTTAAATCCTAAAAGTATACAGGGTGTTTCACTTATCGGTGCGGCACTATTGCTATTTCCGTTAATAATGAAGATACAAGGTTGGTTAAATGGGACAAAAGGCAGCTATTTAGGAGAGTATTTCAAACAAGTTATTGTTTTGTTTAAAAATTCCATGGCTTGCGTGATATAACGAAAAAACCGAACTTGATTAAAATTTTTAGGCTCGAATATTTCGGCTATCGTTGCTAATACACAAAAATGCCGAAGAAAAAAATTTAGTTAGATTTTGTTTGCTACTAACTGGTTATGGTAAAACTTTGGGTAAAAATTACCTTGCAAGATATTTAATAAAACAACTTTTAAAAATGGCAGCCTTAGGTAGGTGTATAATAAAGACAAATTTTTCTCTTTACAGTGATATACTCTAATATTTTATATGTTTATTTACAAAAACAGGTAAAATAACTAAAAACCTGCAAAATCTAAGCTAAAAACCAATGTTGCATTGGAAAAAACAATAACTGGCTTCCATTGTTTTATTTCGACCCTTGCTAGCCTATCCTGTGCTCTAGATCAGTGGACCTCCTGAAGGGGTCCTCTGAGCTTTTTATTATGTTCGAAAATCATTTTAATCTATTTGCCAGGCGGATTAAAAACAAAATACTGTCTACTAAGCAGTTTATTGGGTTCCTCTAAGCTTTTAATTTTGGAAGGGGTTGTCAGAGTAAAAAGTTTGAGAAACACTGCTCTAGATGGTGACATCCAAACAAATGTAAAGAGAAAAAAATAATCTTTATATTTAAGTCATCACCTACTAAGACTACCATTAAAAAAAATAATTGTTTCATCAAATATCTTGCACGGAATTTATAAATAAAAATTTGTTTACCATAATTTTATAGCAAATTTTATCCTATGGCATTTATATTTATTAGCAACAAAAGTCGAGATCTTTGAGTTTAAAAATTTTAGTCGATTTCAGGTTTTTCGTTTTATTAGTCATGAAATTTTTAAACGAAACAACAACTTGTTTAAAATACTCTACTAAATCGCTTACTTTTGTCCCATTTTCATCATTTACAGAGATAGAAATAGTGTCATAACGAAAAGTGAAACACCCTGTATATTGTAGTTCTTGATTAACAAAAGTTGCGGTACAAATACTTTTCGCTTAAAAGACAATTACAGATGAATGTATTTCAAAATATATATTTTTTGTGTATTTTTTCAAAAATGTTGGTGAATATAATAAACTTTTTTTTTTGTCCACTTATTGTTATTAAAGTATTGCCCCAATGGTGATTTTAATGTTCAAATTGTCATCCTTATTCAGCCACGACTAACAAAAATATTTTTAAAATTTCAAATTTAAAAAATATTTTAGTTTTATTGTATCTATTAATTATTGTTATGCTTTGCAAAATAAGTAACTTTAGTCCCTCGTCTTGATATTGTAACTTTTAACAGTTTAGTAGTTGTCGATGATGAGCACTAAAAATTGCTACAACCTCAATATTTTACTTTACAATGTATTTACACCCGGGAACTGTATTTATGATCGATCGTGCTTAATAACTCAGTGTGTTTAAGGCCAAAACATACAACAAAATTCATTTTCATAAAAAAGCAGGTAAATTACTTTAAAATGGGTGCAACTTTATATATTTTACTCTGTTACTTTAATTGGTACATATCGCACCAAAATTTTATTATAGTCTTCATAATAAATACTTGTCGATTTAATATTTACCTGCTTTTCAAATTAATGGACAGAGAGTGACACTAAATTTTAAATACAATTTAATAATTCATGATTAACAACGTTCATATCTAAAATAAAGTGCTAGATTTAAACAACTATTTTTCAGTTTTTTTAAAAACTAGTTTTTGTACATTAAGTTAGCAATCAATTAATAAATTTCATATAACACTATACAACCATTTTTAATTGAGAGATGGTCAGGTTCTAAATTCGAAGTAATAAACTAATTGAACAATATTGTCCGAGCACCTTGACCTAATTGCTCTACAGTAGTACCACCCCACTTTTAGATTTCATTACCCGACACTTAATTCATATAATAAATCAAAATATACATTCAAAATATATTTAATGGTTCATCAATTAAAAACATTACTTACACGAAGTCGTATAAACTAAAAACATTACTTACACAAAGTCGTATAAACTCAAAAAAAACATACTAAAAATTGGAATTCAATTAGCTATAGTAACAAAAAATTATTAATTAGCTGCAATAGGCAATAAAATTACTTGTAACAGCCTTTAGGGCTATACTAATCCAAAATTGTACTAATAATCTCAAGAGTCAAATATTAAAACCACATGAAAAGGTAAAGGGGACAAAATGATTTTTTGTTTTGTTTTTATTTGCTTAGGAACAATAGCTTCTGTTATGATCTGTTCACGTTGCTCAAAAATTCATTTTGTTTAAACAAAACAATGGCATATGCAGAAAGTTTCCTAAACTTATTTTAAGTACAACTTTAAGACATTTACACATTAAATAAAAACATGTTCAATTAATTGTTACATGGCAAAATAAATAAAATATTAATAAATTGACCTAGTTTTTCAATATAAAAGTTACTGGTAAACTGACCTAGACATCATCGAAAAGTCCCCTAGGAGGTGGTCCAACTCGATGATAATTACTTCCCATTTGGTAGCTCTCAGAAAACCGTGGTTCCAACTCTTGCGTACCATCGTTAAACTGATCGTTTATTGTCCTGTGGGTGCTTATTCCAAATCTCGAATCGATATCTTCAGAATTATCGGGAGGGAAACTTGTATCGACATCGTCAGTGGTGAACCTCGTTCCGTCGTACGATTCCAATGTTTCGCCTTCACGTAGTAAATTGGATCGGGTAGATTCTTTCATTTCTCGAGCAACCGGACGAACTAAACAAGTTTAAACGACATCAATATTATTTTAAAACTAAATGCACTCATCATAAATTATTTTTTTTACAAATGTAATTACCAGTATCTGTGCTATTTCTTGTATGATATCGGCCTGTGGTTGGGAACCGTTCCTGCAAGTCTCTTCTTCTTGTAGTCAATTCTTCGGCTCGCTGCCGTTTACGTTTTTCTGTAACAATAGCAAAAGTGTTATTACAAAAACAACTCCACTTCAATTCGATGTCAATTTTTCAACAAAATAGTTTTACCTCTTTTTAAGTGTTCACGTCCTTCATCGACTAGATCAGTTGTAATCTCATCATCTCCCACAAACTGATGAAAACCAAGAATCGATAAAATTCTAGCACCAATACTGAAGTATGTAGCAAGACAGAAAGCTAAAATTGCCATTGGAAAATACACGTTGAATCCATCAGATATAATTGCAATTACATCCATGTGTCCCATGATCTATAACAACAGAAATAAAATTATATTATACAGGGTGTTTCACTATTCGATGTGGCACTATTACCATCTTCATAAGTAATGAATACCAGGTTGGTTAAGTGGGACAAAAATTAGCTATTTAGGAATGTATTTTAAACAAGATATTTGTTTTGTTTAAAAATTCCATGGCTTGCGTGATAAAACAAAAAAACTGGAATCGATAAAAATGTTTAAACCCAAATATCTTAGCTAACGTTGCTAATACACAAAAATGCAAAGAAAAATGAATTTGCTAGTTTTGTTAGCTACAAAATGGTGATAGTCAAATTTTTATTTATAAATTATTACTGTGCAGATATTTAATAAAACAACTTATTTTTTAAATGGCAGTCTTCCCTTGTTTTATTTTGACCCTCGATTATTTTAATTTCGCATAAAATTTGTTTTAATGTTGCCGTTTAAAAAGTGGTAAGATAGACTAACATTTTTATAAATAAACATAAAAAGTATTTCATCATTGTAAATTTAAAAAAATAATCTATATATCCAAGTCATCACCTACTAAGACTGCCATTAAAAAAAAAGGTTGCTTTATTAAATATCTCGCACGGTAATTTATGAATAAAAATTTGACCACCACTTTATAGCAAACAAAATCTAGCAAATCTTTTTCCCTTGGAATTTTTGTGTATTCGCAACGATAACCAAAATATTTGAGTTTAAAAATTTTGATTGATTTCGGTTTTCTCGTAATATCATGCAAGCCATGGAATAAAAATAAAAACAAAACAAAATCTTGATTAATAAAATACACTCCCAAATAGCTAACTTTTATGCCACTTAACCAAGCTTGAATTTTAATTATTTCAGAGGTGCCACATCGAAAAATGAAACACCTTGTATATATTAACATGGAAATGACGTTTAGTTGTTTATTAATTGCAAACAATACTTGTTTATGAAATCATGGCAAACTTTGATAATTAAATTTTTACAAAATTAGCCATACTTCAGTTATTGTTTGCAACAAATACATGAAACAAAAACCCTAGTTGGCCATGACTTTATATAAAAGATAATTTTTTTAGCTTTTCAAAAATATTTAGTTTTACATTTACAGTGTGTCCAAAAGGTATGGAATATGCTATATATCTCAGTAAATATCTACTTTAGGGAAAAATGTTTTGAATAAAAGTTGTTTGGTACTTAGTTTTCCATCATAGGACAAAATTTAAATTATATTTTTTCGAATAACAAAAGCGCAATGAAAAACAATTAATTTTTTTTTTAAATGGCAAGAGAGAATTTTTTTCTCTTTGCAATTATGCAAAACTTTAGTACCCTTACTTAACCAACGTTTTGAGAAAAACGCAAAAATTATTTTAATTGATTAGTATTTATTTCTAACAAAAACATCATAAGAAGTAAAATTTTTTGACGAAATCTACAATAAGTGTTCAAACTGTGAACCATTTACAGCTTGGCACTGATAAACTCGGTTTTAAAACCGTTAATAACATTCCCAACCATTTCAGGTGTAATTTCTCTGAAACGATCTTTTAAATTTTCAATATTCTCCGGCCTCTTAGCATAAACTTAATTTTTAAGGTGACCCTATCATTGAAAAGAGAAAAAAATTCTCTATCAAATGAGTATAATATAGGGGTACCTTGCCATTTAAAAAAATTCAATTGTTTTTCATTGCGCTTTTGTTATTAGAAAAAAAAAAGTCTCATGGTGGAAAACTAGGTACCAAACAACTTTCATTCAAAACATCTTTTCTTAAAAATTGATATTTACTAAGATATATAGCATATTCCATACCTTTTGGACACTGGATATAGAACTATATATTTTTGAAAAGCTAAACAAATGCTCTTTTACATAAATTGATGGCCAACTAGGGTTTTTATTTAAAAAATATGAGTTTGCTTTATGTATGCCAAAATTGAGGTTGCTAAAAAAAATAAATTCGGTTTTTAAATTTTGATTTTAATAAATAAAGAAGTTGTAGCCAATCTTAAAAAATGATGAAATTTCATTTTTCATCTTCAGTGCCAAAATGGAAAGCAATATTAAAAATCTGATTGCATAAGCGTTATTTTCTCAAAAAAATAGTCCAAGAGACTGATATCAGATTTTTGCTAAGTATTACGGTAACCGAGATACCCCATAAAATATTCGAATTTGGTCCACCCTGTATAGTACAAGATTACTAAAAAAAAATATTTAAATTTAATTTACCTGTGTATAAGCCGTTTCCAAAACTTGCTTTTTGATGATATGGCTATCCATGTGAATCAGCCCCAAGAAATTTAAGCACAATGGAGGGGTGAGACGACTCAACATCATTCCAGAAAAAATTAAACTATACTCGTTTGTCTGATGATGAGGTGCCAAGTAGTACAAATTTAAAATTCTTATTTTTAAAACACTTGAATACGCACAGTAACACAAATACAATATTACTATAGTTGACAGCAGCTGCAAAAAAAAAACAAATGCTCACTGAAACACTGCAGCACTTTTTATCGCTTACCTCTATTTTAAAATAATCGTAATTAGCTTTGGCTACATTGACGATGATGGCAAAAATCGATAGTACGGGCGTTTTGTTGAAAAATGTAACTTCCGACCAGACGACTAACACAGATAAAACACCGGCCATTACAGCCAAGGCTCTTTGTGTATAGCCATAGAAAAAACATTTCCAATACCATTCTGCAAGCAAATTTAAAATCACGCAATGTTATACAGTGGTCCAGTCCACCTACCTAACGTGGCACTGTAGAAATATCGAGAAACGAGCCCTTTCGATTTTGGAAAAGTGTGTTTAAACTTTCTGTCTCGTGACGTTAAATTCTTTAGGGTATCTTCAAGACTAAAAATTTTTTCGACTAGAATATTCCACTGAGTTTCCGTCCTTTGTAACACTTGAAGTGACTTTATTACCTGTAAAAAACTGTTTTAAAATACAAATTGTTACAGCATGCGTTTTTTAAAATATTCGATAATGAACGTATACCTGCGTATGCAACCGTATCAGGCTTTTTTCGGATGGTGAATCGCTAGGCGTATCTTCAGGTAATTGACGCCTATTCATACGATCTCGCAGTTCCACTGGTACTTTTTGCAGTATAGTTTCAAAGCTTTGATGCAGTGGGTGTCCTGGACGTACTGCTACTGATATAGCCTGCAATGACTAAAAAACAAAAAAAAAAAACAATCAGTACAGTAAGGGCCGGCCCTAGGAAGTGCGGGGCTCTATGCAAGAACAAACTGCGGGGCCCCCTAAAAAAATTAGAAAAATAACATACTTTATTTGCAAAATATTGTTATACAGGGTGATTGAAATTCGAGTTTAAGCATGGGGATCTCGCTTATTATAATAGCTAGAGTATAGGTTTAAATTTGGCAAAGTTGCTAAATTTCATGCTTATTAATAATCCAAAGAGAAATTGGAAATATATTAAAAAATATGATTTTTGAAAATCGTCTATAACTCCTTTGGAGTATGAAATATTTCAAATGTGTAAAAACATTGCCCAAGCAACTTTTTAAGACAAATCGGATGGTGTTCACAAATTTTTCCTAGTTTGATTGGTTTTTGTTTTATGACAACCAACTTTATATTTTCTTATGGGTGCAATTTTTGCTATTTACATAATCAAATAGTATTTATTTTTCTGAATCCATTGATGTATCACACATGGTATTTTATTTTTTATTCATTGTCAAATTTAAATAAAAGAGTTTTAAACAATAACCATTATACATCAGATAGGCCGGTCGTTGTAGTTTATGTTGTTCCATGACAACCAATCAACAAACTAAAAGATTTGAAAGTCTATTACTTGTCACAATAATAAATTCATAAAAATGAACTTTAATAACAGAGTAAAACGCGATATGCTGCCAATTTTTTATTTATTGAATAGGAATTCTATAACTGCAAGTCAACGATATGCAGAAACATGTCCAGAAAGAAGACAACCCTCGTACAAATATTTTTGTGCATTAGACTTAGGTAAATATGGGGCTTTTGCCAAAAGAAAAATATGGCAGAAAAGTTTCAGATAACAATGAAAAAAAAACATTTTTATTACAAAAGTATCCGGAAAAACACTTTTTTTCTACGTTAAACAGAAACTTAAGTAAATTTGTATAAAGCAGGTGATAACAAAACTTAAAAGAACTGTATAAAAAATTCGTAGCATATCGCGTTTTTCTTTGTTATTAAAATTCATATTTACAAATCTATTAATGTGACAGGCTTTCAAAACTTCTAGTTTGTTGATTGGTTGTCATGGACACAACATAAACTACAACAACCGGCCTACCTGATTTATAATGGTTATTGTTTAAAACCCTTTTTTTTAAATTTGACAATGAATAAAGAAGTAAAATACCATGTGTGATACATCGATGGATTCAGAAAAATAAATGCTATTTGATTATGTAAATAGCAAAAATTGCACCCATAAGAAAAAATAAAGTTAGTTGTCATAAAACAAAAACGAATAAAACTAGGAAAAATTTGTGGACACCATCCGATTTGTCTTAAAAAGTTGCTTCGGCAATGTTTTTACACATTTGAAATATTTCATACTCCAAAGGAGTTATAGACGATTTTCAAAAATCGTATTTTCCGGTTTTTCCCAATTTTCTCGGATACCGTTTGAGATATTTTCAATTTCTGTTTGGATTATTAATGAGCACCAAATGTTGTAACTTTACCAAATTTAAACCTATACTCTAGCTATTATAATAAGCGAGATCCCCATGCTTAAACTCGAATTTCAATCACCCTGTATATATTTTCTATTTTGTAAATTGTAAAACAAAAAAGTTAAACCAATTTTTACATAAACTAAAGAGACACTCAATTAAAATTAATTCTTCTAGCTTTTGCTTCCCCAAAATTAAAAATGATCAAATTTCATTTCCTTACAACTTCACTTTCCATTGACATAAATGCCGTGAATTTAAGCCTTCATTGGTAGGATAATTACAAAAAACTATTTACCATAAAAAACTATTTAAAGCAAACTAAACTAATTTCACCAATAAACTGACAATGACTGCATAAAAAACGGACGATATTATATAAACATCCCAAAAGAATAAAGAAATAAAGAAAAGATTTAGTATTTATTATATTTTAATAAACAAAAGACAAGCGCTTTTCGTTAACTGCCGTTCCACGTCAAATTTAGAGATTGGGCCCTAATATTTGATAAATAATCTACATTAATGGTACAGCATTGAGTTCAGCAAGTCTAGTTTTATTAACCCACAAAATTTTATCAATTTTCGACAACTGCCGCTAAAGTGAAGTAGTTCCCAGTTTATTTATTTAGTTTAGTATTTTACCATTAAACAATAACTTTTTTCAGTGATATGATACAGAATTGTTTTGTATTTCTATGGTATTAATAGGTATTTATATTTTTGAAATACAATAAATTTTCTATTTTAAGTGTGGGGCCCTTAAAGCGCGATAGGATCGGTGGATTGTGCTTAAGACTGGCTCTGAGTACAGTGTAATACTTATTTTTTATTTACAAAAATTGATGAAAATGTGCAATTTAAATATGCCAATCATTGTATATAACATAAGAAGACGTTCTCACAAATTAACAGGAAATAAATCAAGCTTATACACCAAATACAGAAAGGTGGAACAAATTTATTTAATTATTTTTTAAAAAATTAAGCACTCCTAAAAATTGATCCCATCTGTAGTACAATCAACTGACAATTATTCAAGCCTTGTACCAGTCTGTCACGATCAAGACGCTAATGAACTAAACTATTATGTCATCTTTATAATACAAGGTTAATAAATAAAAATATATTAATTTCAATATAAAATTAACGAATTCAAGGTGACTTAATGTGTTTATGCATATAAATGAAGTTGTATTGCACCTCTGGACTCAGTAAACAATATTTTTTCAAGATTCTTATAGATTACGTTGTTGCTACAAAAAAAATTACTTGAAACTGAAAATAACCTACTCATGAATTATATCAATATTACATGTTTCGATAAAAAAACAGAAAAGGACAAGATTTATACAATAAATAATTATATGCAGAATAAAAAGGTGTACAGAAACTTGATTAGTTTACAAGTAATGTAACATTATTTGTTTGTAATTATTCAGTTGACTTCAATATACAGGGTGTCCCAGTTTAGTATTCGTACCCCTAAAAGTACTAAACCATTTAATTTGGGACATGAAAATTGTAGGCTTATATTATAAGCAATTTAACATATTTTGGCACTAATGCAACATGTATTTATTAATTTGTTTTTCTGTTGTGCTGCCATATTTAATTTTTTCAAGTAGTACCATGGGCATCATTTTAAAGATGATTTCATTCTTAATACAGTAGTGCAAAATTTTAACTTACACACGGCAAGTTTTGAAAAAACTGTAAAATGTCATTAGACGACTGCAAAGGTAAAAGTAGGCTATTTATTTGCTTCCAATCTTTTGTTTTGTGATTTGCTAGTTGTGATAAATTTGTGTCCCTCATGGCATACAAATGAAGACAAATTGGACATGATTTCAGTTATTCTTCAAAATAAAATGTTTTCAAAATTCGCGAGAAACTAACGAGAGCACGGCACTTAAAAAAAGAAGTTTTTAAACAAAACAAAAGTTTGGAAACAAATAAATAGCCATCTTTACTAATGACATTTTACATTTTTTTCCTCAACTTTTCTTATGTAAAATATTAACATTATTGCACTGCTGTGTTAAGAATGAAATTCTCTTTAAAAAGGTTCTATTTGAAAAAATTAAAGATGCTGACACAACAGAAAAACAAATTAATAACTACATGTCGCAGTAGAGTCAAAAGATGTTAAATTGTTTACAATATAAGCCTACCGATTTGTATTATCCCAAGTTAAATGGTTTAGTTACTTGTAGGAGTGTGTGTACCAAACTGGGAAAAACGATTTTATCTTGTTTATTATGTTTTTCTTCAAGTTCAACTACAGTTACAAAACATTTTGCTCTTTATCAAAAGGGATTTTTTTTTATATTAAAATAAATTAAATGGAAAAACATTTTCTATAGAAGAAACTCATATGAATTAGAATTAATAAGAGAAACAATAAATTAATAATTGTTTCAATAAAAATTAAAACTGATGTTTACTATTTTTTAATATGCACAGCTACCAGAATTTTCCTCAAAAATTCATAATTTTTAATACGTAAAGTAAAATTTTTCGAGGCTTGTTCAGTAACTCATATATATGCACTTGGATTATTCATCCAAAATGTATCACCTATGTATGTGTAATGACTCAACTTTTTTATCAAATATGTATTACATTTCATTGCAATCGGCATGTAATTTCAACACCATACCAATACAATGAGAAACAAAAAAGGCTTAAAACAGCAGTTGCAGCTATTTTTAATAGTGCTAACAAACCTTTAAACAATGTGTTAAAAATTTCAGGTAAGTTATCAATAAATATTTAAGATTGTTTCTTAAATTAAGCAAAATTCCAATTGAGATTGTTACACAGAACCTGAGACATGCCTTTTAATCATTTAACAATTTTTTAATCTCCAGTATTTGACGAGATTTTTATGTAATATGCATACAGGGTGGACCAAATTCGAATGTTTTACGGGTTATCTCGGTTACAGCAATAGATAGCGAAAATCTGATATTGGTCTCTTGGGCTATTTTTTTGAGAAAATAACGCCTATGCAATCAGATTTTTTTTATCGGATTCCATTTTGGCACTACAGACGAAAATTGAAATTTCAGCATTTATGAAATTTTGCTGTAACTTCTCTATTTATTAAATTAGAACAAAATGTTATACAGATTTTTATGCTTAATTGAAAACCAAAAGTACATTTTTTTTAGCCATCTTGACTTTCGAGATATGGATTAAACTTACATTTTTTTTAAGGGAAACCCTAGTTGGCCATGATTTTATGTGAAAGAGTATTTT
This sequence comes from Elmis aenea, assembly GCA_947652605.1. Lineage (NCBI taxonomy): Eukaryota > Metazoa > Arthropoda > Insecta > Coleoptera > Elmidae > Elmis > Elmis aenea. Next base: position 46,199,582 of record OX393579.1, on the reverse strand, counting down.
TTTAGCTTTTCAAAAATATATAGTTTTATATATTTGTTGCAAAAAATAACCGAGATATGGCCAGTTTTGTAAAAATTTGATCATCAAAGTTTGCCATGATTTCGTAAAGTTTAATCCAAATCTTGAAAGTCAAGATGGCTAAAAAAAAATTACTTTTGTTTTATAATTAAGCATAAAAATCTGTATAAAAACCTATACAACATTTTGTTATAATTTAATAAATAGAGAAGTTATAACAAATTTTCAAAAATGATGAAATTTCAATTTTCGTCTGTAGTGCCAAAATGGAATCCGAAAGAAAAAATCTGATTGCATGGGCGTTATTTTCTCAATAAAATAGCCCAAGAGAGCGAAATCAGATTTTCGCTATCTATTGCGGTAATCGAGATACCCCATAAAACATTAGAATTTGGTCCACCCTGTACATTAAATAAATCAAAAAATTTAACAGAATTAAACAATGCCTGCATTAATTGATGACAATGGCTGAATAAATGATGTTATGTGCTAAAATTAAAATTAAATAAAAAATTATTACCTCCAAAACATCGTCTACCATTTCTTCAGCTTCGGCCTTGTCAGAACTTAACTTAGCTGCTTTAAAATATGCATAATTTAAAATATAGGCTGAATTAGAGTTATTCCACAGAGTTCTTGGAACTTCAACCAATGCATAACCCAATAAAAGTACTAATAAAAACAAGCCCCAGGTGTTACTAGCCGATGATGCGATAGCTTTAAGTTTAGGCCTGCAGTTCATTCACAAATTAATATTTTAAAGCACAATTGCATTCACAAAACTCACCAGTCCAAGTCAACACCAGGTTTAAAAGCAAGATAAATTAACAATACACCACAAATGAATAAATAAGATCCATAATAAATTGCGTTATCGATTAGGGCAGATTTTAGTTTTCCTTTAATTGTGAAATCTCCAGCTTTAATGTACGACTGCATCGTTGGCATAATAAGCCTGCAAAAATATGCTTTAGAGTGGTTATTAGAAAACAATCATGGATTATTACCAAGTTAAACATTGCGAAGACCAATATACAGTTCGCCATAAATTCGGAAAAACTTTTTCAGGTACATGACTCCAAGGGGCTTCACAAGTCACAGGAGGAATGCTAGTGACATTAGAAATAAGTTCAGTCACATTTGAGTCATGCTCTTTGCACTGTCGATAAACAGTCTGCAAAATGTTCAGTTAAAAAATTTTAATACATAAAACAATTATTTTAACTTACAGATATGACATCCAGAGGTAATACAAATATGATTAAAAAGCTAAAATACCAAGCTAACAAGACAGCAAGGGTAACTATAATATGGTGTCGAAACCAATTTCCATATCTATATAAAATACTAGCTGCGAGAATAAATGATAAGATTATCTCAATAATAATTGGCCCGTAACTCATGATACTGTTTGTTTAATTTCAATACGGCTAACTAATTTCCACCTGTTGTAGATTTATGTTGTTCATTTACAAGTCTCTGTGTTTCCTGTTGCATTTTTTCGAGTTTTTCAAGAGTAACGCTTTTCAGTGGTATCAATCGGGGTTTGCACATTACTAGTTCTGCCACATTTTCAATCATTAATTGTCCACTTTTTGGTAAATACGGTTTTATATCAGGATTACGACTTGTCATATTCTGATATTTTGTCACTGTTTTCTTTATATTTAGCTTGATTACTGGCACTAATTTTTATGCATGTTAAATACATATATTTTATAAGTGTGTTTTATAGTTTATTATAGACTACTGTACTATAATTAGATATGTATATTAATTACAAGAAATATTTATATGCTATTACTGTTAATACGTCAAAATTCTGACGTTTCGAGTTGTCAAATTTCAAACTTGCAACATAACAAAATCAAAATTACTAGGTTCAAGACTCAATTGGATTTACAGGTTTTACAACCATGTAAATACAAAATGATTACCTCGATAGATCCAATGAATGCATTTCTATTTCTATTTAACATTTTATTATTTGCAGCCCTGATTATCGTGTGGGAGTATATTCGTATCCAACATTTAACCAAATAATTTAAAATCCCTAGTGTTGGATGGCACTCTATTTGACGTTGTACATTGTTATGAATGTAGTACTGCTCTGCTTATTTTATAGTTAATTTAAAAATGAGTGACTTATTTAAATCAGCGTTTGGTTATTTTAGTACTCCTAGTAATGGACAAGCAGAAAATAGTTTTGTAGGTCAAGTAGTTGAAATATCCAATGTCAAATTAAGAATACAAAAAGTCATTGCTGAAGGTAAAGGTACCATTATTGATTTTCCTCAAAATTTACCAGAATTTTCTTTCAAGGTGGTTTTGCTGTGGTGTTTGTGGCACAAGATGTAGCTACAGGAAAGAATTATGCGCTGAAGGTAAGCGATTAATTTTGTGTCTAATTATTTTTATCATAAATTTATGTGCAGAGACTGCTTGCCGCAGATGAAGAAAGAAAGCAGAATGTTGTACAGGAAATTAATATTTTAAAACGGCTAACAGGCCATGCCAACGTTATCCAATATTTATCGGCATCTTTTATAGAAAAAAATCAAACTTCACATGGACAAGCGGAATATTTATTAGTTACTGAACTGTGTACAGGTTGGTGAAGTTTTAATGGTTGTATTACATTTGTTTTCAAGGTAGTGTTGAAGCTATCAGCTCTAAGGACTATAAGGTCAAGTTTTCAATTTGTTTTTGAGAATTTTCTAATGTAAAGTCAATTTCATCTAGTACTAAAAATACGTCAATAATATGTACGGTGCTCTGACTTTTTCTTTAGGTGGATCTTTGGTTGATATATTAAAAACTCGCACTACAGCATTTGATCCAGATATAATTTGTCGAATATTTTACCAAACATGTAAAGCAGTCGCCCATATGCACTCACAATCTCCGGCAATAATCCATCGTGACTTAAAAATTGAAAATTTGCTAATAGCTGATGATGGTACAATTAAATTATGTGATTTTGGTTCTGCCACTGTAGAAGTTTATAGGCCGGATATAAGTTGGTCAGCAAATCAACGATCAACTCTAGAAGATAATGTAACTATTTTAAACGAAATTGTTTTAATTTTCATACCATTTCACAATTTTGCAGTTAGCACATTTTACTACACCAATGTATCGAGCACCAGAAATGATAGATACGTGGAACAATTATTTTGTTGGTCCTCCAGTTGATATTTGGGCACTTGGTTGTATACTATATACACTCTGTTTTATGCGACACCCTTTCGAAGATAGTGCAAAACTAAGAATTCTTAATGCCAATTACACTGTTCCTTCCGATCCCAATTATTCTTGCTTCCATGACATTATACGTAAGTAAATATTATAATTTTAAACATAAAAATAATATTTAATTGCTTTTAAAACAATCTAAAATATTATTTCATCCGTATCGTTCATATTTTGAATGTGTTTAGGTGGTTGCCTTCAAGTAAACCCAGAAATCCGGCTTACAATATCTGGTATAATGGAACGTCTTGCAGCGATCGCAGAATCAAAATCTTTCAGTCTTAAAGCGCCAATAAATATTAAATCGAAAATGTTCGACTCCGAAACTGAACTCGGGCATGGAGATGGCAATTATGTAAACAATATGAAGGCACCACCTTATCGTCCACCCTTGCCTTCACCAGCTCACCAACCACACAGACCACCTCCGCAAGCTGTAAGAATTTATTGTTTGTAACAGTTATCTAACATTTCTAACTCATTTTTAAAAACTGCTTTTTTTTAGCAACATTTTTATTGTAGTATTTTAATGTTATTTATATTTGTTAGTCACCTCAAAGGCCACCCCATCCTCCACAAAGACCATTACCACCTGCACCACAACGGCAGCCCGACCCAAAGCAAGCTTCTTCGGGATTATTTTCTTCCATCAAAGGTGGTGCTGGAAGTTTTCTGAAGAATCTTAAAGATACCAGTTCCAAAGTTATGCAGACAATGCAACAGTAAGTTTTTAAAATTATTTTTCAAATAACATTTAGATTTAAATATACAGGGTGTTCCACTGTAATAAGTACCGAGTCTGTTAATTGGCCAAAATGAGTAGCATTTTGAGCTGATTTGAAATGTGTTTATTAATATTAAGCAAACTGTTCTGAAAATACATAAAAAAAATCATTTTTCATTTTCTTTAATACCTCTTTTGTTTTTTGGTATAAATGTCCGAAAATGATATGTTTATTTTGGAATGTGAGCAAACGAATTTTGTTTATTGATTCATTGATGTCTCTTTAAATATTTTTTAGGTGATAATTAACTTTTTATTTCCTATAAATTTTGACATATTTACTAACTCAAAACAATGATGGGATAAATGGTTGTATTCAAAATTTATTTACTGTTAATTTTTATTTAATTGAATATTGTGTTCTTAAGAAATAAAAAGTTGACTATCGCCTAAAAAACATTTGAACAGATATTAATAAAAAATTTGAACGGTTTGATTCCTCACATTATTATAACAGGTGATCTAGTTTAACTGTTGTACCCCTATAACTTTGTTATTTTAAGATATTGATTTATTTAGAAACGTTTTTATTCTATAGTTTTTCTCGTTAAACCTACCGTTTTTGAGTAAAAAATAACATAATTAAACATGAACCATCAAAATATTCCAATATAGAATGATTCATTTTGGTGGTTGTCATGGTTTGTTTATGTTCATATTGGGAAGATTTGACAGATGTTATTTATTTTTGATGTTTACGCGGCGACGACGCTATAACGCCCGTCAATTCTACCCAATATGAACATAAACAAACCATGGCAACCACCAAAATGAATCGTTTTATGTTGGAATATTTGATAGTTCGTGTTTACTTATGTTATTTTTTACTCAAAAACGGTAGGTTTAACAAGAAAAATTATAGAATATAGAAAGTTTCTAAATAAATCAAGCTTTCAAAAAACAAATTTTTAAATTAAAATTTTCTAAGCTTCCAAAAAGTTCTGTTAAAAAAACCAACAGGGGTCGCACTGATCAGCCCCCTGTGAAGGAGGGAGATGATTTAAAATATTACTATGGGAAACCTCTCAATAAGCATAAAACATCTACCAAATATCCAAATATGAGATATAAAATAAAAACCTAATTTTACCGCTTCCCTTTAGGGGGGTGTAACTCCGAAAGGAGACGTCTAAGGAAAAAAATTTATATGAAAGACCTCCCTTAATTTTTTCAATAAGAAATCACCTGAAGTTTTTTGCAATACTTAAGAAACACCCTGTATATTTATGCATAAAATGATTCACATAAGTAATTCAAACATACTCTTAGGTCCATTGCACGAAGCGACTTAGACATTACTTACATAACGTCACGCATTTTGGTGATGCCGTTTCCATCGGAAGGTTTGGAATCTGCGTACAGGACGAATCATGTGGAAGACGTGAAGCTGTTCCTGGACTCGCGGCATCCCAATTTCAAATATTCTGTCTATAATTTATCGGGTAGAACCTACCACTCAAGATTCGGACAAGCAAAAGTTGTAGATTGTAATTTCGCATACCCTGAACATTTTAAAGCACCGTTATTAAATTCTCTGTATCAGCTTTGTGAAGATATTTACCAATATTTAGCAGGAGACAGTAGGAATGTTTGTGTTATACATTGCATGGTGAGTATACTTTGGGCTTATAGTGTAGAAAACAAAACATAATCGACTTGGCAAAAAGTGGATAGTGCCATTAAATGCAGAACAATTGCAAAATTTTCTTGAATAAACCAATACACTAAAAAAGCAGAAAGTGAACTTTTCATATTTTTTCAATTTTTATTAAAACGGTTGCAGATATCTGAAATGTTTTGGAATTATTATTCTGAATAAAATTTAGGAACATTTCCAAATTGAAATCTACACTCTAGCTTTTATAATAAACAAGATTTTTATGTTGGAACACAAAATTCGGTTACCCGGTAAATGAACTGTTTAATTTTTCAATTTGCTTAAATTTGCAATTTTTTTTTTTAGGGTAGTCATAATTGATATATTGTTTTAGGATGGTAAATCAACTTCTGCAACAGTTACATGTGGCTTATTAATATATGCAGGACTGTTTGAAGTGCCGGAGGATGCTTTGCAATTGTTTGCCGTGAAGCGCTTGCCGCCTAATATGCAGCCCTCGGAATTGAGATATTTATATTATTTAACCGATATAATTCACAATCCGCCAACTTATCCTCATTACAAACCCGTTACTATAGTTTCTATACAAATGCAGCCTATTCCGTTGTTCACAAAAGTCAGGTGAGTTAATTTTTGAGTATATCATAATTTATTTTTTTGTAGTTATAGTTATAATCCGTCCTCTTTTACCATTATGGTGTAGAGCAGTGTTTCTCAAACTTTTTACTTTGAGGACCCCTTCCAAAATTAAAAGCTTACAGGGGGGACCCCAACGAATTTTTTTGTAGACAATATTTTTGCCTGGCAAATAAATTATTTTGCTTGGCAAATAAATTATTTTGCTTGACAAATAAATTATTTTACCTGGCAACTAAATTATTTTGCCTGGCAACTAAATTATTTTGCCTGGCAACTAAATTATTTTGCCTGGCAACTAAATTATTTTGCCTGGCAACTAAATTATTTTGCCTGGCAACTAAATTAAGATGTTTTTTGAACATTATGACAAGGATTGGAGGACCCCTTCAGGAGGATTTAAGGACCTCCAGGGGTCCGTGGACCACACCTTGAGAAACACTGGTGTAGAGATGTGAAGGGGTACGAAAATTCTCCACCCCCATCTGTCCCTCGCTAGCGTTTCCGCTTTTCCCCATGTTAGCTCTTTTTTTCATAAGTATCCTGGCTATCTCCCTATTCCAGGTTTTTCTTGGCTTTCCTCGTTTTCTTATGGACCTTCCTCCTTTTTTTCTGGGCCTTCCTCTTTTTTTTCTGGGCCTTCCTCTTTTTTTTCTGTTGTCCACACCCCCTTTCCGTATTTGTTTCACTATTTTACTTCCATTCTTGTGAGGTGACCCATTTTCCTTAGCTGGCTCTTTTTCGATTTTGCTCCCCATAGAGTCGACTTTAAACCGTTTTTGTAATGTTATTGGTAATTTTGTCCCCTCTAATTACATCTGCAGTCACTCTTAAATATTAATTTCACTTGCTTGTAACTTGCTTTTAGTTCTGTCATCTAGCACCCAAGTTTCACTGCCATATATGAGCAAATACACTTGATACTCTGGCTTTTGTATCCGTATTTATTTCATTTTTTTAAAATGGAAGTTCTGTTTAGAGGTTGAAAAAGCCCATTTGCTGCTTTTATTGTTACATTGATTTTGGGTTGTTTGTTGCCATGTGCATAAATAATTAAACCCGTATTTGCTGTACTGGCTAGTCATTAGTACAACTATCTATTTTATGCTTAATTTTACTTATAACCATTACTTCTATTTTATTTGTAATCATTAGCATATACAATCATACACCCTTATTGCTTTGTTCCATTCTGTAACATTTCTCTGTAGATCCTTTTATACAGGGTGTCCCAGATAACATTTCCAGCATGGGGATTTCGCTTATTCCTCGTAAGATGTTGTAGCAAAAAATATGAAAATATTGAATGTATTCTTTCTCTCATAACTTTTTTGTTTTATTCATTCGATCAATTTTATTAGTACTTTCTTAAGCTACTTTTTAATGTAGAACGTAACTGTTATTTTAGCTTTGATCACTTATAATTTTGGAGATATTACTCCTAGCTTTTTTTTTTTATGAACCAGGAAGTTGGCTATGATATAGTTGTATGTGCTTTTTTCCCCTCTTTTTAATGAGATATTACTTACTATATCCATTTTTATAAATAAGTAATAAAATTAAGAAAAATCACTTATCAAGCTATCTATGAAAAAAGAAACAAGAAACATATAATTAAATGTCAGATGACAGTTACCATTCGTCTGCGGTATCAATCATTAGAATTATTGTGTAATTGGATAGTCTTTGTAGCAAACTTATTATCATATAATTATGGGCACATTTACAACTTATATACAAAAATTGACATGTTAAATTGCTACATTCTTTGCCATAGATTTTTGGTTGGTTTGTCGAAGAAACCATATTCTTTTAAATTTATTTTAAAATTTCTGTAATTACGAGCACTTCCTTGCCTTCTCTCGGTATACAGCTCTAAGTATATTCGCTCAGTTTTTATGGCAAAGAATGTAGCATCTCAACATATAACATTTTTCATTATTTTTAAATGTAGCAATAATTATAACAATTACTACAAAGACTATCGAATTACACAACAATACTATAAAATTCTAACAATTCAGACAATTTATACTGTCATGTGACATTTATTTAGTTTATTTTTGTTTTTATTTTCATAGATTGCTTGATAAGTGATTGGTAAAATACGATTTTTCTTGATTTTGTTACTTATTTATAAAAATAGGTATAACAAGTAATATCTCGTTTAAAAAAAAGCACATTTAACTATTCCATAGCCAACTTCGCGGCCCATAAGAAAAAAAGAAGTTATGGGTAATATTTCCAAAATGATAAGTGATAAAAAAAAGTCTAAAAGAACAGTTACATTCTACATTAAAAAGTATCTAAAGAAGGTACTAATAAAATCGATCTAATGAATAAAACAAAAAAGTTATGAGAGAAAAAAGAAATTCAATATTTTCATATTTTTTGCTATAACATCTGAAGTACGAGGAATTTTTTACTTTTAAAAGTTGACTGTAGCTTGTCATACTTGGGAATAAATCTAGCTTAAGCAAACCTGTTTCTTTTATATTAAGCGAGATCCCCATGCTGGAAATGTAATCTGGGACACCCTGTATATTGGCTAATATTACCAAGTCATCAGCATAGATAATTTCTTGTACTGCTATCGGTTGCAAATGCCATACCCCGATCCTAGCCCCGTTTATCCTTGGTTTGCATTTTTTGGAGATTTCGTCTATAAGTGTAATGAACAACAATGTACTCGGCACTCCTTCTTTTTTTACACCTCTATTAGTGACAAAATCCTTTGAAACTCGTTTATTTGTTCTTCTTATAACATTCCTTGTCACCTCATATACTCCTAATGGCTCTAATTAAAGTTGACTTCTCTTTTTTCCAAGACTTCATATTTTCTCTCTGGGCACAGTCGAAGTCCTGCTGCAGATCCACAATGCATAACAAAGTTTTTTTTTTGTGCAATCATCTTTTCCGATAATTGTCTTATACTTAGAACTTAAAGATTTTAAATGGTAAAATGACATTGCAGCTTGCAGAATTATAAAGACATCGATGACAAGTTAAACTGTTTGCAGATTAAGTACATGTTTCAAAATCAAACACCACAGAAATGATTTCTTCATTGAATGAATCCAGCATGTTAACAATTTTTTTAAAATTTTTTCGATTTTTAACTATGTTTAGCTCAATGATTCAAATTTGATGCAATTAAATGCCGTGAAAACATAATTTGGGCAATCATAAAAAGTTGGTGCTAAAAGTGCTGTTATTTTTCTTTACTTTTTTTTTTCTCAGAGACGGATGTCGACCATATGTAGAAATATATAGCGATAATAGACTCATCCTATCAACCTTACAAGATTATGAAAGGATGCGAATATATAATGTAGCTGAAGGAAAAGTATAAACAATCGCTCATCAAAATTTCGTGTTTTGTAACGTCCGTTTATTTTTAGTGTCTGTTGTCACTTAATGCGAACGTTTGTGGTGACGTTTGTATAATAGTGTACCACGCTAGGAATATTTTAGGCGGAGTGATGACACAGGGTAAAGCGACGGGTCTGAAAATTTGCCAGATTCAGTTCCACACTGGGTTCATACCTGAAGAAGAAACCTGCATGCGTTTCTCAAAGTAAGTCGATGTTTTTTTAAAAATTTTTTAAATTTAATGGTGATGGCAAAATTTTGGGTTCATACTTGTAATAAGCGTAATATGTATTATCTTTATATTGCGTGTTCCCTATTTACACAATGAGTGGTGACTGAAGCCGACGGAGTGAGATGAAAATATATTTTCTTCTCTTTCTAACGTGTGCTTAGACAGTTGGCAGCAATCATGGAAAATCAAATAAAACTAGGATCATTAACAAAACCTGGACGAAAATTGTTGATGTGTTACAAAACGCGATTTTTACAAATTACGCGTGCAGACACCAGTGTTAAACAATCTGAGGCGAATTACTACAAACCTTGGAACAGAATTTTATGTATTTATTGTAGAGTTTATAAATTGTAAATCATCAACTACAAATGGTATATTTTTAAACTGTCAAAAAGACGTGACCATTACACGCGTTTTTCACATTGTCCAATTCAATGTTTATTATCTGTATGGTCCAATTGCCAGACTAGAAAGAGAGGATGTATACAGGGTGATTGAAATTCGAGTTTAAGCATGGGGATCTTGCTTATTATAATAGCTAGAGTATAGGTTTAAAGGCAAAGTTGCTAAATTTGGTGCTTATTAATAATCCAAAGAGAAATTGAAAATATCTCAAACGGTATCTGAGAAAATTTGGAAAAACTGGAAAATACGATATTTGAAAATCGTCTATAACTTCTTTGGAGTATGAAATATTACAAATGTGTAAAAATATTGCCCAAGCAACTTTTAAGGCGAATCGGATGGTGGTCACAAATTTTTTTTCCTAGATCGATTAGTTTTTGTTTTATGACAATCAACTTTATTTTTTCTTATGGGCGCAATTTTTGCTATTTACATAATCAAATAGCATTTATTTTTCTGAATTCATCGTTGTATCACACATGGTATTTTACTTTTTCTTTCATTGTCAAATTTGAAAGAAAAGGGTTTTAAACGATAACCGTTATAAATCAGGTAGGCCGGTCGTTGTAGTTTATGTTGTTTCCATGACAACCAATTAACAAACTAAAAGTTTTGAAAGCCTGTTACTTGTCAGATTAATAAATTTGAAAAAATGAACTTTAGTAACGAAGAAAAACGCGATATGCTGCAAATTTTTTATTCATTGGATAGGATTTCTATATTGTCCAGTCAACGATATGCAGAAACATATCACATATCCAGAAGGAAAACAACCCCCGCACACATATTGTTGTACGTTGAATAGAAACTTAGGGAAATATGGGGCTTTTGCCAAACCCAGAAGATAATATGGCAGGAAGGTTTCATATGAAAGTAAAAAAAACATTTTCATTACGAACAGATCCGGAAAAACACTATTTTTTTACGTTTAACAGAAACTTGAGTAAATTTGTTTAAAGCATGTGATAAATTATAGCAAAACTTTAAAGAACCGTATAAAAAATTCACAGCACATCGCTTTTTTCTTTGTTATTAAAGTTCATTTTTACAAATTCATTAATCTGACAAGTAATAGGCTTTCAAAACTTTTAGTTTGTTGATTGGTTGTCATGGAAACAACATAAACTACAATGACCGGCTTACCTGATTTATAGTTGTTATTGTTAAAAACGTATTTTTTCAAATTTGACAATGAAAGAAGAAGTAAAATACCATGTGTGATACATCGATGAATTTAGAAAAATAAATGCTATTTGATTATGTAAATAGCAAAAATTGCCCCCATAAGAAAAAACAAAGTTGGTAGTCAGCTTTCAAAACTTTTAGTTTGTTGATTGGTTGTCATGGAAACAACATAAACTACAATGACCGGCTTACCTGATTTATAGTTGTTATTGTTAAAAACGTATTTTTTCAAATTTGACAATGAAAGAAGAAGTAAAATACCATGTGTGATACATCGATGAATTTAGAAAAATAAATGCTATTTGATTATGTAAATAGCAAAAATTGCCCCCATAAGAAAAAACAAAGTTGGTAGTCATAAAACAAAAACGAATCGATCTAGGAAAAATTTGTGACCACCATCTGATTCGGCTTAAAAAGTTGCTTGGGCAATGTTTTTGCACATTTGTAATATTTCATCCAAAGGATTTATAGACGATTTTCAAATATCGTATTTACCGGTTTTTCCCAATTTTCTCGGATACCGTTTGAGATATTTCCTATTTGTCTTTAGATTATTAATTAGCACCAAATTTAGCAACTTTGCCAAATTTAAACCTATACTCTAGCTATTATAATAAGCGAGATCCCCATGCTTAAACTGGAATTTCAATCACCCTGTATATGTACTGTTCCGTGTGTTACACGAAATTGCAAGTATTAGCAATAAAGTTATTATTGGTGATTAGTAATAAAAAAACAATTGAATTCATGTATCATACAATGTTTAGCATTTTGCTAATTTTAATATGTTTTTTAGGATTAGATATCCTACATTTTATCTTTACAATGTAATATATATTATTTATTTATAATGACGATGTGCATAACATGTATCATGTTCTACCATGTAAAGGATATTATTATTATTATTAATAGCAAGTAAAATTGCTCAATGCAGTGTGTGATCTGTGATGTTTTGTAGCTAAAAGTTGTTTGTTTTAGATCTGAATTAGATGGAATAGCCGAGGGCAACGATCATTATCAAGAAAGGTTTATAGTAGCCGTTAATGTGTTTGTGTCGGACGTGGAACGATCGCCGTCACAGCCTGCTCCTTGGATAAAAGATCAAACAGTTCGCACAGTAGACACAATGTTCTCATCTCAAATAGAAAAAGATGAAGTTGTTGATAATTTTGGTAAGATGTTTTTTTTCTATCTTGTAAAATTTCTTTGTTTTGGTTTGAAACCAAGTATAATGCATTTTTTAACTGTATTTTCCTTTATATTGCCGTTCAAATAAGTAAAGTTTTTTTAAAGAAAATTTTTAAAAATACATGAGGTTGTTAAAATTGTGCAGTGCTTTTTATTTTATGTCACATTATGTTTGTGGCTTGTAGTTGAGATGAAACAATGTATTTATATGCAACAAAATTTTGTTTCAGTAAGCAAACCGTTAACTAAAAATTCAGCACCACCAAAGGCTCCAGAAAGGCCACAGAAGCCTACTCCACCAACTTCTCGTCCCACTCATATAGTAACAGAAGGTAGAGACTCCAGTGATTCTGAAGCTGAACCAGTGATTGTAAGTAATAATTTTCCATTTTTACACAAAATTTAGCAAAAATCACTTTTAACGAGACAGATCTTATGTGTGCTTATGGCTTGTCCATTTGGCTATACTTCAAACACGAATAAGTATTTTTTAAACAGAATACCCTATATCAGTGGTGCCCAACCCGTAGCTCGTGAGCAACCTTTTGATGTGGCTCACGACAACTTTTGATGTGCCTCATTTTCTTTAACATATTACAAATGTTTATTGTTTGTGCATTAAAACATTTAAAATTAAAATATTAAAATCAAAATATATTATGTGTGGCTCGCCTAAAATTTTTAAATTGTAAATTGGCTCGAGCCCAGTTAATGGTTGGGCGCTAGGGGTGGGCGATATCCAAATTTCGATATCGAAATTATATCGATATATCGACATATCGAAATTTCGATATAAAAGCGGCGCGAAGCTAAAAAAAGTCGGTAAAAAAGAGACTGGTGACCTAAAAAAAAAAAAAAAAAACGCTTCTCGCCCTTAAAATATTGATATATCGGAATGTAGGATATCGATATATCGCCCACCCCTATTGGGCACCACTGCCCTATATCATATACAGTGGTCCACATAGAAGGGATCTCGTAAACGGTAAGAGTTACAAAGAAGTTTAAATTAGACAAATTGTTCCCCTTTCTGAGACCAATTTAGTGATGCTCTAATGTTTTAAAAAAATTCCATGGCACGCTAGATAATAAACAAAAATCAAAATGACAATTTTTTAAATCGCTTGTACCTCGGTTATACTTGATGGTACAAAAATATTTTTGGGGAAAAATTGTAGATTTTTTACGCACTATAAAATTAAAACACTCATTTGTTTTAATATTGTTTAAATTCTTAGATAAATTACAAGCTTGCAATTTTTTAAATGGAAACCATAGTTGGCTATGATTTCATGAAAAAGCATTTGCTTTCCTCATTTCAATAATATAAGGTTTAAAGTATGTATTATGTGCTATTTAGGCCAAAAACAAATAACATTCATTAAAAAGTCCCCATGAAGCTATAGAGTGCCATGAATTTAAACAATATTAAACAAATGAATGTTTTCATTTTACAGTGTGTAAAAAAATCTATAATGTTTACCTCAAAAATATTTTTGTATCAAGTAAAATATTTGAAATATTTTATCCTCTTAGCATTACTTAATACTAGCTTAAAGCTTTTTTACTATTTGTTTTTGCAAAATATGTCGATGAAGCTGTAATAAAAATAATAGAATTTCAATTCGGTTTGAAAGAATAAATAATGAAAATAAATTCCTTTCATTTTTGATGTTTCAAAACATTCTTTATATGTTTTCATCATACACACATATATCTTTTCACAAATTTCACAATATATTTTATTTATTATATTTAGCAAAATGCACTATAGAAAAGGCACTTCCTATCTTGAAAAAAGTGAACTCAGTGAAAAATGCAAAATACAAATCATTTTGACAGAAAAGTTCTGAAACATTTGCAACTCCAGTTACTGAAAGAAGGTGTCATAAAGTTTAACTGGAAAAATAAAATGCACTAAAAAAGAACCTTAGCTGTAGCACCCCGTGCTAGTCATGGTGGTTAAGTATGTGCACTGCACATATGTCCCAGCTAGGTTTAATTACTCTTTGGACTACTTTCGCTTTGAAGTTAATTTAAATTAATTATCGAATAGCCAAAGCTGAAATTTTACTAGTTATAAAGTTTAGTTTTCAGTATACATATAATTTTTGTTTGTTTTAGTCATCTCAGTATAAGAGGCCAGTAGAAAAAGTCGAAGAAGCTGTAGATTTATTAAACTTAAACTCTGGAACTTTCGTCTCTACAAACACAACGCAGCAGTCTGCCAGTTCAAATTTTGATCTCCTTAGTGGTTTTGCCGATAATTCCTCAAGTTCGTTTAGTGATTTTATATCGTCCGGTAATGCAGCTCCTAGTGCGAAAGTTGATTCCCGTGATGTATTTGACCCATTTGGTAAAAATACAGTGCCGGATAATACAAACGATTTGTTTGCAAACTGGGATAACGTAAATGTTAATGTTAATGCAGCTCCACCTACACAACAACAACAGCAGCAAAAACCGACAGATTTGTTCTCAGATTTGGGTAATTTGGGAACTGGCGCAGGGTTTAACAACCAATGGGCACCCAATCAATCCAATGGAACAAATTCGCCTAATATGGGAGCCCCCACAACTCCCCAGCATCGATCTTTGGCGACTACACCCCAACCAGCAACGTCTCCTCAGCATCAGGCAAAGTCACCCATGGATACACGTCCAGATTACAGTCGATCTCATTTTGATACTCCGTCGATTAATAAAAACGATCCGAAAGCTCCGAAGCCAAAGCCCGCAGATGTGTTCGGTGATTTGCTTGGATCTCAGGGCTATGAGTTCGTTAGTAAAAAGGACAATAACCCAAGAACGATAAATGAAATGAGGAAAGAAGAATTGGCGAGGGATATGGATCCAGAAAAATTGAAAATTCTTGAATGGGTATGAAATTTTTGCAATTACTTTCAGTCTTGGTAGTTTTGTTTGCAAGAGATCACAGTGAAGTTATATACAGGGTGGACCAAATTTGAATGTTTTACAAGTCATCTCGGTCACCATAATAGTTAGCAAAAATCTGATGTCTGTCTTTTGGGATATTTTTTTGAGATAAACACGCCTGTTTTGTCAGATTTTCTTAGATCACTTTTCATTTTAGCACTACAAACAAAAAATATAATTTTATCGTTTTTGAAAATTTTCCATAACTTTTTGATTTATAAAAATTGAAAAAAATTATTATTTAGGTTTTTTATAAACATTTTAATACTTAATTTAAACATCATTTTAAATTTTTTTTTAGCAACCTTGACTTTTGAGATTTGAAGTAATCTTATATTTAAAAAAATTTAAAGTCTAGTAGGCCATGACTTAGCTAAAAGAGCGTTGTTTTAGTTTTTCAAAAATATATAGTTTTCAATATTTGTTGCAAAAAATAACCGAGATATGGATAATGTTGTAAAAATTTCATTATCAAAGTTTGCCATGATTTCGCAAACAATTGATGTTTGCAATTAAAAAACAACTGAACATCATTTCCAAGTAAATTCTGCAGCAGCCGCTACCTTCTACCACTTACAATGTTAATTTTTAACATATTTAGCTATTCAAAGTGATCACAGTAGCACAGTAGCACAGTACATCAATAAACAGTTTTAAATTCAATAAAATACACAGATTTGCTTAAAAGTTTAAAAAATTACTTGGATATAACTTTTAGTTGTTTCATAATTGCAAACATCACTAGTTTACAAAACCATGGCAAACTTTGTTAATAAAATTTTCACAAATTAAAAAATGCTCTTTCATACAGGGTGTCACACAAAAAACGCCGCAAGCTGTAACTCCGTTGTTTGTGGTATGATTTTGATGAACAAAAAAGTAAATGCAATGGCTGCTCAAATACTATAAACTGAATTGGATTTCAATTTTTTCAAGTTCAACTTAAATGTCAAACGATAGTCAATTTTGTTTACTTCAAATGGCACCATCTATCTTTGTTTACTAATTCTGGTAGACATTTTTTTCTGAATTCAATGGTGCCGTGGAAAACAAAAACATCTTAATCAACAAATGCCATTTAAACGTCAGTGTGGTATTTTTGTTGGTCCAATTTTCTATTTTCCTGTTGAATTTTGTTTTTTGTTTTCCACGGTACGCTTGAAAATTCTGTGAAACCTAACTTATTTCTGTTAAACTTTTATTTTTTATTTTTTATCAGTTTTGCACTAAAATCTTAATTTTTATTTCTTATCAGTTTTGCACTAAAATCAACTTATATTAATTACATCATTGAATTCAGAAAAAAAAATGTCTACCAGAATTAGTAAAAAAAGATAGATGGTGCCATTTGAAAAAAAAATTGACTATAGTTTGACATTTAAGTTGAACTTGAAAATAATTGAAATCCAATTCAGTTTATATTTATAGTATCTGAGAAGCCATTTCATTTAGTTTTTTGCTCATCAAAATCGGACCACAAACAACGGAGTTACAGCTTGCGGCATTTTTTGTGTGACACCCTGTATAAAGTCTTGGCCTACTAGGGTTTCCATTTAATAAAATATAATTTTACTTCATCTCTCAAAAATCAAGGTTGTAAAAAAAAAATTTAAAAATCTTTTAAAATCAAGCATAAAAGTGTTTTTAAAAAACCTTTATAACATTTAGTTCTTTTTTTATAAATAGAGAAGTTATAATAAATTTTTAGAATTGATGAAATTTAATTTTTCGTCTGTAGTGCCAAGATAGAAAGTGATAAAAAAAATCTGATAGCACCAGTGTGTTTATCTTAAATAATAAAACAGGAGACCAATATCAGATTTTTGCTAAGAATTACAGTAACCGAGATACCTCGTAAAACATTTGAATTGGTCCACCCTGTAGAATTTGCATTGAATTTCATGGCTAGTTAGATTTTTTTCAGCAAAAAACAAATTTATAGCATTTTTACATTTGCCACTACTATTTTATTTGAGGAACTATCTAGTTGGTAATATTTCATAAATAAGACACTTTTTCAATTTAAATTTTCTAATTTTGTCCTTGTTAGACGAGTAATTCACCACATACAATAGTAATTATGGATAGTTACGGATAACTTATTAGGCAGATGATGTTATTTGTGTGTAGTATTATTGTCCTAAAGGTGATATTTACAATAAGTCAATAAGGATTAAGTGTTGGTTAAATAAGTTACAAATTACATCTGAGTCGGAGTCAAGAAGCTGTTTATGTAGATTTAGGTAAAGAATAAAAAGTTAATAGAATATAATAAATTTCAGGTAGAAGGAAAACGTAGCAACATCCGTGCTCTTCTATGTTCAGTTCATACTGTGCTTTGGGAAGGAACGAAATGGAACAAATGTGATATGCACCAGCTTGTTTCTGCAGCTGATGTTAAGAAAGCATACCGCAAAGCTTGTCTGGCTGTACATCCCGATAAGGTACGGAAACTTTATGAAATTTTCAGTTTGTGGTGTTTATTAGGGTTGCCAGAAGTTGAAAGTGTAAAAAGAGAACTTATTTTTTGTGAAAAATTACTCTCTACTGAAATATTTAATGGTCTAAAACAAATTTCTTAATAACTTATGCTTTACCTTAAATATTTTTAATTTTGTTCAAGTTCTCGATTGACCTAGTACAGTATACTTCAGAAATTCATATTTCTTATTAACTTATTCGTAACCATAAATATTTTAAATTTTAGGAAATTTGCAGATTAACTTGATACAATATACTCCCATAAATTCATATTAGACACATAAAGACTGTATCATTTAATTGTTATTGGATTTTTACTGATACATGTATTTCGACGGCTCTGATTCAAAACAAATTTTTTAATAACTTATTCGTTACTAGATATATTTTAATTTTTATTTCCTTTTAAGGTTGAGTTAGTGCAGTATACTTTATAAATCCATATTTGAGACATAAATATTGCATTGTTTAATTTTTATTGGATTTCTACTGATAAATTGTGTTTTGACAGTTCTAGTCTAAAACAACATTTTTAATAATCTAATCGTTAACCGTGTGTCTTACATTGCACCAAAGTTCAACCGGTTGATTGATGACGTCGTTCACCGGTGGATTTGTGGTTGCTCGAAAACAGCGGTTGAATGTAAGACGCAAGCGGTGGAACCGTGATTGTTTCTAACCTAACTTCGCCTATTGTCGTATAATACAGTACGGTAAACAATAATGGCTGCTACCCCTTCCACAATCCACCACAAAAACACCGGCTTCAAGTTCGGTGGATTAAATGGCCGCCGATGGCACCAAAAACTCCCCACCGGTGTAATACAAGACAGACGCGATGTTCCCACCACACTTTAACCGGTTGAATGTAAGACAGTTTTTGACTGTTTTGATGGCACCGGTGCCATCGCCGGTGTAATGTAAGACACACCGCAACAGATATGGTTTGATTCTTATTTCCTTTTACGATTGAGTTAGTGCAGTATACTTTATAAATCCATATTTGAGACATAAATATTGCATTGTTTAATTTTTATTGGATTTTTACTAATAAATGTGTTTTGACAGTTCTGGTCCAAAACCAAATCTTTAATAACTTAATCTTAACCCAATTTATTTTAATTTTTATTGAAGTTTACGATTACCTTGGTACTGTATACTGCAGAAATTAATTTTGTTCGTCATTAGAACAATATTGTTCAGTTTTTATTGTAATTCATAATTACAGAACGCAACCCATTTAACACGTTGCACCTACGTAGTTATGCAGTGTGCTGAACAAAACGCCTACTTTCGTCATTTTTAGACGGCCTGCGTAACTGTTATGTCAAATCAGTTGCATGTCTATGTAGGCGTTTTGTGTCGTGGTTGCCTATCAATAGGCGCAACGTTTAGTGCATACTGTACATTAAACCTACATGGTATGCAATTAATTAAACGTTGTGTCTATGCAGGTTGCCTAAAAATGTCGAAAGTAGGCGCTTTGTTAAGCACATTGCATACCTATTTAGGCGCAAGTGGGTTAAGTGGGTTGCGTTTTGTATTTGAGTAGGCGCCTGTTATCAATAAATATAGTAAGTATGTATAGGCTTTTTCAAGCGCATTCCACACAAATAATTTACTTTTGCTACATAGTAAATAATACAATTTGTATGAAAATAAAGTTTTCATGTAAACATATTTTACTTTATCCAACAAAGCAGAACATTTATAAGTAAAAAATGTATTACCTAGTATATTCCTGGAATAATTGTTTATTCTGAAAGAAATAATTTATTATTTAAGGGTCAATTTTTTTTTTACATTTAATTAAACCTAATTATTAAAGAAATTGGTCTTAAACATAAAAAGTTAAACATCAATGAAGTGCTTTGACACTAAAATTTTAAAAAAATCATAAATTGGAGTTTATTGCTTTAGCCTATAAACGACTCAGTTCTATAATTTTTTTAAAAATCTGACCAAAAGTAACTAAGGAAAAAAGAGGACAAAAATGATCTGATTAAAAAAAGAGAGTGAACAAAAATATCGGGATAAAAAAGAGGACATGTTCTCTTTAAAAGAAATATTCTGGCAACCCTAGTGTTTATAAAAGTAAATTTTACTTTAAAAATGTATGATTCTTAAGGCCTACTTTATCAAAAAAATTTAATTTTGATAGCAAAGAAAATATCTGCAACATGTTTAGTTGTTACATTATTCATGGTAAATTTGAACGAGCCATTGTATTTGTAATTAAAATTGTTTTGAAATGCTGCCTTAACCTTAAACAGTTTCTTGTATGTTTTTTGATTGTTTCAGCAAGCGGGAACTGAAAATGAAAACATTGCAAAACTGATTTTTATGGAATTGAATAACGCTTGGAGCGATTTTGAAAACGACGCATCACAACAAAACATGTTTACAAGTTAATTCAAAACTCATTACTTCTTCACTACATTCCAGTTCTATGCAAACTTCTAGTAATTATTTTTAAGTTATTAAAACGTTTTTAGTTCGAGATGTGTAACTGAAATATTTTAAAATAATCGTTGCAATTTTATGGCTAAACAGGGAAGATTCTAAAAGAATGTAAATTGAGCAAGAAAGCAATTATATATAATATTTTGACTTGTTTCGACAATATAGATGTTATGGATTTTAAAATGTTGAAAGTTTAATGTAGAAAGTGTTTAAATCCAAAAATTATTGATATTATTTTAATAATAGAGGAAATGCCTATAGGTATAGAAAATTTATCAGTCATTTTAGATGTGGACTGGCCAGTTGTTTTCAGAGACCGAGCTGTAGGTAGAACGAATGTTATTTAAAACAATATATTTTTTTGAGCTTGGGTAGAAAAAAAAGAGGGTGCACAGCTTTTGTTTCTGTGATCAGTCCACATCTAGGCACCTTGTATCATACGAATTATTTTTGTATTTTATGTAGTTTTTAGTACTTCAATTAAATAATTTGTTGTTCGTCTGCTTTATCAAGTTCCTCTTGACTTACTGATATTTATATAGTTACATCTTATTTAAATAGCTGATTTTATTTATTATATTTACGAATTCCAATTATTTAGAGAAAATTTTAAATTATGTATTTATTTTGTGTAGTTAATTATTAAAAATGTATTTCTGTTTTATGTTTTATCCTGCTGTTGAAGGATCAAATGAGTTTGTTTAAATGTTAAAAATAAATTAATGTGCAATATCATGTTTTTTTAAAGATCCATTCCTGCAGTAGTGGTAAAAAAATTAATTTACATTATGAAAAAATGTATTTGATAACAAATGGACATGATGACGTAACACACCAAGAGGTTTAAGATGTGTAGATGATGATGAACAAATGAATAAAAATACAGAGCGAGTGGTCCAAACTTCCCAACAGTTTTTTGTTGACTTTAAAAGCATCTTATTAATTATTTAATGTGTCAGGCCCCATTAATCATTCCATTGAATTTTAAAAAAATATTTTCATACTAAATTTTGAAAAATTATTTTTCAGTTTATTTAAACAAAGAAATTAAACATTGGAAATGCAAAAATTGTGTACTTAATTTTCACATATTTTTATATTTTATTTTTATTACGTATTAAAGCTTTTGACAGAAGTGTATACTGTATAATGCTTGAACATATTTTTGGTGTTGGGACATTGAATGTGTCGCAACCTGTACATTTTACAGACGCCCTATTTAACATAACCTAAAAATTTTAAATAATAAAAATGGCAAGTGCTAGTAATTCTTCCGCTGTTTTAGATGTAACAACAGAGAGTAAAGAAATATCCACTATCTTAAGAGAGAAAAAAGAAAATGATACGTCTAGCATATACAGCAACTCAACAATAGAAAATTCTCTGGTAAGTACATTACCGTTTTAAGTGACACTTTAAGGTAACGTTTTTGTTTATTTACAGGTACAGTCACCAAGCATAGAGAGTTTTTCAACACTACCTGATACAGAAATTCTATCGGAACTAAATATGGAAGAAAATTCGGATTTATATGTAAGAGTTGATAATCCTCAAAAACATCTAGACACGTTAGAAACATACATTACTTTTCGTATTACAACTAAGGTAGCTCGCATCGAGTTTGAAGAAAATGAATATATTGCAAGGAGACGATACAACGATTTTATATGGTTACGCCAAAAGTTGGTCGAATGCCATCCTTTTTGTATAGTACCGGTAAGTGGAACGAGCTCATATATTTCAAACAAGCTATTTTCAATTGTTTTGAATCTAGCCATTAAATCATTCCATTGACACTTATGTACTGCAACCTAATATAACCCAATCAATATCTATTAACACAATAATCATTTAGTGACTCGCCGATTAGATATATAGGGTGCACCAAAATAAATGAACATCTTGTGAGATCTTGTTAACAATGAGAGATACAAAGTTGGTTAAATTGGTGTTAGTTTTCATTTGTTTCTATACTTTTTAAGTGCTAAGTTAAAACATTTTGTTTCAATTAATTGTTTTTGTATTTCTTATTTTTTGCTAAGTTTGGTTGATTGCTTTTGTATTTATGTAGATCAGCCTATAATGGGCTAAGGTTTCTTACTGGTTGATTCTTTTTAGCCACTACCTGGAAAACACACATTAATAGGACAATTAGATCGATACTCCAAAGAATTTATTTTAATACGAATGCAAGCGCTGAATATATTTATGGCACGTATAGTTGATCATCCAATATTAAGTTGTAACGAATTTTTTAAAACATTCATCACAGCAAATCAGTCTGTAAGTTTCATTGACATTAAATAATGTTTAAGTTTTTTTTTCTTTAAAAGGAAATACGGTAGTTATATATTTTATTTCTTTTTAGGATTTTATGATGCGTCGTAAGCATCGTTCAAGTACAAATAGTAGAATTTCATCGATAGGTCCAAATATGTCATCGAATTGTTGTATAAAAAATCGCCATATCGAATTTGAAAAGATGAAAGAATATTTAGCGACATTGTCGGAGAAGTTATCATCGATTGAAAAGATCTCAACTAGGTTAAATAAGGAGCGTCATGATTATATAGCGGAATTAAATAGTTTTCATCCAATTTTTATGGCTTGGTCAACAACCGAGTCACAATTATCTTCAGTATTACAAAATGTTGGAAACGCCATCGAAAAATGTGCTTTTGCACAAAATAAACTCATAGCCAATTATTCTACAACTACGGGTGCCCCAATTAGAGAATTTTTAACGTATATAGATGTTGTTCAGCATACTTTACATAAGAGGGAAGCGTTTCAACACATTTACGAACATTCTATGGACGAGTTATCAAAACGGCGCTGTGAAAAAGATAAGGTAATTAGTACAAGTTTCGATTATAAGTTTTTTTAAATTATGGTTATGGTTTTGTAGTTAATGACTTTACAAAATTCTTCTCAAACTAGTGGATTTTCTTTATGGAAACAGCCCAGCTGTGATGAAAAATTAGAGAAATTAGGTAAGTATTAATAATGTAAGCCAATAAAACATCAACTTTCAGAATTTAGTCATTTTCTGACTTTTATTAATATAAATTAGCTATAGTAGTTTATCCAGGCTAGTTTTTACAATGATTTTATTTTTTTAAAACCGCCTTTTAATCAAGTACCAAGTCATTGATATCCTTAAAACCGTTTAAAAATGCTCCAACTTTCTACAAAAACAAGTTAAAAAACTTATATAGCATTGGTAAAATCTCAAGAAGTAGCAAAAAAAACATGAATTATAATTAAGAAAATATGTATATCAGACATTTCTTAATGCAATTAAATTTAAATTATAAAGTTACTCGAGGTTTTAAGAAGAATATTACAGAGTTACTTTCTTTTTTTGATAGCTTTATTCGATAGCTCTGTTACTAGTAACAATTTTTAAAAACGTTTTGAATTGTGATCATTTACTGCAGAACAGAACCTAAATTTATTTTCAACTAAAGGTACAGTGTTTTGTTTTTGCACAGCGATACGTAACTTTGTTTTTTTAAATGGAAATTTTGAAATTGTTAAATGCAAAATAAAATTCTTTCATAAATTTTGAGGATTTTTATGTCTAAAATTAATATTTTTTGAGTTATTGCGGTTTTCTCGATCATTTTTGGGCACTAACAAAATATTTAACAGAATTAAACTAGTAGGCTTTGGAAATATCTTTAAAATTTGTTTTAAAGTTAAATGCACTTATCATAGCTATTGAACAATTCGTCTTGTATTTACAGCTTTTTTAATTTTACATTTAAAAAAAATCATCTTTTGTAAATTCTGAGATATTATTCTCAGGTACACATATCCCACAACTTGTAAAACGGGTCGAAACTCACCAAGATAATTTAGAATGTGCCAACGAATCATTGAGAAGCGATCTGGAGAGATGGCAACAAGAAAAACAACAGTGTATAAAGAAAATTTTATTAGATTTCGTAAATAAACAGATCGAATTTTATGAGACGAGCGTTACGGCTTGGGAAACTGCCACCAACGATCTAACACCACAGAACGTAAATCTACGAACAACATCAAAATGACTATTACTTATTTCCCCTATGTTTAAGTCACATTCCTGAAAGTTACTTAAGTGCAATTTTGATGTTTAATGTTAATATTTAATGCTTTAAATACTCATATTTATCTGTAATATATTTGCATTTACATAGAATTAAAAAAAGTTATTAATATATCTTTATTTATACATGAGTTTTTATTTGTAATAAAACAATTATTTAATATGGTGAACAATTTTGCTACATGCAAAACAGTATTGGGAGTCAGATAAATCATTGAAATTTTGCGAAGCAATATTTTCTAATAAATCACTGGAATTGTGGGCTGTGGTTGATAAGATATGGGAAAACCTTGTTGCTTCAGCAGATGTCAAAACATCAGAGTGGTTTTGCTTAGGAGCCTAGAATTAATTAAAAAAAAGTCAGCCAATTTGTCACAGATATATGAGGAACAACATGGGCGTCCGCAGAAAATTTTCCAGGGGGGCCAAAGCATAGACAAATATATGTAAATTTTGATTCAATTTTTTAATTTTTATTATTTGTTTATTTTTTACTCGATTCCAGGGGCGGGAGGGGGGCAAGTGCCCCGTTTGCATTCCCATGCGGACGCCCATGATAAACATTAACATTTATATTAAGCAACTGACTGACACTTTAAAAAAATTAAACAAGAATAAAACAAATGTTCTTCAGTTCCATTATACATCTTTAGTGTTTAAGAGCTATATTTATTTGTTTACATTCTATGTCACAAAAATAGTTTAAATGAATTTAAAACCCCTAAATGCAATATGCTTTCAAGATAATAATAGCTCAACTAAATATTCACTTTAAAAAATAAACTGGTGTGGCCACCAAATGACTTTCGCCATATACAGGGTGTTTGAAATTCGAGTTTAAGCATGGGGATCTCGCTTATTATAATAGCTAGAATATAGGTTTAAATTCGGCAAAGTTGCTAAATTTGGTGCTCATTTATAATCCGAAGAGAAATTGGAGATATCTCAAACGGTATCCGAGAAAATTAGGAAAAACCAGAAAATACGATTTTTGAAAATCGTCTATAACTCTTTCGGAGTTTGAAATATTTCAAATGTTTTAAAACATTTCCCAAGCAACTTTTTAAGCCGAATCGGATGGTGGTCACAAATTTTTCCTAGATCCATTCGTTTTTGTTTTATGACAACCAACTTTGTTTTTTCTTATGGGCGCAATTTTTGCTATTTACATTATCATATAGCATTTATTTTTCTAAATCCATTGATGTATCACACATGGTATTTTACTTTTTCTTTCATTGTGATATTTGAAAAAATACGTTTTAAACAATAACCATTATAAATCAGGTAGGCTGGTCATTGTAGTTTATGTTGTTTCCATGACAACCGATCAACAAACTAAAAGTTTTGAAGGCCTGTTAGTCGTAAAAATGAACTTTAATAACGAAGAAAAACGCGATATGCTGCCCATAAGAAAAAACAAAGTTGGTTGTCTAAAACAAAAACGAATCGACCTAGGAAAAATTTGTGACCACTATCCGATTCGGCTTAAAAAGTTGCTTGGGCAATGTTTTAACACATTTGAAATATTTCAAACTCCGAAGGAGTTATAAACGATTTACAAAAATGAACTTTCCAGTTTTTCCTAATTTTCTCGGATACCGTTTGAGATATTTCCAATTTCTCTTTGGATTATCAATAAGCATCGAATTTAGCAACTTTGCCGAATTTAAACTTATACTCTAGCTATTATAATAAGCGAGATCCCCATGCTTAAACTCGAATTTCAAACACCCTGTATACACTGTTCTATAAAATGGGCCCAAGACTATAGCGACTTCAATTGTGATTTAACCATCAACAAACCATATATATTATTAACCCATTTAGCGCCATTGATGCGTTAACGCAACATTAATTGTTTATTTTTTTTTAGTAACTAAATAATTGTTTATTGTAAAATTCTTGTCAGCATATTTTTGTAGAAGGTCTATTTTACCTAAGAATATTTTTTATAATATTTTAAACTTATTGTTTAATGCTTTTTACAATAACCAAAAAGTTTTAATTTAGAGAATAATAATTTTAAAATTTTCGTCATGCATATTTTCTTTCTTGAAATTCTGAGATATGATTTAAGCTGAGTTTACAATAAAAGTGTCTTTCTAGTACTAACAAAAAAATTATGTGTAAAAAAAAATTAATCAATTCAGAGATTTTTAGATAAGAACATTATGTTGCGTTTTCGCATCAACGGCAGTTTGTGTGGTATAGACGTACATACGGTAGTATATTATATCTAAGTGTTGCGCGAGTTTACAACTTTAGTGCGAGTTTGTTCATGCCTGCAGTTATATTTTATGGATGCGTTAAGTGTTTGTTATCGTGTAAGTTAGTGTAATTCTTGTAAAATATGAGTAATAATAAAAGGAAATATGATTTTGATAAAAATAGACCTCTGACAATAAAAGAACTTGAAGCGGAAATAGAAAATATTTATGAAGATAATGAGATTGATGTTGTTATTATCCCACCAAATGTCGATGAACTTACTGACGAAGAAGATGGAGATGATAACCTATTTATTGCAAGGTAAGCAAGCCCTTACATACACATGTTGTTTTATTTATATAACTTACAACATCTTTTTTATTATAGGCGATTTCATGCCCCAAGATATTGCTGGCACTTTAGAAATCATGACTGAAAATAATATAGACCCGGATTTTGAACCTGCTAAAGCTGCAACAAAAAGAAAAAAATCTGCTGTCTATCATGCTAATTGGCGCAAAGATGACATTGCTTTTATTGATTCTTCTAAAAATTTCAATGAAGAAAATAAAATATCACATATAAAAGACGTTGTAGATGAGAAATCTCCAATAGATATATTTTTCCTATTTTTTGATGACGATATCTTGAATATGATTATTGAACATTCATTGAAATATGCACAAGATAAAAATAGACATGACTTTAAGTTGACAATTTCTGATCTGAAAAAGTTTTTGGGCATTATGATTTTGTCTGGTTATCATACATTGCCACAAATGGATATTTATTGGAGTAGAGATGAAGATAAAGGACTACCTTTAGTAAAAAACTGCATGAGTCGGAACAAATTTAGGAATATAAAGAAAAATATTCATTTAGCCAATAATGATAATTTAGACAAAAAAGATAAATTTGCTAAGCTTAGGCCATTGTTCGATGCCATAAACCATAAGAATTTGCAGTTTTATTTTTATATTCTTTTAGAATTTCTTTTTTTTTTCGTTTTAAATTTTTCGTTTTTAAATATTTATACTCATAAAACATATAATTATATAAAAATAAATAAAAAAACATTATAAAAACAAACATTTTATTTTTTCCCAATTACTACTACTATATGCCATTGATGCGTTAACGCAACATTAATTTTCGTAAAATATAAAGAATTTTTTTTCCAAAAAACTACAGAAATGTCTTAATTGGACCCTAATCAGATAGAATATTAACAAAAATTCGAAATCAAACCGGTATTTTAATGCTTGGCGTTTAATGGGTTAAATGGGACAGTCTTAGCTACAACATGGCAAAAAAAATTGTTTTAAACCCCTTCATTTATTTGTTGTGACGTCACTGATATTTTTTAAAAATTGGTTGGTATAATTTTTTTGGTGTATCTTGTAGAGCGTTATCAGTACTTTCTAAACTTTTAGTAGGGTTATACTATGGAATGTTTGTAAAACATGCAAAAAACTAGGTTGAGCTAGTAGGCCATTTAATCAAAACTTCTGTTAAAAAAGATAATTACTCATAATCAAACAACCTTAAAAACACTTGCTTAACTGTAAGTCTGTGGAATCTGAATGACTATTACTTATAAGAACACTGCTATTGGATATTATACCACAACGATAACAAAACAGGACTAAGGAAATTGCTCAAACTGTGAACTATTGTTGTCTATGCATAACTGGCATCGTCTTCTCAGTTAAGCAAGTGTTTTTAAGGTTGCTTGATTATGAGTAATTATTTTTTTAAACAGAAGTTTTGATTGAATGGCCTACTAGTTTTTTGCATTTTTTACAAACATTCCATAGTATAATCCTACTAAAAGTCTGGACCGTTGAAAAGTACTGAAAATGCTTTACTAGAATACACCAAAAAAATTATACCAACTAATTTTAAAAAATCCCGAATTTAAAAGTAATTTTCCATTACATAAAATAAATAAAACAAATGACATGTGGATATCAAAACTAAAGTGTCGCTTCTATCGATAATCTTAACTTCAAAATCATTGAACTCTCCGAAATAGGACAAAAAATTGTTTTATAACTACACTCTTTTATCAACAAATACCATGTAATAATTTTTGATCGTCGAAATTTACTTATATTAAAATTTTATTCTTACACCTTGAAGGTAAACAATCGATTTTTGAGTAAAAAAAAACCCTTAAGTATGATGTTTTACATAAAAAGTTATATTTTTACCTTGCACAATATACAGTTACTATTCCTAACCATTTCTTTGTCCATAGCCAACTTATCTCCCGTTCGTAAAATAGTTGTTATAGTAGCTGGATAATTTGTCTGAAGATCTGTTATGAATTTTTCAATCAGATATTTGACACTGGAATATGGATTGGGAGTTGTATTTAACACTGACACAGGCTCCAGATTATTAAAAGCATTATAAAACGCTAATTCTTTAATATCAAATATCCGCAACGGTTTAATTATTTTAACATCTTCATCTCTCGTATCACATATTCCCTAAAAACAATATTAATATTTGTGGAGTTTTAATAGTGTAGCCAGATAATTATTTTTATATTAGGAGATAATTAAAAAATAAAAAGACTGTTGATATCAAGTGATTTAATTTTGAAATCACTCTTAGCAAACTGTGAAAATCAAATATTGCACCCTTAAGATATAAGACGGTCAATGTCAGAAAACAAAACAGAATCAATTTAACAAAAGAGATCTGACGATTTAAATGCAGAACAAAAAGTTGTCGCAATGAAGCTAGTCTCAAATGATTAGTTTTATAAATAAGAAAATTGCAAAAAACAAAAAAAAAAAAATTTTTTCAGATGTTTCAGTTTAATTAAAACAATTGCAGATATCTAAAATCGGTTTTAATATTGTTAATAAAAACAAAATTTAATAAACTTGGCTTTATATCTAATAAGCAAAATTCCAAAGGACGCCCTCGAATTTGACTAAGCCTATGTAGAGGCATGTAATAAAATTTTATTTTAATAATTTAAAGCATACTTACAATATCTATTGCTAAATGGGCACCTCTTCCCAAAGACACATTGGTTAAAAGCTGAGAAGCAATGTCCACTGCTATATCTGGTAAAAACACACATTGGCAGTTTAAGGTTTTTGCTACATCTACAGTAAGTTGTCGCCTGTAAATAACACATTCAATGCTTTAATTATTTCGACAAAGTTCTGCTTACTCAAATATCTGTAAAATATCTAGCTTTGTAGTTAAATTAGCCTTTTCATCTACAACTTGTGCTAAAACTTCATTATCTTTATTACTTAGTATCAAACTATCAATATCTTCATGTAAATGTTTATTAAAATCCTCAGTTTCATTCATGTACTTTATTAGTGATATGAAATATGTAGGAAAACCATAATATTTTATTTCTTTGCTAACTTCACTTAAAATTCGAAAACGTTCTTCCACATTTAAATCATAGTTATCTGCAAAACAAAAACCGTGAATATATTTATTAAACTATTGACACACACGTTATACCTTCAATAAACACAATAACTGGTACAAATCTTAGCTTTTTTGGTGTCGTTAGATCTAGCCCTGATCGTAACATGTGCAGCAAAGCCGTACTAGGATGTCCTCCTTTATAACACACCAAAACACGATCATCTCGATTTACCAATCGATTTTTACCTAGTAAAGACTTAAATTTATGGTTGGTACCGACTAGAAAACAGTTTTTGCAGTACGCATCTTTATTCCGAAGAACCACTTGTGGTTTTTCTGTCCTACACTTATTGCACTTGGTGTCTGAACTACAATAAGTCACATTAACCACAAAGTTGTATAGTTTTGTAAAATGCTTACTTGAATTTATATTTCTTCTCGGTTGCAAATGTAGATGCACCTCCTTGCACTTCTAAGTTATCGTCCCCAATACTACACATATTTATGATTTTGTGATAGTTTTCATGTTTTCAAAATAAATGTTAGGTTATATAGTGTGCACAACATGGGGAAAATAAGTTTTTGTACTAATACCATTACAAGAAAACGAATTATTTAAATTTAAATATACCGCTCTATTCTCACTATTGTTGGGTTTTACAAATCACTTCTAAATTAATATAAGCCTTTATTTTTGTATCAAAACATTGTTTAAAGTAAAGTCTTTTTAATTGTTTGTTGTTAAGTAACAATTTAGATTAATAATTAACTGGAGAAGAAACTAAACTTTTTATGAATGGGGTTAATTGTAGAAATAAATAATTCTGTAAACCTGCGTATTTAATTAATTCATATTGACGTTTTTGGTGTTCCACTAAAATTATAAAGATTCTATAAAATTGTGTTAAAAATATGCAAAAGGCATTTAAAGAATAAATTCGGTGTCTGATATAACAACGCAATTTATATTTTCGAATAATTTTACTCCATTGCACCGCATAAGAAACTTATTATACTAATATAAGATGCAGGATAAACTTGATGGTGTGAAAATATAAATTGATATATACATATAAAATTTCAGTGAAATACATATAACATTTTAAAACACTAGCTACGACAAAGGTAAATGTGTTTTAAATTATTATTCAAGACTCAAGAGCACTTATCAAACGATAACGAAAGTAAAATTAGTAAACTTTTGATGTAAGCATGAATATATTTCATACAATATACAAGTAATAATGTAATGAGAGTAAAAACTAATTTTATGTCAATATTCATCACATTTACACTGCTTTTCTTTTTTCTTATCAATATCCTTGATGGCCTGCAATTAAAAGAATTAAAAAAATGTAATTTAACTAGATTTACCCATCAACTGTGCTTTTCTAATATTTTTAATTTTTAATATTATGTTATTTATAAAATCGTAAACTTTGTATGAGATTATATTATGCTTATTACTTGTTTTTTAAAACATACAGTTAGCAATCTTATTTTTTTTATACCTACAGGTAATTAATTCATTTGCCTAAATTTGATGTTAAACATTATTTGGATATGTATAATTTGCTTACCATCTTATCACAGTCTGATCCTTTTATTGCATAACGGTCTCTAATTGCTTGTATTTCCACTTCATCTAATAAAGTTGGAACATGGCCATCTACTGTACTGTACTAAAAAATGACATTTATTTTAAGCTAACTTTCGATATTAAATCCTGTTTTGAAAACTGACTTAATTCAGAAAATTTTTAATATTTGTAAGAAACTATTTTCTAGTACAACGTTTTTCAACCTTTCTGTATATGTCCCCCCCCTTTTCCATATAAAATTTTATTCACACTATATATGTTGAACACTCGCGCTCCACTCGCGGTCCACTCGCGCTACACTAGCATATTCATGACAGTATTCAAAGTTAATGGTAATGCAATTTTTCAAATCATATTTATTTGCCATGGAAGAGAACCAGCATCGGAATTTAAGAATCTTGCAAACGTGTCTCTTACTTCAAAAGCTGCAGTTGTAGAACTTTCCCCTTCTCTCGGTAAAAGTCTTAAATTTTCTGTGATCACTTGGCTGTTGGCAGCGGTCAATAAATTACCTCCTTGCGTACAAAATTGAGCAGAATTCAAGTGGTTAAAATTACTTATCCAGCGTGTTGAGGATTCCATTTCAATCTCCTGTTGTAAGTTCAAAATGTTTGTGTTATGTCGAATGGATTTTCATCATTCTACGTGCACGTGATAATTTTTAATTAAAATTTCTTCTTTCGATTCTATTTTCAATTTGTAATGCCTTATCATATACGTATGTTTTTCAATAGCAAAGCTGAATCACCAAACCCCAACGATAACAAAGGGTGCTGATTGTTCAGTCCCTGTATGAGGTTTATCTTCTGGTAGTTTAAGAATTTCAAGAGTAGGTACCAATTTGTAATTCCCAAGATTTGACGAAATAAATATGCCACCGTGGCGGATTTATGATTTTGCCGCCTGTAGGCTAAGAGATTTTCGCCACCCTATAAATGTTTCATATTGTAAAGTTTTATTAAAAACCAAACGAAATAAAAAGTACCTAAACTCTAAAAACTGATTTGCTATTTACAATAAACTAAAATACAATAATTGTCATTAATATACACTAAATAAAGACTTCTTATTTATTTATAAATATACACTAAACACTTTTTATTTATTTATACGCTTAACTCTAATTTATTTAACACATTTATTTGCACGGTAGCTGTTTAAAACACTCCTATTCACGCGCGCTAGTAATACCGTAATTTCGAACTGACTCTCTCTTTGGGCGCTCGTGTGTTATATAGCCGGATTCGTTCCAGAATGAATCCCCCTGAGAAGAGACCAGAAGGATGACGTACTTCTAATTCATGAATCTTCGTTTGGCAACCATGAATACGGTGCTGCTAGCCGGGTTGCATCCCTTGTAGGCATGCATGTTAAAATATATAAACTTAAAAAAATGCTAGTTGTTTGAAAAAGTTTTATATTTCAAATAGCTAGCGCACCTATAATGTGAATCGACCTTTGTTTGGTCCTGATTTTTGCATAAGAAATGTCAATAAATATCCTGTGATATTTATTAATGAATAAGTTTATCGGAAATACTTCTTTTGTTAAACATATTCCAGTACGTTAAACGGGCGCTAGTGGAAAGGAAAAGTTTTGGAAACAACCAGAACAACAACTGCTAAAGTTATCTATATCTTTTGCATGGTCAAAGGCGTATTATTTATTTTGAAGCAAATGGATTTGGTTTTGAAATGTACAAGTTTGATTTGTGCGTTTTAATATAAAAAAATATCACTTACCTCCGAACTGCTGGTGGTACATAGGACATCATTTGCGCTTTTTAACAATGTTTTACATGAGCACAGTGAATCGATTTTGTCGGGGGGCAGTTTACAATACAGTTTTTTTCTGTCGGCAGAGGACATCCTTTTAGATTTACTACGACAGCTGCAAAGTGATTTTGCACTGTTTTTGAACTCCACCTTGATTTTTTGCTTTCCTTTTCTGGAAGTTTTACTGGGAGTTTTTAAACAGGTAACAATTCTATTGCTTCGACATATGGATGGTGATACATAAATTTCAGTAACATCCTTTTGATTACATGAGGCACCTGATGAGTGTGAACAAGCAGCTTTGCAAGCCTTAAAAGGATAAAGGGTATTATCAAGAGAAAATTTTAAGTGAAGCATCTATGCAGGGTGACAATAATTTATCGCATGTTAATATACGAGCTAGCGTTAGCCAGTTCTTTAAATTAGCAAATTGGGCCGAATTACGAAAGAAATTGAATGGGGCTTAAAAAATTTCTAGTGTTCCAGCCTTACTGAGAAAATTGTATAAATCCGATAAATCAAAATTTACAGATACAAATACTTTTAAACTGCGACAGAGAAATAAGTTCTAAATAGGTTATTTTAAGATAATTTTATGAAGATTCTGATTTAGAGTCTAATATTAATTCAGTCAACCGTTAATTGAGATTGGGACCAAATTAATATTTTTTGAGTGGAAATTATAATTAGCTGCACTCTGCTTCGTAATTCGGCCCGACATTACTAAGAGGCAAAGACCGAGAAGCATTAGAGGTGAGAAGCTTAAAGTGGCAAAATTCTGAAACAGACACCCATAAACTCAACTTTAACTCACCAGGGAAGGTCACGATATGTTGTCGCTAGAATCTGATCAAGGCTGTGTTTATTGCATGAAGAACTTCAAAACTTGTTTTGCAGAGTTGTATGTGCCAGTGGCCATTTCCTTCGGAAAAAATAGGGGAAAACTAAAAAGTTGAATATTAAAATTTTTGCGATCGCTTTGGCCATGAAACCGTCAGAGATAAAATCGAAATTCTTCTATTTACCGATTTGCGCATCCTTTGCAAGTAAAATGGTGCGAAGTTTTTGAAAAAATCTTAAACGGTTCGGGAGAAAAACGTCAAAAACGGAACCCCTGCAAAAGCGCTATGATTTGAGAAGTTGTAACATAGGGGAAACAGTTTTTACAAAGACCTCATTTTTCACGTTTTTCTCCGGAACCGTTTGAGATTTTTTTCAAAAAATTTGCACCATTTTACTTGCAAAGGATTCATAGCCAAAGCGATCGCAAAAATTACTTTTAATATTCAACTTTTCAGTTTTTCCCCTATTTTTCCGAAATAAATGGCCAGTGGCACGTATAACTCTGCAAAACATTTGTTTTTGATGTTCTTGATGCAATAAACACAGCCTTGTCAGCTTTATAGTGCGAGGTAGAAAGCCTCAAAAATATGTAATATATTAAACTTAATTTTAAGAAAAATTTACATTTTTTTTATGAAGATTGGCAGTGTTCTAAAAATTGCTCAACATTTTGCCCAACTTTCACACACCCAATTACTAACAGTAATAAAAATTATTAGGCTTAAAGTTATTAAGTTCCAAAAAAAAAACGCAAGCTCAAGGACCCAAAAGTTCTAGGTGCATCGGTTTATAAATTCGGCATTGGAGATAAATGCTGACCTTTGAAAATTTTCTCTCCATTTCGAGCGTGTTAGTACTCCTGCATTTAATCAAAGCCTCCTTTTCCTGTAGCATCGTAGTTAGCATGCGCTGTACTTTTTTCTGCGTTTCAAGCTGCTTTTGAAAGTCATTGACCGTCTCTACGAGTTTTTGGGTTGCGAAACGAGCTGCACTTATAGCTTGGTCTCTCTCCATGCCCAGCATTTGTCTCTGGATGTCCCATTCGCGTTGCTGTAACGTTATGGTGTATTCCAAGCTTGCTATCACTTTCTGTTGTTGTCCCGCGTTGCCGGTGACCGAAGAAGTGCAGAAACGTTTTATTGTCGCTTGAAGTTCGTCGACGTGTTTGGCTAATTGTTCTTTCCGCCACTGAATTTTCTATTAAAAAAATTAGATTTAATGAGAACATTTTTACTTTAATTGAAGGAACTATTGCTTTTTCTAAACGTAAGAAGAGGTGCAAAAATGTGTCATTTGAAAAAAAAAACTTCGAGGAAAAACGATCCAAATAAGTAATAGATTTTTTAACTCAGAATAATGACCACATATATTTATTGTTAACATCAGTGTTTTTTTCGCCATCCTAATATTGATAGTTTAAAATTCTCGGAACCCAGATATACAAAGTAATCATAGATTTTGACTCATTTGAGGAACCCTCTTATTGCAACAGCTGTGGAGCTGGTGAATTCCTTATATTGCAGCTTTTGAGCTTATCAAATTAGAAACATGCACATATAACGGTGAGAATTGTTGGTTTAGATACTAAGATCTTGAATATTAGATTGGTACATAATTACCGATCGTTTTACCGGTACCCTTCGAATCAGTCAAGTCTACCATGATTTCTTAAATATTGCAAAAAAATTCGGGAGGTGATTCCTTATCGAAAATTAAGGGGGGTCTTTCTTATAAATTTTTTTCCTTAGACATCTCCTTTCGGAGTTACACCCTCCTAAAGGGGAGCGGTAAAATTAGGTTTTTATCTTATTTTTCAAATTTGGATAAATGTAGGAGAATGAAATTTGATTGATGTTTTAAACTTATTAAAAGGTTTCCCATAGTAATATTTTCAATAATCTCCCACCTTCACAGGGGGCTGAAAAGTGCGACCCCTGTTGGTTTTTTTATCAGAACTTTTTGGAGGGTTGAAATTTTGCAATTTAGAATTGTTTTTTGAAAGCTTGATTTATACAGGGTGGTGCTTTTTTCGATGCTCACCATTGCTATCTTGGAAACGGTAAGAGATACAAGGTCGGTTAAATTAGAGAAAAGTTGCACATTTTTATGGCGATTGAGAATCTGAAAAGAAATCCTGGATATTTTGATTCGTTTTTGATTTATTACAAAAAAACTGAAAAATGTGATTTTAGAAAAATATTACTATCTTCCCTACCATTGACGCTATTTCATTTAAACTTGGTAACTTTATGTTTTTGACCGTCCTGGGTTTGATGACGTCAACAGAAATTTTCTAAACCTTCTAGATTTCAAGTTGCGATAGTCAACTTTTTTATTTCTTATGGCCGCCATATTGGATTTTTACACCGTCAGACAGACAAAAAAATTAGCTTTTCAGATTGGTAACCAACATACCTTTTTTCTTTCAAAAAACTTGTTGAAATTTTA
This sequence comes from Elmis aenea, assembly GCA_947652605.1. Lineage (NCBI taxonomy): Eukaryota > Metazoa > Arthropoda > Insecta > Coleoptera > Elmidae > Elmis > Elmis aenea. The sequence continues at coordinate 46,162,624 of OX393579.1, read as the reverse complement.
AAATTTGTGTAAATAATTCATAAAATCGAGAATGCTCTGAAAAACAATTGAAATTATAATATAAATCAAAGTGACACAACATTTTATAGGTCTAATGATAACGAAATTAAGATTGTTGGAAACATATTTAGAAGATATGTTAGGCGAATTGCCATTATTAACAATTCAAAATCATCAGTAGTTTCAACATGAAGGAGCTGGTCCTCACAACGCCCGCATTGTAAAATGATATTAATTTAGATGTATGGTTTCAAAATTTATGACTTGGTACGTTTGGTCCTGTTCATTGGCCTCCGCGATCGCCATGTTTAATGCCTATGGATTACTTTTACATTGATGTTGTTTATGCAACCCCAACGGAAAATATTGAACTTCTTCGCCATAAAATCAAAAATGCTTTCGACTCTATTTCGAGACAAACTATCCTAAAGGCAGTGGACGAAATGAATCTGAGGACTAACCTACTACATCATAGGTACATAACGGCGCGCACTTTAAACAATTTAAATAATTATTTATCTTGTGTTTTAAATTTATTGTCCTTTCGTTATTTTGTTAGACCTATAAAATGTTGTGTCACTTTGATTTATATTATAATTTCAATTGTTTTTCAGAGCATTCTCGATTTTATGAATTATTTACATAAATTTTAAAATTTCAACAAGTTTTTTGAAAGAAAAAGGTATTTTGGTTACCAATTTAAAAAGCTAATTTTTTTGTCTGTCTGATGGTGTAAAAATCCAATATGGCGGCCATAAGAAATAAAAAAGTTGACTATCGCAACTTGAAATCTAGAAGGCTTAGAAAATTTCTGTTGACGTCATCAAACCCAAGACCGTCAAAAACATAAAGTTACCAAGTTTAAATGAAATAGCGTCAATGGTAGGGAAGATAATAATATTTTTCTAAAATCACGTTTTTCAGTTTTTTTGTAATAAATCAAAAACGAATCAAAATATCCAGGATTTCTTTTCAGATTCTTAATCGCCATAAAAATGTGCAACTTTTCTCTAATTTAACCGACCTTGTATCTCTTACCGTTTCCAAGATAGCAATGGTGAGCATCGAAAAAAGCACCACCCTGTATAGAAACTTTTTTTATTTTATAACTTTTCTCGTAAAACCTACAGTTTTTGAGTAGAAAATAAAATATGTAAACATGCACCAATAAATCTGTGGTCAGCGGGAAAAAGCACTTTTTATATGAGAGACCCCCCATAATTTTCGATAAGAAACCACCTCCCGATTATTTTCGCAATATTTAATAAACACCCTCTATAAACATTTTTAAAGTATATTTTATTGTTTTATCATTGAATAAATTTAGAATAAAAATACTATAGTTAATAATTATGGCACCAACCTAATATTTTTGTTTGGTTTTGGTTATTTAAGAATACCATGGTCGAAAAACCTAAAGTAGTTAATGTTTTAAACTGAAATTACTTTACTACTAAGGAGGTTGATGGACTAAATTTGTAAAGGAAAAAGTCCTCGACATTATTAAGCTGTGTTAAATGACGATATTAATTTGTTTAAACATAGCTTTATCGCTGAAATAAATGATGAACTTGCATTTTTATAAATGAAAAAACGGCTTCGACATTCAAAAACAGCTTATTTTTTTAAATTTCCAATAATATATGGTTTAGTGCAATTATCTTGATATTTGATCTAAAAATGCTACCTTAGTTTCCATTTTAAAAAAAGCATAAAACGCATCGAATAAAAAGATAAAGGAAGGAGCATTTTAGCGATCCTAAGGCGACCAAAAAGGCTTCTCAATATGGTGGATGCATGTTTCCACCTCAGTGGCGTATCTAATGTTTTTTTAATGTATATTGAATAATGTAAACACTTGCTTTGTTTTGACTAGAATCTTTTATTTATCTACTTATTTATATCTTGTTTTGTGGCTGAGGGAGTTAAAAAAATGACAGTATATTTCAATATTTGGATTGTTTATTGTGAGAGTTAATAAATATGCTGTATAAAACTGCTTGCCACTGATATGACATACTTTTGACAAACCACATCATATTTTCAATACATGATTATACTACAAAATATTAATGTCTACTTACCTATGAAACGTAATCTTTTTATCTTTAATATTTTTTGACTTAGTAAGACTACAGGATTTGCAGCTAACCATGGTAGGACACAAAACTCTAGATTTTTTGACTTTTTGACTTGTCAAAACCGGCAGCCATGAGAAGCCTTTTATGTCGTTATTTCCGTCGCCGACAACGCTGCAGTATAATATTTAAAGCTCCTTCCTTTATCTTTTTATTCAATGATAAAACGTTAGCTGAATTAACAAATGAAAGTGGTCGTTTAGTATGGTGAATTTTATGACTAAATTTTGTTTCAGAACGCCGCATAACTTCCTGTAGTGAATAACTGAGAATTTCTTTCTTTTCGATTTTAAAAATGAAGGTCGCTAGAACGTTCTATTACGCTTTTCTTAAATTATTATACCATTATATGTAAATAATTTTACAACCGTTTTTTTGTTTGTCATCAACAATGCCACATTAATTTATTGGCTTACTCGAAGACCTCGACAAACCAGCCTTGCGATGTCTCAATTGATGACTAATATTATAAAAATTAATTACCGTTATATCGTTTAAAAGGGCCTCCTTTTCCTGTCTTTCTAATTCAAGCTGAGTGGCGACTCGATTGACTTCTTCGTTGGCTCTCCTAATTTGTTCCAGGGCAGCTTTTGTTTCGCAATTAGCCAATTGAGCGTTACTTGTTCGCGCACTTATCGTTTTTTTCAAGTTGTTTATCGTGTGGGTCTGATCTTCTATAATTTTTTCCTTAATCCGTACTTTATCTTTTTCCAATCCTAGTGCTTCCCTGAAATATGCAAAGCTTGCTTTAATTCGGTGTATCTAAAACTTTAGATATTTTTGTCCCCCTATGTGTAAAACAAATTTTTGACGTTAACTTAATATGACCACATACACTTGGGCAAGACCACTTGCAAGTAATTCCATTGATTTTCTATGATGAAGAAAAATAATTTGTAGGCTACATCAAAAAACAAACAAAAAATCACTTTTTTAAGTTTTAAACTGGTCCGGAAGATAATTTTGTATAATTAGGTTAAAAAAAATATAAAGGGATGTAGACTAATTGATAAAATTAGCAAAATTAGAAAAAACTTAGTAATGGAAGATATAAAGAAAAAAATTGGGTCAAACCAATTTAGATGACTGGGACACAGCTTAAGCTGTGACTGGGATATCAACGTTTTCAGCTTTTGAGTTAGTCTAAAAAAAGTGTTTCTTGGTAAATTTATGACCGTATTTCGCAGACGACATGGTCATAGTTGCGGAAACGGATAAAAACCTGCAACATAATCTAGACAGTCTAAACCATTCATTGAAAAATAAATCAACATGAAAATACAAGGTGTCACACAAAAAAATGCCGCAAGCTGTAACTCAGTTGTTTGTGGTCCGATTTCGGTGAACAAAAAAGTAAATGAAATGGCTCCTCAAATACTATAAACTGAATTTGATTTCAATTTTTTCAAGTTCAACTTAAATGTCAAACAATAGTCATTTTTTTTTGCCCAAATGGCACCATCTATTTTTTTTTTACTAAATCTGGTAGCTATATTTTCATATTTTTAGATAAAGATCGTGTGTCTAATTTAACCTAATCACGTTGTGTTTTTGCACCTTACGGGTGTTAAACTTAATAAAATGGTTAAATGTTAATGTGTTTAACGATTTGGTAAATTTAATATGGCGATGGTTCGCCAGTCTAAAATATGCTGTCCATGAGCATCAAACCCCATCGTCATCGTTTGTATTTTAGTTGAGACGCGAATATTGCTATCGTATTTATAGAGGGTTGTGACTAGAAAAAAATTGATTTTTTGACCACAACAAAATATTGTAAACCGGTTTTAACCGTTATTATTTCGGTTCACGAAAACGAAAAAAGAATTTTTTCGGTTAGAACGAAAAGAACGAAAACGATATATTTCGTTTTCGTTCCGAACAGAAACGAACGGAATTTTTTTCGTTTTTAGTCCCTGGGTAACCCATAGTTAAAAAAAAAAAACGATTTAATGGAATGGAGAACAAGGAATTCTACAGCGAAATTAATACAAAGCAAAATGACTTTTATTAAGCATATAACTATCTTTTTTTAAACAATAACAATATAAATGTCAATGCTAAAACTAATAGTCGTAAATTTTCATTCTTCGTGATATACAGAGAATCTTCCAGCCTTAATTTATGTGATAAATACACGTTATTAAAAATTCCAAACAAAATATTTCCGAACGCTGATGCAACTGTTTACCAAACAACAAAAACATTACATTTAATTATAGCTCGCTAGCTATCACATAATAAAAACGCATGTTTTACTGGCACGAGTATTTATTTCAAGTCAAAAAAATAGGTTCTGGTGGGGTGACATCAGTGACGTGCTCAGTTAATCGTGAAGATCTCATCGGAGGTTAAAAGAGATTGATATCATTGTGTGGTCAAGAAAACCAGCGTAGGTCATTGAAAATTATATAAAGCTGCAGTCATAATAAGTGGAAACAAATGATCGAAGTAAATATAATTTTTACTTAAAATTTTAGTCATTTAATTTTTATGAACCTTCACGTTATTAAAATAAAATGGAATAAACAATATTATTTCTATTCCTTAGTTATATTAACAGTATTTAGAAACCAACTTGCCTTGTTAGTTCAACTTCTTTTTCCAATTTAGTGGCTGGTGTGCCATTAGAAGTAATTGGTTTCATCTCATCATTAAGAGTTTCGAAAGTTTCCACTGATTTTCGTAATAATGCGACCTGTTTTTCTAGTTGACGACTTTTTTCGATTGTTGCTAACGCTTCGTTTCTGGCGAGCTGAATTTGTTCGTCCTGTAATGAACAGTTTAAAAAGAAAATTATATAATACTGAGAGACTGGTCTCAGCGTTTCTCAACCCTTTTACCCTTGAGGAACTCTTAAGATAATATCAATATCTCACAAGGGAGGGTCAAGATATGTTGTCGGTAGAATCTGACCAAGGCTGTGTTTATTGCATCAAGAACATCAAAACTAAGTGTTTTGCAGAGTTATACGTGCTACTGGCCATTTCCTTCGGAAAAATTGGGGAAAAACTGAAAAGTTGAATAATGAAGGTAATTTTGCGATCGCGTTGGCCATGCAACCGTCACGGCATAAAATCGATATTCTTCTATTAACTAATTCGCGCTTCCTTTGCAAGTAAAGTGGTGCAAAGTTTTTGAAAAAACCTTGAACGGTTCCGGAGAAAAACGCGAAAAACGAGGCCTTGTAAAAACGGTTTTCCCTATGTTAAACGCCTATGCAAGTCGCATAGGTTTAGTTATACCACAACTTCTCAAATTATAGCGCTTTTGCAGGGGTTTTGTTTTTCACATTTTTCTCCGGAACCGTTTAAGATTTTTTCAAAAACTTTGCACCATTTTACTTGCAAAGGATGCGCGAATCGGTATATAGAAGAATTTCGTCTATGACGGTTTCTTGGCCAAAGCGATCGCAAAAATTACTTTTATTGTTCAATTTTTCAGTTTTTTGCCTATTTTTCCGAAGGAAATGGCCAGTCGCAAAATATTTAGCTTTGAAGTTCTTAATGCAACGAACACAGCCTTGATCAGATTCTAGCGACAACATATCGTGACCTTCCCTGGTCAGAGAACCCCTACAAAAAATTATTGCATACCATTTTTGTGTATACAGGGTGGTGAATTTTTCGATGCTCACCATTGGTATCTTAGAAACGGTAAGAGATACGAGATCAGCTAAATTGGAGAAACGTTGCACAATTTTATGGTAATTGAGAAACTGAAGAGAAATCGTAGATATTTTGATTATTTCCAGATTTATAACAAAAAAACTGAAAAATGTGATTTTAGAAAAAACTATTATCTTCCGTACCATTGAAGCTTTTGTAATTAAACTTCGTAACTGTATGGTTTTGATCATTCTGGGTTGAATGACGTGGACAAAAATGTCTAGGCCTTTTAGATTTCGAGTTGCGATAGTCAATTTTTTATTCCTTATGGCCAGTTTTTATTTTGGACGAACATTGGATCATTTTTTGCAGAGAAAATTGTTCGAGTATTGATGGTGACGAACAAGGAATGAGAACGGAACGAAAACAGAAACGATAAAAGAAATTAACCAAAATTTTTAAAAGAACCAATTTGAAATTTGAATTTTTTGTTTCAGATTGAAAACGAAATAATGTGTTAATCGGTTTTATTACTATTTATATTTTATTCATTTAACACAAATGGGGATTTACTATCTGTGCTTAGGGGACTCCCCCGAAGCAATAAAATATCTCACTTACAAGTCAGCTTCACCATAGCTTCATTTTTATCAGGTACAGATCGTGTGTACATGTTTATTAAACAGATCGAGTCGTATTTTTACACCTGACGGTGTGAAGATATACTAAATAAAATGCACAAATTTTATTTGAATTGGTAATTGAAATGTTAATTATGTTTAACAACATCAAACATCAAATGGAAAGACAGAAAAAAGCTAATACAAGACAGAAAAACATGGAAAAAAGTCAGCACAACACAACTCAACAGTCCTACACCTAGCAGTAGAAGCGCTCATGACTAAATAAATAAAATAATGTTTAAAAAGTTGGTAAATCTAATATGGCGGTTCGCCAGCTTAAAATATGTCGTCCATAAGAAACAAAACCCAACAAATCGCAGTTTATAATTTAGCGGGGGCCCAAGGATAGCTAAGAAACAGAAAAAAGAATGCAAATGGACATCACAAACATTTTATTTCTATCTCTGCGTTATTAAAAGTACAAAATAACCACGCCAAATTGGTTTTAATTTAAAGTCGAACTGTGTTAATTAATAAACCTATTACTCAATAAGTATACAGGGTGTAGACTCGGATCACGCAACATAGCAATTTCAATGGTAAAATTTTAAAAGTTGTATATTATCTCCCCTAACTATTTTAGAAAAAAAGTGCAAATACGTTTTTTGTAAAGAAAAAAATTCTGTATCCATAAATGTAATCAATATTACTTTTTCGTTTTCCAATAACTAAAAATTAAGCAATTAAAAAACGCGTTTTGACAAAAATCTGTAGTGCCTTGGAATTATGCTATGACAAATGCTCAGCCTAATGTCACTTATACTGCCACTTTGACGCGAAATTCATTCTTAAATCCTTTATATTTTATCAAACATTTATTTTACACAGATAAGTTATGTTTTCATTCCAAGATATAATGAAAATGATTATTATGAATAAACTTCACGTCAAAGGGACAGTATAAGTGACATTAGGCGGGGCAGTTGTCATAGCATAATTCCAAGGCACTACAGATTTTTGTCAAAACGCGTTTTTTAATTGCTTAATTTTTAGTTATTGGAAAACGAAAAAGTAATATTGATTATATTTATGGATACAGAATTTTTTTCTCTACAAAAAACGTATTTGCACTTTTTTTCTAAAATAATTAGGGGAGCAAGAATACGACTTTTAAAATTTTACCATTGAAATTGCCATGTTGCGTGATCCGAGTCTACACCCTGTATGGTACCTATGTATAATCTAGAAAATCTAATATTCGAACAATTGGGGTTCTATCGGATTAATGTTAATGTAGTTGTTGCGTATGAACATAAATCAGTCAAACTCTCGAAGGACCATAAATTGAATTCAAGTACAAACGAAAGGGTTGTGTTTCACTTACCAGTTAGATGCATATATACGACGGTACATGGGCGATTTTCCACTGGTCTTCTTGCCCGAGGAGAGGCCTTTCTGGCGGGCATGCGCGACGGCTATGAAACCAATCAAAAAGGCGCGACAAAAAGCAAAATTTAAAAAAGAAACAAAACGCACATTAAGCCCAACGATACCAATTATAACCGGTATTAATCGTTATTTTGTTCTGGCACGAAAACGAAATTTTTTGGGTGTAAAGCACAAAAGTTAAATTTTCCGTTTGCGTTCCGATGAGAAATGGACGAAATTTTTTTCGGACTTAGTCCTTGGTGACGAATATAGAGGTTCCACTATATTTAAAAAATCTGAGCGATACATAAAACTTTTGGAATCTTAGGCGGAGAAAAGTGTAGAAATGTTACAAACTTCGTTTCCAGGTTGGGAACAGTGTCTTCTTTGATTAGGTTTTGATGTTTCGACCATGTTATCCCGTATTTTTTCTTCACCAAGTGACTAGCCAAAACTTAATAAAAAGAGGTGCGGTTGCCAACCCAGAAACGAATATTGTAACACCGACAACGGCCGCGAAAGCCTGAAGAACAAAAAAATATAGAAAGTTAGGTGGAGTTAAAAAAAACTTACTTTGGAGGTAATTGCATCGTTTTGCGATTGAATTATAACTTCTTGTTTGCGATTCAAAGCTGAAAGAATAGTAATTCTCGTCCTATGATGTTTCACAACGTCGGACAACTCAGTAACAAGACCGTTTAGTTCATTTTTTTCGTTAAGAAGTATTTTTTCCTTTTCGCACAGTAGGTTGTTGAATTTTTGGAGCTCTCTATCAACTGCATCACATCTGGAGACAAAATATGATCAGGGCGTTAATATAAAATGACAAGTTGATTTCTTTCAGTTAATTTTAACGTTTTATTCTTTATTTTATTACAGATCCCGCTGAGAACTATCACAGCTGCATTAAGCTTTTCGTAGGCCCTAGACGCTTTGAATTCTTTAAATATAATCTTTACGCAGTGACGTAGCTAGATTTTGTGCCGCCCGGGGCGGTCCCTGAATTTGCCGCCCTCTAAATAGGGGTTGCCAACTATTGATTTTTCCAAAATCAAGCAGAGATCGATAGAAAAAAGTGGAGGGGAAATAAAATGTGCCGTAGGCGATTTTTTTTTACTTTTAGATATTTAAACGTGTTTTAATGCAAAGTTAGATAATGTAGAGCAGTGGTTCTTAACCTTTTAGTGGTCGCGACCCCCTAAATATCCTAAAATAAATTTCGCGGCCCCCTACTTTGTAGAAACAAAAATATTACGATTTATTTAAGAAGATATCTCTCCGATGGTTCGAGCAAAAAATATTTTTTTAAAGATTTCAATATTTTAAAAAGTAAAAACGTTTTATAAATGTTTCGCGGTCCTCCGGTTAAGAATTGCTGATGTAGAATACCTTATCATAATCCAAATTACAGTTTTATAGCAGAACCTTTTCTGATTTATTTATTTTTTTAAATCAGATCGCCCACCCCCACGAAATCATTTTTAATAAGTGTAAAAACTTTCACTAATAGTTTCTATTTAGGTAAAGGAACACATACATAACATATTTAGCAAAATTGCAAAAAAGTAATATAATAATCTATATATTTAAAAGAACTTGTTTGTTTGATTGTTTGTTTGTTTGTTTGTTTGTTCGCTATAGAATCCTAGGTCCGTTGACCGATCGGGACCAAATTTTGCACAGTTACTATTTAGGACCCAACGGATCAAACGTCGTACAAAGGACGGCCGGGAACAGCCGGGAACAGCCGGGAACGGCCGGAAACGTCTAAGAACTTCCGCCGAGCGCGAGCGCGCAGCGCGAGTAGTCTGTGATTGATAAAAGAGTATTGTAATCACCCGTGCAACGCCGGGTAAATCGCCTAGTATAATATACACATAAAATTCACATAAATTCTAAAAAAGTAACACCATATTTCAGCCTAAAATTTAATTAAAAGAAACGAAAAAACGTTAGTTTATGCCATAAATTTATATTTTTGTTGCTTGTTCAAACAGCCCAAAAGTGCCCATGAACAAAAAGCGTACAGGGTGGTCCAAATTCGATGGGACTACATGGGTATCTCGCTTAATAGTCAAGATAGAGAAACTGTTAAATTACCAAAAATGTGCAGTTTTTTGTGACAAACTCAGAACCATTTAAAAAAATATTCTATTATTTCTGGTTTTTGAGTTATTAAAGGAAAACTGTTTTTTTGTTATATTTATAATGTGTCATATCTCCCTTATTGTTTTAAATATCGAACAAGTTTATGAAGACTAGTTTTAGATATTTTTATGTAGATTTTGACTGTCCTAAGAAAAATATTTTACGCTCGATGTTAAAAAGTTATGACACAAACTCACCTTTCTTATGGAAGCTATAGTTGGCTATGACTTATTTAATTCCCTTATTTGTTTCCTTTTCCAAATATATGAGGGTTGATGTATTTACTTTCAATAATACGCAAGTTACAAAGGTTTTTTAATTTTTTTTTAAGATGAGAAACAAAAAGTAAACTGTGAAAACAAACAAAAAACAAGAAAAACCGGAAATGATAGAATATATTTGCGAACTGTTCTGAGTTTGTCTCAAAAAATTTCACATTTTTGGTATTTTAACCGTTTCTCTTTCTTGACTATTAAGCGAGTTACTCATGTATTCCCATCGAATTTGGACCACCCTGTACATTACTATAAATTTCTTCAAATGCCTAGACATGATCTCAAATATAATATAAATGATAAAGGATTTTATATATCTGTCAAATTGCACTAATTATCACAGACTAATGGTGCCTGTCCACGTGAGAGTAAACTACTCTCGATAGCAGCGTCGCCAAGGATACAACCCCTGAGAGTAACTCGCGATTGGCTGTATCCTTGGCGACTCTGCTATCGAGAGTAGTTTATTCTTACGTGGATAGGCACCATTACTCTCAGGGGCTGTATCCTTGGCGACGCTGCTATCGAGAGTAGTTTACTCTCACGTGGAACGGCACCATTAGGTCAGTGGCGTACGACCAATATTTTTATCACGTACTTCAAAACCTCCCAACGATAATTAATTGTATTTACCTACAAGTAATGAAAAATAGTCAGTCTCTTTCTTGTGCTCTATAATTTGAAAGTTCTCTTACGATTGTTCGAAATAATAAATAATGAAATGTTTCATTATTTTATTAAATGGTTGGTACCCAATCATAAATTTTATTATTTGAAATTTCTGTCGTTGCAAAGGGGTGGGTTTTCAGTGTAATAGGTCGACTAGCCCGTTTTATCATCTAAGTTTTTTTTTTTTTTAATGAATTTTCATGAATTTAATAGCGCTTGTGCCGGTTGTGATTATTATACCTGATTCTTCATTACCCCCGGGATATTCATGTTTACCCCATTTGGGTAGACTAAAACGGCCGCCCCAAAAAAAGTGTTGCCGGGACGGACCGCCCCCCCCCGCCTCCTAGCTACGCCACTGTCTTTACGTTAACGTTAGTAATTAGTAAGGCAAAAAACATAGTTCAAATGTAAAGTAATGATTTAGGTTTAGAAGATGTGTTTGTGGATACATTTTTGCTATTTTCAAAATTATTTCCGAGTTGCAAAACAGTACAACAATTATTGTTGCTGGAAAAGGAGCAGAATTTAGTAGCCAGCTTTCCCGATACGAATATTGCTCTTAGAATGTACATGTCAATTTTTTGATCAAATTCTGAAGGAGAACGATCATTTTCAATATTAAATTGCATTAAATCTCATTAAAGATTTAATTTGTCTCAAACAATATTATATTTATATGTGCTGTTCATGGAAAGTGAAATATTAAAACAACACAGTTGCTGGTTGAGAAAATAATTATTAAAGTTTTGCACGCAAAAAATGTAGAAAAGTCTACATAAAATAAAGGGATGGGGCAAAAATTTTATGTTTTATTTCAATTCCCATAAATTCTATTTTCTCAATTTTTAATTTCGTATGCCCTTAATTTTTCAAAGGCCCTAGGCACTGCGCCTAAAGTGCCTAATGAATAAGACAGCACTAAGAACTATAATTGAAGTAATCGGAGTATGGAAAACTACTAACTTTTTTCGGTCTTCCTCTTCGTATGTTTGAAGTTTTTTGACCATTTCATCATATTTAGTCTGCAATTTCTGGTGTTGCTTCATTAGTTTATGAAGTTCTAAGTCTGATTTTTTCCGTAAGTGTTGATGATTGTCCTGTAAAACTTTAAGCCTCGCGTGCAACTCCTGCGTTTCTTCATTGGATTTTCGTTCGCTACTTCTGCTCTCCCTCAGTTTTTCTTGCAGCTGTTGTTGTCTTTGGTCGCTTAGAGTTGTAGCTTTCGATTTCCATTTCTCTGCTTCCTGAAAACTAGATTACGTTAGATTGGGCTTTGAAGAATATTACAGCGAGACCTTTTGGGCTTTAACCATTTCGCATTTGAAACAGCAAATTTCTCTTTTTAGTTTTTCGGCTTCGTGGTGGGTAGAGTGAAGAGTATCGTGTTGTTCTTTAACGTTTTTGGAGAGGCTTTCGTTTACCTCCAATAACCGACGATTCGTGTTTTCAACGCCACAGATGGTCCTTTTAAGTTGATCGTTTTCCTCGGCTAATTTTCTGTTTTCAACTTCCCTCTCGCACATGCATTTTCCAATTCTTTCGCTTGTTGCCCTTAGTCTTTGTATATGATCATCTCTGTCCTTCAAGGCGCTCACTAGTTTTTGACCACTTTCTGATGCCAACAGAGCTTCTTTTTTGGATTTACTTTGCATTTCTGAGACCTTTTCTTCAATCGTCTCTTTGTAAGATTTTATTTTGCTGTGAGTATTGGCTATATACGTTTCATTGAGATTGACTTGCTCGGCTAATTTTTCGCAAAGCTCCCTGTTTTCTTGTTGGAGTTTTTCCAGTTTTTCTGTTACTTCATTACGAGATAATCTTTGGTTTTCATATTTTTCTTTGAGTTGTTTCGTCATTTCTAAAGCCATCCGTTTGCTTTGCGCCATATCCGATATTTGCACTTTGGTTTGATCTATTTCGTTTTGTAGTTCTTTTACCATCTCTTCTGCTTTTTCGCGTTTCAGTTTTTCTTCTTCCAGTTCCTACGAAAATTTCTTTTTCATAGTTATTTTCAAATCTATTTCTAATGTAAAATATAACAGAAAAGACGGATAAGATGATTAAAATGATAAAGGAAAGAGATTTTAACATTTCACGTTTTCTTAAACATTTTTTATCGATGAAAAATTTTGCAGGCATTTGCTTTGTTAAATGTATTATTTTTATAAAAGGCAACGATCGGAACTTGGAATATTTGCTCATGCAATGCAATGTCTTATAGCGTGACTCAATGTTTAATACGACGATAAATCATTTGCCGGTAATAAAAGACATATAATTTTTAGTAACAAGCTAAGGTTAACAACATTATGGTTGAGAAGAAATGGCAAACTTAATTAAAATAATCGTTTTACCATGTAAGAAGTGACATCGATCGTGGCTGGTTGGAAACACAAACATTTTTTCTGTTTAGGCGAATGCTGCGAGGGGTTGATTTTAATTTCTTGAAATTGTTCTGCACAACTTATCGTTGGAGCAACATCAACAAAATGAATGTTGTCGTTTGATTTACATGTACATGACTCTGAAGATGGTACTGGAGTTCGTGACATGCGAGCGCGTGATGCAATTGCTTTTGTATCTAAAACAGTAAAAAACAAAAGATTTTGCTTGTATATGTAACGTTTATGAGAGAGTGGGAAAATGACCGGAGGTCTAGCGGGACCTATTTATTTTAATAGAGCTTTTTCAAAATAATTTTCGAATAGCAAAAACAACTAATTGACACTAGTGGAAGTTAATATCTACCTGTGAATCATTTATTGTCAGTGACCTCGCCGATTGTATTTGGCAACACTTGTAAAATTCGTGATTACATTTTCAACCTACGAATTGGTAGATTGGGTTCGAATCCAACCGAGAGGGTTAAGATTTTTTAGTTGAGATAATTTTTATCTTTTTCCGGAAGATAGGTAATACCAAAGGCTCTCCGAATAAATAAAATCGGCAAAAATCTACAGTTAAATCTGTTACGTGAACATCAGTTTTTAATACTGCGCTGTTATCGCTCACTTGGGATAATATATAAATATTTTGGTAACCGGACCAAACAGAAAAAGACAGAACAGAACATGATAGAACAGAACATGACAGAACAGAAAGTGATAGAACAGAACAGTGGCAAAACAGAACAGTGGCAAAACAGAACAGGCATAGAACAGAACAATGCATTAACAGAACATAGTTATTTTCTTGTTTTTTTTTGAAATTTATATTTACAATTTTCGTGAATCGTAAACAATTAGTTCTTTTCCACGCTCACTGATCATTATGCTCATTTAATATACTACCAAAATTTAGCTTACTCGTGTTAATCAAATGTTTATGTTTAAAATTAAATACTTTTCATAGGTACTTGTTGCATTGTATTTATTCCTATAAATTTACAAAATGTTACCTGTTCAATCGACAAATTCTTGAAAAGATTAAATTAGGGTTAATTTATACCGTACAATCTAGGGTTAGAAAATATTTTTGTGCAGTTAGACTGGAGGATTAAGGCAGGGTCATTAACGTTGCTAATAAGACTGTGACTTTCACTTATGTTTATTTACTTTCTTGGAACTATGGAAAGAACAGTTGGGGTATAAATGCTTGCCGAGAAATAATATTTTATTTAGTGCCTTTTTGCATTTTCGCTCGAGAATTATATGAACAACAAGAAGACAAATTAATGTTCTTGCGCCGTATGGCAAATCTGCAATAAATATATGAATATTTAATTTGAATTTAATATGTTCTGTTTTGTTACTGTTCTGTTCTACACCTGTTCTGTTTTGACACTGTTCTCTTCTATCACTGTTCTGTTTCTTCATGTTCTGTTTCTTCATGTTCTGTTTGTTCACGTTCTGTTCTGTCATGTTCTTTTTTGCCATTGCTCTCTTTTATCATGGAACCAAATATTTTGAGTCCGGCCCCGACTTTTAAGCTAACAATAAGTGCGAGAAAAATAACGCTAGTGGATCGAGAACGACCAGATCAAAAATGCCGCCTGAGAGTGCCCGAGCTGTAATAAGCTGTGATATTAGCATGAATAACACTTCTGTTTAAACGTAAAATGGGAAGATTCATAGATAAAAATATGAAGGCTTATGCGCGCAACTTTAATTCTTCAATGTGCTTTTAACGAAATGTCCAAAATAAGTAGGGCAACTAGGGCTAAAATGGGATACTCTAACTCAGTGGTGCCCAACCTTTAACTGGGCTCGAGCCAATTTAGAATTTAAAAATTTAGGCGAGCCACATATAATATATTTTGATTTTAATATTTTAATTTTAAACGTTTTAATGCACAAACAATAAAAATTTGTAATATGTTAAAGAAAATGAGGCACATCAAAAGTTGTCGCGAGCCACATTAAAAGGTGTTGCAAGCAACACGTTGCTCGCGAGCTACGGGTTGGGCACCACTGCTCTAACTATTCTTTCTTTCGTAAACACCATATATTTAAATGTTATGTAAAACATTTCATAGGTTGCCGTGATTTAACGGGAAAGTTTATAGAGCTGTGTTGTAAGCATTAAACAGTGACAACCTTACAAAGTGCATTTTTTAAATTATTCGTGTAGAAATAATACTCAAAAGAGTTAGTACTAGGCCTGTGTGTATTGACTAATCGTAAACATTTTTTAAAATTTACATAACCACATGTATAGACATTAGACAAGTCATGCACTGT
This sequence comes from Elmis aenea, assembly GCA_947652605.1. Lineage (NCBI taxonomy): Eukaryota > Metazoa > Arthropoda > Insecta > Coleoptera > Elmidae > Elmis > Elmis aenea. The sequence goes on along the minus strand of OX393579.1, from coordinate 46,147,053 downwards.
CAGCAATTTTGCAATACTTTCAACATTTGGCTTTATTTTAGTTTAGCAATTTGTTGTTGAAGGTAAAATGGGATTCAGTGTACACAGTAAAATGGGATTCAGTGTACACGGTATAATGGGATTCAGTGTACACGGTAAAATGGGATTCAGTGTACACAGTAAAATGGGATTCAGTGTACACGGTAAAATGTGATTCAGTGTACACGGTAAAATGGGATTCAGTGTACACGGTAAAATGGGATTCAGTGTACACGGTAAAATGGGATTCAGTGTACACGGTAAAATGGGATTCAGTGTACACAGTAAAATGGGATTCAGTGTACACGGTAAAATGGGATTCAGTGTACACGGTAAAATGGGATTCAGTGTACACGGTAAAATGGGATTCAGTGTACACGGTAAAATGGGATTCAGTGTACACGGTAAAATGGGATTCAGTGTACACGGTAAAATGGGATTCAGTGCACACGGTAAAATGGGATTCAGTGTACACAGTAAAATGGGATTCAGTGTACACGGTAAAATGGGATTCAGTGTACACGGTAAAATGGGATTCAGTGTACACGGTAAAATGGGATTCAGTGTACACAGTAAAATGGGATTCAGTGTACGCGGTAAAATGGGATTCAGTGTACACGGTAAAATGGGATTCAGTGTACACGGTAAAATGGGATTCAGTGTACACGGTAAAATGGGATTCAGTGTACACGGTAAAATGGGATTCAGTGTACATAGTAAAATGGGATTCAGTGTACACGGTAAAATGGGATTCAGTGTACACGGTAAAATGGGATTCAGTGTACACAGTAAAATGGGATTCAGTGTACACGGTAAAATGGGATTCAGTGTACACAGTAAAATGGGATTCAGTGTACACGGTAAAATGGGATTCAGTGTACACGGTAAAATGGGATTGAGTGTACACGGTAAAATGGGATTCAGTGTACACGGTAAAATGGGATTCAGTGTACACGATAAAATGGGATTCAGTGTACACGGTAAACTGGGATAGGTACTCATTTAAAGAGCATTTTAGAAATTATTATTTAATACATTTATTTTTGTTTTAAGGCAGCAGAGGATGGGAAACAAATATGTTAGAAAAACTAATCGTCAGTCAGAGAGTGGGGAAGCAATGAGAAAAGCTATTGAAGTTGTTCGCGATAATAAATTTGTTTACTTAAAAGCTGCAAAATTATGTGGAATACCAAAGAGTACCCTGAGAAGGCGAGATAAAGGAAAAAACCAAATTCGCAAAGAAAACCAAAAAGGAATAGGAAGCCGCGAATCTACTTTTCGCCAAGAACTGGAACAAGAACTTGTAGAATATATTAAGAACATGGAGAGCATGTTATTTGGATTGACGACCAGTGATGTACGAAAAGCTAGCTAATCAATTATTGGCTAAAAGAAACCATTTAAAACACTTTTTAATGATAGAAAAGAGATGGCCGGTTGGGCATGGCTCCGTGCATTTCTCAGACGAAACTGAAGCAAAGAGACCAGAAAAAAGAAAAAGTCAAACAAAGATTAGTGACTGAAGGTGAAGATAGCAATACATCTGATGACTTCAACCCCATATGTTTTCATTGCGACAAATCTTTTATTCAAAGTAAAAAGAGTGAAGGTTAGATTAAATGTCTTTCTTGCTATAAATGGATGCACGAAGCCTGTGCTAGCTGATGAGAAAGACGTAAATTTTATTTGCGACTTATGTTTGTAGATTAAATGTGTTGCTAACTTTGATGCCATTTTACTTATACAGTGAGTTTGTTCCAACAAGCCCACGGAGCATTCGACGTACTGTCATGATTCTGCGCAGTATCAATATCGCGTTCCATCACAGTCTCTGACAGTTCACCGGACGGTCAGTCATTTGTTCCATCAACTCTGAAATCAGTTCATGTACCGGTTTGCGGACGATCAAAATAGTCCATGAACGAAGGGACGAACTCCAATATTTTTACACGTATGCGCTGTTAATAACTAACGTGAGCTCTGAGCTCTGGTAGCTATGCATCGCCCTCCCAATGCCATTTAGTACTGGGCTGGTATTCTCAACTCCTCCTGTTCAGCGATATCGCTACCGTTGAACGCGAGGGGTGCACAAACCACTGAGAATCGTATTCTCAACGTCTCCTCTCGCAGGCGCTCCATTCTCGTTCAACGCGAGTGGGTAGACCCACTCCTCTTGGCAAATACCGCTCGCTTTGCACTCAAATCGTAACCTTTGTGTGTGTTGTGAGTTGTTGTTTTCTTTTATTATGGATGTTAAATTTATAAATTTAATTGAGGACTTAAAACAGGCTGAAAATGATGT
>OX393579.1:45369586-45544533 GCA_947652605.1 Elmis aenea | reverse complement strand
CTCAAACCGTTTAGCCACAATCGACCGATCCGCCACTAATGACTCACCCTGTATACATATATAATTCGAAACTTTGTATAAAGAATCAGTTTACTGGGCTGTAAAGATTTAGTAACTTTTTATTATATTTTAATAACTGCTTCATTTAAAATAGGTTCAAATACGTATGTATTATTAATACAGTTTTAAGATGTTTTCTACAATATATATAAAAGCTATTTTGCAGGCCGTTTAGGCCCAGAGCTTAGTAATGTTTTTTCACATTCTTCTCTCTTTCACTTTCTTCCTCCAATTCATTGTTTTTCTCTCTTAGTTCTGCCTCCACAACAAAAAAATGTTTCTTGTGCTTCTAAATCTAATTCTTCTGCACTTTTTAGAATCGAGGTATGTTTTCTTGGTCTCCTCAGTTGACTTCTTTTTGTTTTAGTCACTACCTTAATCGTTTTCCCAGTTTTTTCTTGGTCTTTCTCTACTTTTCTTTTCGACAATCTTTATTTTCATCCAATTTTTATGTGTCTTTATGACATGCGTAATATATGTTCTATCCATCTTAGTTGATTTATCTCCAAGGTTCTTCTTTGCCGAGTTTATCAGTTTGTCTTCATCCCTCTATTCTTCTTAAAAAAATGTATTTCTCAAGTCCTAACATTTGTTTTGGTTCACGCGTTAGTTTCCAAGTTACTACAGTGCAATAATTGGAAATAACGAATAAAATAATAAAAAATTGAAAAATGACCAAAAGATAAAGATAAAAAACAAGTTAACAAACTGTACAGGAGTTAAATTATGTTAAACTAGTACAGAGTAGTTTTCTTTCGTTTTTTGAGTTAATTTTATATAGTTTAAGTTAACGCCTCTCGAACGAAGTCCAGCAGATTTAAGTACAGTGTTTATTAATATGTGAGACTTTTCCTAATTATGACAAACACTGACACCATGTGCATATAAGCGACCCCAAACCATAACAGAACCACAACCATGTTTTGTTGTGGGTTTTAAACACATTTATGTATGTTAATTTATTGATTTCTACTGTTCTCCAACAGACATATTGGTGTACCTTTGAATCGAAAATGTCTCATAATTTCATACAGCTTTATATACAGGGTTCTCGTTCTTCGAGGGCCACTATAGAGATCTCGTAAGCGATGAGAGTTACGACTTCGGTTATATTAAGGCAAAGTTGTATATTCAGGTGCTTAATAATTTGACTAAAACAGAACTTATCTAGCTTTTTTAGTTTTTGAGATATGGGGAAAAAAGTTAAAAATGGATTTTTGTTTTTTGCCCGTAACTTTTTCAATTGATGTCGAATTTCATTTCTGTAAATTTTTTTAATGGCCACTTTTTGCAAGAAATCGAAATTCCCAATTATAATTTCCATGCGACGTTTCGCTTTTTTTAAACCATCGTCAGGTAAATTTTTTCTTATGGACGTTATATCTGATTTTAACGCCAATTTGTAGAGCAATTTATTCTGAATTCGACAATGTATAACACTTGACACTTTTTTGAAACAAATATTGTTAAAAAGGGACAAAGACAATTATTTACCATGCCGATTAGGAAATTTTCATTTGCCATTTTTAGAAAAAGCGAATCATCGCATGGAAAATATAATTGAGGATTTTGATTCCTTGCAAGAAGTTTTTACGGAAATGAAATTCGACATCAAACGACAAAGTTACGGGCAAAAAACAAAAATCCACTTTTTCACTTTTTTCCCTATATCTCAATAACTAAAAAGCTAGATAAGTTCGGTTTGCGTCATATTATTAAGCACCGAATATACTACTTTGCCCTAAATTAACCGAAGTCGTAACTCTTACCGTTTACGAGATCGTACAACGAGAACCTTGTATATTTATTATTATCCGCTGTTTGGTTTTTCATGTACGAGGGTCAGTCAAATATAAACCGGACTTTTTTCCATACCACTGAACGAGCGATCGTTCGCAGTTGATACCCAATGGGACTGTTAATGGGGGTGTCGTGACTCATTTTTAGTCGAAAGCATAACCTCACATTTGTTTGTTTTTGAGCTAGCACTATGAGTGAGCAAGTAGTGCCCAGTGCCGTTGCACAACGCATTGTTATTAAGTTTTTGGCGAATGAAACAGTGAAACCCATCGAGATTTTGATAAGATTACGTAAACAGTTTGGCAATGAAACCTTATCTAGGACACACGTGTTTGCACGGCATAAATCGTTCGCTGGTGGACGTAATGAAGTGCAAAACTTGCCCCATCCGCGTCGCCCCAAGACCAGCATAATCTCAAACAACATTCAAGCAGTTCGAGGGCTTATTGAAGGAAACCGGCGGTTAACAGTGGATGACATTTGTAAAAGCATTGGACTAAGCGAACTATTGGACAAAGTCAAGACATCCTATAGCTCCAAAAGACGTGGCGTTCCCATTCGCAGCGTGTTGCTCTTGCACGACAACGCTAGACCGCATACTGCCGCCTTAACCAAAGATAAATTAACAAAAATGCATTGGACTACTATTAAAAATGCCCCTTATAGCCCTGACTTATCACCGTGTGATTATCATTTATTCGGACCACTCAAGAAGGCGTTAGGAGGACAGCAATTCCAAAATAATGAAGAGGTGAAGCAATTTGTGTGTAATTGGCTTCGCACACGTCCCACTTCTTTTTACAATAAAGGAATACAAAAACTGCCAATCCGTTGGCAAAAGTGTGTAAATGTCAACGGAAACTATGTAGAAAAATGAGTTGTGCTTATTTTTGAAAATTTTTAATTTAATACAGAGTATGGAAAAAAGTCCGGTTTATATTTGACTGGCCCTCGTACTATGGCACTTTTTTAAATATTACCACGTCGTACTAAAGGTTCATAAATAGCTACATAACTCGCAACCCCTTCCTTGCAGGATGACGAAACAGATCTTCCTGTTGCATTTCTGAAATTTTCTTTCAAAGATTGTCTTTTTAGAACCGTTTGTTCTTTACTTTTAACTTTTCCAGGCCTTCTTTTCACTTCATGTGTCGTCAGCTCGGTACAATTGTTAAACACGTTTTGATTACATTTTTTACGGTAATTTACTTTATTTATAACTAACACAAATTAGCACAATTCTTGTATATGTTTCGGTGATGTTCCATTATAAATAAATTATCAATTTAAAGCATTTTTTTACAATAATTGAAACAACTTTAAAATATTACCATGGATGAAAATTTGTCTTCATGTATATGTTCACTTAAAGTTGTTAATTTCACACATACAGTAATTTTATAATTTATTTGGACGTTTTCTCTTTAATTTGATTTATTTCAATTTGATTCTGTTTTTTTTAAATTTAATTTGAGTAGATTTTTAAAAATTATCCATATTTATTGCAGATCATGTGTGATTTTTACATTTTTAAAGGAATTTTCAGTTTGTTTTGCCTGAACGTCATATTTTTTTGTTGGAGATTAGGCTAATCATAATCGAAATGTACGATTAAATAACATTTTTTAAATAAGATCATTAAAAACCAACCTACTACATATTTTAAAAAAGTGGTTCAAAACTTTTTTACAGCAGATACTGTACGTTTTAACGTACACACATACACCTGCCAAATTGTACAGTCATAATTTTAATACGTAGCGAAGCAAAGAGCTGCTTTTATTTCAACGTTTCCGACCGGCGATACTTAAAAATATAAACTACGTACACTATACTAATAATTTACGATCATTTCTCATGTCAATAATAAAAACAAGAAATAAAACAGGTCCATAAACCTAACTGCAAATGTTCAAAAGCAAACGAACCAGCCACAGCACTCTTTGACAACACGTGTTTATGAATGAGAAGTCTCAATGAAGAAAATATGAAGACTCCGACGCAAGTGCGGCAACTTTTATTAACAGCAGAGAAGTCGAAACGGCTTACGTCACAAACGAGTAAACACAACGTAAAATTGACTCGAATACAAACAAACAAATAAAAGTAACACTGGCTGAATTAAAAAAAGGCGGGGAACGATGTAATTAAATTGATTAACTGAGATTATAAAAAAGAGATAAAAGTGATGCTAAAGTTGTCGTATTTCTTTTGGGTTAACGAAAAAATACTCACAAAATATTGATTTTTTGTCAAAACATAATAAAACACAATTAGACAAGTTATAAACTGTCAATTACTACAGCGATCGTGTTTTATTAAGTCAAAAACAACGATTTTGTGAAAAATAATAAGTAACTTTTAAACTCATAATACAATCTTGGTTTCCGGGTTTGGAACCGCGTCTTCTATATTTAGAAGTAGTTGACGTTTCGACCATTGTGTCTTAGTCTTTTTCAAAACGACTAATTTGGGAGGGATGTTGCTGGGTTTATATATCCAGCTTGTGGAGGCGTGGCGTTCCGCTTGATGGGTCTGTTCTGCCTCAGTGATTTTGTGATGACTGGTTTCCAGATGGTTGGGAGTTGTATGCCTGTGTCTCTGTTGTAGTTGTTTGGGTTCTTGATGATTTCCAATGATTCTCGATATAATCTTGGCCAGAAATGGTTTGCGCGGGCCAGTAGTTTTGTTTCTCTGAAGAGGATGTTGTGTCCTGTACCCTGGGCGTGTTCTGCTACCGCTGATTTATCGGCTTGTTTTCTTGTTGTTTGTCCTTCGTGTTCTTTGAGACGCGTTTGTATACTCCTGCCAGTTTGTCTTATGTATACTTTTCCACAGGAGCAAGGTATGCTATATATTCCCGCGTGGTGTAGTCCTGTGTCGTGTGTTCTTCTTAATTTATTCGAGAGCTTCAAAGGAGCGTTGAAAACGGTTTTGATTTTATGTTTTTGTAGAAGCTTTGATATTTTATTAGTCACTCCGCTGATGTAGGGCAAGTAAGTCGTAGCGATGTATTCTTTCTTTTCTTTTCCTTCTTTTGGCGTGGCATGTTTTTGTATGGTACGAAGTATTTGTTTACGCTGGTAAACGTTTTCTTGCAGGGCTCTTGTGACCATGTTCAAAAAAATTGGAGGCAGAATAACAATATAATCTTAACTTATTTAAAAACAAATATTTTACCACAATTTTTACAAGTTTACTTATTTTAATCCTAATCCTATGATGTTAACGGAATTCCAAATCGCTGCATGATGGCCATAACGGTGAAAAATTTATTGTTCGTTTAAAGACAATACCCCAAGAAGATTAAATAGTTATTCTGCCTTAATTTCTTTTTATTGCTTACATTGCGGCAATTATAATCTACCGATATTTCAAGTTAGTTGTTAGTTTGTTTTTTTTGCATGGGGGTTAATTGTGAGGGGATTTTTTTACACGGGGGGTTATTTGTCCCGGGGTTATTTGTCCGGATATTATTTGTTCGGGGGTTATTTGCCCGGGGGTTATTTGTCCGGGGGGTTATTTGTATTGTACAAGGTTTATTGTCCGGGGGTTATTGTCCAGGGGGTAATTGTCCTGTTACCCCTCAGCGGTAAGTTCAAATAAATAGACCAAACAATATAGTGTACAAATGCAGACGTGTAGTAAAAATGGTAAAAATAGAAGTTTGATAAATAGTTTTTAAACTTATTGGTACGAAAAATCTCTTTTTGATGAAAATCTACCTCAGTTTACCCATTTTTATCTCGTCATTCTTATATAACATAAATAATCTACTGATGAAAAGATGGGAGTCTTGAAATTGGTAAATTTTCATGTAAATACAAATCTTTGTAGAATCAAGCTCGGCGATATTTATTTAAACTTACATTTATTTATAAATCTTCAAAAAATTACACCAACAACCAGCAACAAAAATAAGAAATTTCACAGAAAGTCTGACTTAATTTTTTGTAAACCAACGGTTTTTCAAACACGCGATTTAAAAAAAATTTGCATCCAAATTTAAAAATTAAGTTATGTATTTTTTAATATCTATAGCAGAAATTATATAAAATAAAACAGTACTGAAACATAGTTTCGTTTAAAGAATTTTTACTTGAATGCTGTTGGTCGTACAAAAAGCTTTGACAGTAAGATAATATACCGAGTTTTGTTTGTAAATGAACCAATTAGAAAAAGTATTACAGTTCAAAAAATACGCTAATTAAAAAAAAAACAAGTCTTTGTTATGGTAAATATTTCACAATACAGAACTCGTTAGGCTATTGCAAAAAATCCCGTGTTTCGCATACGAGTTACAAAGGACATTTCATTTCTCATTAAGAGAATGACTACTAATATGAATGTGGAAGTTCAAAGTGTAACTAACTGAAGGTTCATTACCGTAAAAAAAAAACAATAATTACGTACCATGCAAAGTTTCAAATGAGAGTAAACATCACTAAGCAAAGGTCAGTTTACATTCCCATATCGAAAAGATATGACACAATGACGACACAAAATATGGTGAGAAAATTGAACAGCAAAGAAAACATAATGACAGAAACAGTTTTTTGTTTCATTGGAAATATTTGGAACATTCTGCTATTTTCTAAATGTCGCTAATACCTTTTAAGTTTAAAAAACTGTGTTTATACAGAGTGTTCCAAGTTAAAATGTTGATATAGAATATATCTCAGTTTAAAAATTCCATTAAATCCCAACCAAAAACACTTCTGGTAAGAAATTAGCTTTGATTAGAATAAAACATAAAAAGTGGATTCAAAGTGTTTTTGCTTTAACCATTTAAAAAAAAAAAAAAAAAAAAAAAAAACTAGTGTTTATATATTTCATTTTTCTTTACTAAACTCTGAACTAAATTACTACATTATTTTGATATCATACCAACCATTTAAGGTGCGGATATGGTATATGCAAGATGAAGCCCAACCACACTCATCTGCTAAAAAAACTCAAATTCCTATAACATTTTTGCAAAAGAATAATTGATTAATAACCAAAAATTTAAACTGGAATCTCTATTTCCCTAAACTGAACCCTTGACCATGGAGTTTTTTAAAGGACAGCATCAACTACGCGTCACTACAAACAACTGATGATCCGAAATCAGCTATACAAATCAAAAATAATAAAACTCAATAAGGCCTCTGAAGGTCATCACTATAAAAACTTTATTGCCTAAGATCTCTATGAAATTAAATACTTTGTTCCTCAAATTTCGCACATTTTATGTTGAGGAAATTTAATTGATAAGTTGGATCAGAATTAAACCACTCGGTATTTAAGATATGGCAAAATATCTAGCTCAGTGGAATTCTTTACACGTACGGGCTAAGGAATTCTTCCAAAATTTGTCGAATGTCGTTGAGGTTTCCTTGAGCACAAACTAATTCAGTAAATGTCATGCCGTATTAAAAATCGATGTTACTGAAGTAAAAATTAAATATTGATAGTAACTGCAAGTCAATAAAAAAAAGCAATAGACAAAAATTAGGTTTGTTAAAGAACACCCCTTTAAAAGCCACCAAAAAACGTTCGCAGAAGCTGACCATGAGAAATTTTGTAGAACCTGAGCGTGCAAAACTGATAATGAATTTTGAACTTGTTAACGGTGGGGCAGATTAGAGTAAAGTTGAAACTTGACGAGGATCTTTTGCCTTGTTAAGCAGTGCAAAATTATTCGGTCACTATCTAATTATTATAAGATTACTATTAACGAAAAAACCAGACACATGAGATCGTTCATAAAAATAAAAGGTGATTTTTATTAAAAACAAATTATTTGCTCTCCAGAAAAATCCGATTGCTATCTGGAATTGCTGTACATATACTTAAGTGCTTTTTAGTTTAATAAGACGCTCTCCAACTATATAAAATAACCGAATGCCGAATGAAGTAATAAAAAGCTTCGAGAAAAATTAAAACGCTGTATAATTTATTTGATATTAGATCAACTTTTAGTTCTTGCGACCACACTCTGCTATGGACACTCTTTAGATCAGTAAGAGAGGGTCAGGTTAGAGGTAATAGTTTACATAACAAGAGTTACAACTCGAGTTGTGTACTATACTTTTTCTACGACCACATAATATACAGGGTGTGGACTAACCCGTGAGAACACGCGTGAAAAATGTTACACGGAAGCACGCGTCACGGTCAAATTGACCGTGTATGGATTTAATGTGAATTAATGCCAAATAAAAATGCAAATTACTAAGAAAACTAATATTTTATTTTAAAAAAGTTAATTCTTACACGTTTTTAAGTGGAAGTACCTGGCGCTGGTTAAATTAGGAAAATTAATGCAGTACTGTAATGCATCTTCGAGGCAAATAAATCTATTGCAATTTCTGCATTGAGTGGATGTCTATACACGCGTCCCGGTGTAATTGACCGGGTGGTAAAAAGACACCTACCACTTTCAAACGGCAAAGCGTAACTTCCTAAAAAAACATCTGCACACTCTCTAGACTGTGCATGACACACTGCTAAAGATGTAGCACCCCTACCCCTTCCATGTAGAAGTTCTATTAAAATATTTATAAACCCGGTCAAAAAGATAGGTACGTACGCGTATGCTCGCGGGCTAAGAGTATCGTAGGTAGGAAATTAAATAGTTGCAAATATTGGCTCCCCTAATTATTTTACGACTCTGTTTTCCTTTAGTTTTATGTATTTGGATTTTATGCAGCAGAATAATTCTCCGGATCTGTATTTCAGATGCTTGAAGTGTTGCCAAAATAAAGAAAAAGGTAATTTTATGAAATTTGAAAAATATGTGTTTTTAATTTTTTTATGCGTAAAATTTAATAACTGCTTATTTATTGTCGTATCTTGGCGATTTTTTTAAATTATTCCCTTCAATTGGCCGCATCGCACTGTACAAGAAATTATTATTTTCGAGATTGAATAACTCTGTCAACGAAATTTAAGGCGCCACCTCGCAAATTTTGGAAAGCGCGTGCAGCGTAAAATGTCACATGGAAGAACTTTTTTTATTTTTATAAATAGGTCACTGCTAAATCGATGCGAAATTGTAACAAGATATTTTTTAAGAGAAACACTCTTTTAAATATTTTTTTTTGGCGTCCCAAGGTGTAAACTTTTTTTAACACTGTCATTTTTCGAATAATAATGCCAACAGCCCTTTTTAACATTTAAATAACTTTTGTTTATTCACGTGGTAAACCCAAAAGCAAAGAGTTTAATTTTTACTACATGGGAAATACTTGTTTGCATACAATAAATTTATTACTTTTAATATAATAAATATGACATTCTTTATTTTATGTGAACATATCTTTGTATTGTAATTAATTTATTAACGAGTTAGGTGTACCACAAGGATCAGTTTTAGGTCCAGTTTTATTCAATATTTACATAAATGACATTACGCAGATAGTTAAATCGTGTGACATGCATTTATTTGCAGATGATACGTTAATTTCGGTATCAGGTGAAGATTTACAAACAACAGTTAATGTCATAAACGAAGATTTAATTGAAGTAACAGATTGGTTTAAAGCTAATAAACTGGAGTTGAATGTATCTAAAACAAAATGCATGGTAATAGGTAGTACACAATTCAGCAATATGTCAAATGTTAACGTATTTATAGATAATAAGAAAGTAGAGATAGTTGAAGAGTTTAAATACCTAGGGGTAATTATAGATAATCATCTAAAATTTAAAAAGAACATAGATTATATTGTAAAAAAAGTTGGTTCAAAAATTAGTTATTTTGGGAGAATATCGAATAAATTAAACTTTGAAGCTAGGATATTGGTCTATCATACAATAATAGAACCATACTTTAATTATTGCAGTAGCATAATATTTCTAAGTAATGAGGGGGATCTGAAAAAATTACAAAAGCAGCAAAACAGAGCTTTGCGTATCATATTACAGTGTTCTAAATTAACTAAAATTGAATATATGCATAATAAGTTGGGGTTCCTTAATATATGGCAAAATACAGTGTATAACGTTTTGGTTCTAATATATAAATGTATAAACAATATGATGCCAGGATATATGAGTAAATATCTGATATACAACAAAGAACAGCATGATTATAAAACAAGACAAAGAGAACATTTTAGACTGCCTAAATGTAAAAAAAGTAGTACACAGAACTCGCTCTATTACAAAGGGCTAAAATTATTTAATCAATTACCAAACGAATTAAAATATTCTGTCAATCTGCATGCGTTTAAAGAAGGTTGTAAGACCCATGTAAAACTGCAATTTTAATTTGAAGTATTAGTTGTAAAGATTGATGTATAAATAGTTTCTTTTATAACTAAATAAAGCCTATTATTATTATTATTATTATTTATATTGATAAAAACTGAAAACAAGCGCCGCGGGATCAACGGTTAATAACACGAACCGAACGCCCGGAATACCGCCAGTCTGGAGTGGTAAGTGCATAAAGTTTGGTGTAATATTGCTACAGTCGCCGAGAGTACCGTTACCGACCGTGACCCAGCGCCGATGTCTAATAATTATTTCCAACGTTTTTTTTCCTTTCATTTGGATGATATGCGAAATGAATAAGATTGCAGTGTTATCGCCCAGATGCTCCGCTTCCTTGATAAATAAAAGATAAAGTACCAGTTATTTAAAGCCATAAACTGCTTCGCCCTTATACGAGTAGTTTATCATTAGTTAAACAAATGTTTGCGATAAAATTAAAGTGGCCAACACCATCAGTTCGCTGGTGGAACACCTGGTTTTGATAACTAACAGCACGGCCCAGTGGCGTACCATCAACCATAAGCTTAAAACTAAACCATTGAATAATTTAAAAAAAAACACTCTAAAAACGAATATTAAGGAAAATCAAGAAATGAGGAAGGATAGTAAATACCACTAAAACAGTATTTATACAGGGTGTGTAAAAATTAGCGGAAGCGCTACAAGTGGCGATGTTCTTCGTAAAATTCTAAGTCGAAAATTTTAATACGAAAATTTTGTACCATGCTTGCTGTGTCTGCAATAGGTCCTCAAAGTTTTGACATTTAGTCCTTTAATAAGCGTTATTATTTAATACTTGCGAATGAAAAAGCTGCAATTTGGAATAAAAATAAGTTTCGAATAGTATTTTTTCATAGATATTGTGTTCTTCCTTTCAAAAATTGGTGTTGAAAATATGTAAATCACTGATTTGAATGAAAATATTACATATGGCAACTTTGTCATTAGCTGTCATCTCTGTTTTTCTCGTAATTATTTCTTGTTTGTAAAGGGTTTTCCAATAAGAATGATATGATTTTTAAATGAAATTTTAACCATGGTTAAGATGTTATAAATGTCATTAGTTGTCATTTGTATTGACTATACCCTGACAATTCATCATGGTTAAATACACCCTTCAAGAACGTTTGGTTATTATCCAAAAGTTTTATGAAAACAGACGTTCTTTTGTAAACACAACGTGCACTTCGCGAAGACTATGGTCCACATAATTGCCCTTCTGTGCTTGCTATTCGTAGAATCGTTGACAAATTTGAAAGGGATTTTACTCTTTGCGATTCGAAAACACCAACAAGACGTCGAAATGCAGGAAGTGAAGAGAACATTGCTGCTGTAAGAGATAGTGTTGAAGAGGTTCCAAATTTATCTATTCCTCGTCGTGCTCAAGAATTAGGGCTCAGAAGAACGACCACGTGGCGTATTTTGCGAAAACACTTGAATTTACACCCGTATCGACCTATTGCAAGAACAGTTTGGTGAAAGGATAATTTCAAGAAATGCAACTGTTAGTTGGCCTCCAAGAAGTTGTGATTTAACTCCTTTAGATTACTTCTTGTGGGGTTATTTGAAATCTAGGGTCTATGCAAACAAACCAAGAACCCTTGATGAACTACGATTAAACATCGAACGCTGCATTCGTGACATTAGGCCCGAGTTATTGCACAAAGTTCTCGAAAATTGGGTTAAACGAATCCGCTCGTGTGCACAGAGTCGAGGTGGACACTTAAGTGACGTGTTATTCAAAACATAATGTAATATGCTGTGCTTCAAAATGATATAAACTGTTTGTTGGTATCTAAAATAGTTTTTATTTTATTGTATCGTAAAATCATATCGTTCTTAATGGAAAACCCTTTATTTGACGATACCTAAAAGAATGCAGGTATGTTTACAAACTGAAGGCTTTCAGTTCGAATAAACATTATAAATATCTAAGCAGGGCTAGAAACCGAAAAAAATTTTGATTAACGGTGAACCGAATTCAAGAACTTTATTTTTATAACGGTTTTTGTTGAAAAACCAGTTTTTTCCGTTAAAAACCGGTTAATTTAACCGGTTTTTAACATTATTCAGATTTGGAATGCAAAGTATAAAAAGATATTATCTATTTATAATTTTATAATATATGTACAATCAAGCATTCAGTAATTACTTTTGGTAAACTAATCACATTTAATACAGATTTTGTATTTTTTCAAAATAATTTTTATTAAAAAGAGATGTTTAAAAAAGCGGTTTTTTATTATTTTGGTTAAAGGTTACCGTTTTTTTTTGCTTTTAAAAATAACGGTTTCGGTTTCGGTTAAAAATCACAATTTTGGACAAAAAATAAAGGTCAACCGGTTTTTTAAACCGGTTTAAACCGGTTTCATGCCCTGTGTCTAAGTAAAAATTGCTATTAAAAAAAAACGTCCAAACGCAAATCAATGGATGCAAGGTTGCCAAATTTTTGTTTTTTTAAATTGTTCCTGAGGCCATAGGAAGAAGCATGGTGCAACATTTATGTATTAAGATTTTCGACTTCGAATTTTACGAAGAACATCGCCACGTGTAGCGCTTCCGCCAATTTATACACACCCTGTATATTTCGTTTGCAGGTTATAATTTTATTTCTGTCAATGTCAGTGTGGAGGTGTCGCTATGGAAATGAAATGATTTACCTATCAATACTTTATACATAATAATTATTGTCATTTAGTTCGTTTACATTAACTTTCGTTCTATAATATAATTTTAAATTCGTAGAAAAAATAGCATTTACGACTCGAGATGAAATCAGTTTTTCTCGTTCGTGAGATTTTCTCACTTGCCGCTTTGCGGCTCCTGAACAATTCTCACCTCACGAACAAAAGACTGGACTTTCATCTCTTGTAAAATATACTGTTTTCCATTTTCGCGCGTTTAAATATCACACAAAATTTAAGGTGTTGAAACATTAAATTTTTCGCTGTGAAACATCAAACATCAAAAAATTAAAAAAAAAAAAAACCGCATACATTTAACGGTTCGGTACATAATATAGAACGTGAGGCCAGTTTTCAGTCTACATCAATGGTCATAAACAAAACTAAACCTGTTTTATAAAAAGTTTTGACAAATTTTGATTGCCAGTATTTAATTTTAAACGTATTTTAGCGAAACACGGCCGACGTTAATCTATCAATAAATTTTAAAAAGCAATTTGTAGCTGCATAAAAAAATATAATTTAGATGATTTTTAACAGCTTTTAGTTTTTTTAGAAACAACAGTTCGCGACGATTACAGGAATATTTAGTTTTTTGCACTTACTTTAAATGCATCATTTAGCAATACTAAGAACCGAGCGCGCTCAGAAAAAACCTTCTCAAGATTTTATCAATGCTTTTCACACAACATAGATCGTTAAAAAAAAGTTACGGTATTTCTTGTATATGTAACTCAGAATGAGATATGAGAAGTCGTTTTTTTAATGCGCCCGTGTTAATGAATGTGACTTTCAAGAGTATCAAATAATTCACTGAATGAAACATGTGAATTATTTAAGTGATCATTTTAAATATAAATACTAGGTAACCAAAAAAAGTATACACACTTCGGTTGTCAATAACTTTTGTGTTTAATTTTTTAATTCTAATTTTAAAACATTTTTAATTTTTGGTAAATGTTATGTTAAAGATCATTGCATTTTAAATGCTTAAATGATAGGAGTACAATACTTGAAGTACTTCAAATGGTCTCCATTCTGGCCAACTCATTGTTGAGAAATTTAACTCGTATCAATTTTTGCTTAAGGAGATTTATAAAAGATAAAGTTTATGACACAAAACCTACAACCCTTGCAAACTTAAGGCAGGCAATCCACAAATATAACCGTAAAATTGCAACAGATATGACGATGTCAGCAGGTCCTTAACCAAAATGAAGAGCATTTGGAATAAGGTACTTCAAAAACTGCAATATTTAGGCATTTAAAATGCAATGATTTTTTTATAACTGTAACCTAATATTTACTAAAATTATTTAATTAAAATTTAGAAAATAGATCCAGTTGTTTTTAACAACCAAAGTGTGTGGGTTTGTTCCAACAACCGATTTAGAACCAATCCATGTATAAATACATCAACTGGTTTATTCCTATGCGTGAACTATGTACTAATAAAATGTATTGCCCAGTATTAGCCGTTGTTGGAACGCTTTTACGACTGGCCTAACTGTAAATGACATTTGTGTCTGTTCGGTTCTTAGAAATGAGCGCATCGCTAGGGTAAACACCTTAAGAATCCAGTACTAAATGGGATTGGGAGGGTGATGCATAGCTACCAAAGCCCACGTTAGTTATGAACAGCGCATGCGTGTGAAAATCCCAACAATAATTCGTCCCTTCGTTCATAGTCTATTTTGAAAGTCCGCAAACCGGTACATGAATTGATCTGAGAGTTGATGGAACGAATGACTGACCGTCCGGTGAACTGTCAGAGACTGATGGAACGCGATGTCGATACTGCGCTGAATCGCGACAGTACTTCGCAAGGTCCGTGCACTTGTTGGAACAAACCTAGTTTAAGTTACGTCCAATTAGTGCACTTGCCGATTTAGTAAAATAACAAAGTTTTTGCCTAATGCCTGAAATAGGCACAAGGTTTGACCAACCTTTAGCCTGATCCTTAATTAGTGACCAAGTAAATGAGGGTCAGGTTAAAGGTTGGTCAAGGTTTTTTTATGTCTTGCCTATTTTGCGAATTAGGCAAGTGCCGATTTTACGTACTCATGAACTCTGCAAACGCTCTGCCCATTTCAAGAATTTGGCAAGAAAATGCATATTTCACGAACTCAGCGAGTTTAACTGATTCGGCGTAATATATTTTGAGTCACCCTGAATATATACCTGTACATACATAAGTTTAAATAAGAGTCAATCGTTTTATTTCTAAAAAAGGATAATTTCTTAACAATATCTAGACTAGTTTCGAGACTATCGCTTCTGCGTCAGTGGATTATTTTGTTACTTGTTCTTTATTCGTATATTAAAATTGATCTTAATCTATACAAATAAAGTTTTTAATTACAAAAAAATAAAGTTCAAAATATAAACTTTCTTTCTATGTAGAATACACGAACTTTTGTGTCCAAAAATTTACCACTACGAACTAAAATGTCTTCTATACTCTTTAATCATACAGGCTTAAACAACTTAACCCTTTCGCCACTGTCGGGACAATATGTCCCAGGAGATTTTATAAATTACTTAGAGTTATAATACGTCCCAAAATTACATTACAAATGCATGTTGCACTGTTTTTAAGGTTTATGCATGGTTTATGCGTACTATTTTGCTTATATAGGCAACACGTAATACATAGAAATTAACGGACATCAAAAATTTGAACTGTGTGTGGTAAGTTTGCGTATTTATCCGTTATTTTTTGGAGTTTTTTGTGTAAACAAGTAAAAATAAAGGTGATATAGTTTTTGATTAATTGGACGTACGAGGAATATAAGGTACCTAAGTAAAAATATCGTAATTATACTGAAGTAACTAAATATAATTTATTTAAAAAATATTTATGGGAATATATGTCCCAATAGTATTTATAAACGGGACTATATATCCCAACCGTGTTATATCTGTAAAAATATTTTTATTCATTTTCAGTATGAGCTTTGTTTTTTGCTATTTTTACTGCTACTTTCGTTTTCAATAAAGGTTTGTTGTAAAAAGATTGCAATTATTTCATACTATCGGGACAAATAATCCCACGACAAACTACTATGAGACACATAATCCCACGATAAATTACTACTGGGACATATTATCCCAGGACATTTCAAAGGTCCTAATATATGTAAAAAAAAAATATTTGCATTTTTATCATATTTATGACTGTATCTGTTGATACATTTGCTTTGCAATAAAATTTACAAAAAAAACATATTCAGTGGTGAAAGGGTTAAAGGAATTTCTACATGAACTAAGTGATACCCAGATATTCAACTAACGGTAGAAATTAAAAGATCAGCCAATTGCCTTTTTTTTTTTTACCAAAACAAAACGGACCACTAGGTTTTCTTTTTATTTAAAAAAGCTTAAACTAACCTTTATCCTGACCCTCGTCCATTTGGTCAGTAATAGAGGCTCAGATTAAAAGTTAAAATTTGGTTAAAGCTTCTTTTAAAATTAATAGAAGAAAATGAAGCTAATTTAAGGCTTTTACCACTTCACTATAGTAAATGCTACAATTTACCGCTACAATTTATCAGTTTTCGGGCTTTTACAGTAACAAATATACTAAATTAAACAAAAGAAATAATTCAGCACTCAAAGAGCATTCATATAACACAAGCCTGAACCGATCTTGATAAAGTTAAGAAAATAAATGTTTGCAACAGAAATAGTTTTTATTCTAGAAGAGATTCTTTTTATAAATAAGCAAGTGATTCAATTATAAATGTTTGATAGGTAAGAAGATTATCTTTAAAAAAAAAACAAAGATGCGAGTAAATAATGCAGAGTACGTACTAACTCCTACGTATTGTTAAGAAACTTGGGCGCTAACAAGAAAATAAAAACAAAGGATACATACGCAGGAGATGAGATTTTTTGGAAGACCAGAGAGATGTAGACTTAGTTATATGATCAGCAATGATAAAATTAGGAAAAACCTTGAAGTTGAAAAAAACAACTAAGACGGCTGGGACATCTACTACCCATGCCAGAAAGTATGTAGGTACGCAAAAACGGGATGGGCATTGAATATCCAGGGAAAAAAAGTAGAGAACAAAATGGAAAAAGGTAGTGAGGCAAACACTATAAGAAAGAGGAGTCAGCTGGTGATAGGTGTCACAGATAGGCAACGCTAGAAAGAAGTGGAAAAATAAATAATAATGATGATGAAAAAACATGCCTCGACACCAAAAGGTACAAGAGAACTTGATTAAGATTTTTTAACTTAACCATATTGTTTTAAATCAATCGGTATGTTTCAGCAATGAATTATTAATACAATGTTCTTGTTATGCAATTTGAGATTAGGGTTCATAGACACAACAGTACTGTTACAAGTTTACACGAGATTCGAATATTAGACTGTGCAATGTACATGCAACTAAGTCTTATTACGACTGTTAATTGCCTAATTATAAAAGCCAACACCGTGGTACTGACATTTATTTTTTTATATCGTCCGAATGATCTATGATGTTTGCAGTTTTCTCACAGAGTAATGGAATATTAGCTTGCGTTTATAAAGGTTTTATAACCTCCAAGAATCTTGATAATAATTATTAAGCAGACGCCTTTGATTAACTTCAGCAGATATATCAGTAAACGGAAGTTCAAAAATTAATTCCTGTATTATCATCGTTAAAAAACGCAGTTTTACTGTTTAACTGAATTATAAACCCAGAAGAAATGCCAACAATAAAAATACTGTATTTATTGTGCCTTTAAATTAACTACACTGTGTATCTATTTGTAACTTCACAGAAATTGGAGTATGTAGGGGCATAATTAATCTTATTGTATAGAATAAATATACACATGTGAATGTAGCCATTTATGATACACAACAATGTCTATTAATTCTTTTTACCTAAGCTATCTTAGTATGAAGAAAGAAAGTAGGTACTTAGTAATCCGATGAAACTCATTACTGAATATCCAGATTTTTTACCTGGCTACAATACAGTCAAGCAATGAAACACAATTTATTTTATTTAATACTGACTTTTGTATTTGTTTCAGATTGTTATTTTGAAAACCAAAAGTATGGGGATGGTCTGGAGGTAGTCACAGCTGAGCCTTGTTTAAACTGCACGTGCAGAAGGGGCGCCCTAGTCTGTTATTTAAGGGTATGTCCGGAATTACCGGATCCGCCACCTCCGGGATGTATTATACTACACAGATATCGCACATGTTGTGCGGAACTCATTTGTACAGGTAGGAAGTTGAATTAATACAAACAGATCTGTTGCTAGGTTGTCCAGAATAATTCCCAATATGTCATTCTCAGTACATACAGGGTGCACCACGACCCTGAGATTCTTGGATAGCTTCTTTATTAATGAAAATATGAAAAACTATTTAATACAAATATTGTGCAAACCTATTTTCTATATAACCTAAAATTATTTTCAAATATACAGGCTGTTTTGTTTGAGCGGCACATATGAAATTGTGATTTTTTTTAAATAGAACACCCTATATATTTTCACATTTTTGGAATTCTCATAAAATTTACTTAAAAAAATGTAAATGGTTATATGGGTCTTAAGTCAACCGTTTTCGTAGAATTTACATTTTTAGGAAAATTTTAAGCGATACAGCAATTTTTTTTATCTATGTAGGCTTCGCGGGCGATGTTTAATTTGTAGAGTTAGTTCTCGGTTGGAACTGCGTTGAAGGTTTCCTCTTGAAACCGACGTTTCGTCCTCCTTTATTGGGGACATCTTCAGTTAAACAGCAACTGGCGAATTGCCTGTGTTCAAATTGTTTATAATAGGCTGTGATCTATGATGTGTGACGGTCATTAGAGCGTGTGGTCTAGCGGTTATCAGCTTTTTTCATGAACTGTAGAGGGAATAGCCATTGTCTTGATTGATGTTGTTAGGGTGTTTTATTATTTGTATAGGATCCCTAATCTTCCGGGAATTATTTTCCCGAAGGTGGCCTGCTTTCGGGTGGGTTCCTGTACTGCGATCTATTGTACCCTCTGGTGATAACTGCTGTATTTAAAAAAAACTCCAGGATTTTCATTAAAACCTTTCGCCTGTCCTGTGCATCACCTGTGATACACACACAAAAAATGGTTCCTTGTTCGCTCTGTGTATCAAATGGAATGCTGCACTTGCTAGATGCTTTACCTTTACACGTATCCCGACACTACCTTATGCGTATAAAATAACCCCACGGAGGCATGCAACATGATACATGTGAAATATTTAAATGGACATGCGCCACAAATTTTGCGTAAAATTTGTGAACAGGCAAAGGGTGTTTTTTTACTCTTCTTGGGAGGATAGTATTGTGATGTTCTTCATATTACCTAGGCTTCAGTGAATTTGATGTTGTGGCTGGCATTAAACGAACAACCCTAAAAATGTCCCCAATAAAGAAGGACGAAACGTCTGTTATCGAGAACAAACCTTCAACGCCGTTCAAACTAGGATTTTTATTTAAAAAAGTAAACTTATTTCAATTAGAGTATAAATAATAGCTAATGGTAGATGTTTTTAAATTCTTCATTAAAAAGTCATTATATACAAGGTGTCTCAAACTCGAGACTTGCCGCATGAATCTCGCTTATTTTAAATCAACGCTAAAAAGAAGTTTCTGCAATTTTTTAGCTAACAAAAGTGTATTTTATTTAGATTTTGTCTCTTTTTTCTAATTTTATTCAAGTAGGATCCACATATCGACCCGCGATTATGGAACACCCTGTATAAGAAAGGCCTGAACTCCTTGCATCACGAAAATAAAAATGTAATTAATTTGCAACTATTTGCTTGCATAGCATAAAGTTAATTTTTGCGATCGCGTTGGACATGAAACCTACAGAGACAAAATCTAAATTTTACTATTTACCAATGTGCGCATCTTTTGCAAGGAAAATGGTGCAAAGTTTTAAAAAAAATCTTAAACGGTTCCGGAGCAAAACGCGAAAAACGTGGCCTTTGTAAAAACTGTTTTCCCTATGTTAAACGTCTATGCAAGTCGCATAGATTTTTAATTAAGTATAACAGATATACCTACCACAACTTTTCAAATCATAGCGCTTATGCAGGGGTTTCGTTTATGACGTTTTTCTCCAGAACTGTTCGAGATTTTTTCAAAAACTTTGCACCAATTTACTTGCAATGGATGCGCTAATTGGTAAATAGAAGACTTTCGATTGTATCTCTGACGGTTTCATGGCCAACGCGATCGCAAAAATTATCTGTCTTATTCAACTTTTCAGTTTTTTCCCTATTTTTCCTTTGTAAATCATCAATGGCATGCATAACTCTGCAAAACATTTATTTTTAATGTTCTTGATGCAAAAAACATCGCCTTGATTAGATTCTAGCGACAACATATCGTGACCCTTCCTTGCAAGTTTTCAATAAATATCTAAAATATCCCTTAATTGTTTACAGCAGTATAGTTTGAAAAAGGTTTGTTTCTTAGCAGAGTTCTTGGACATAAATAGTCCAAGCCATGTTTAGTATTTAATTTTTTATTTTGACTAGCCTTCAAAAAATCGTCAAGCGAAAGACAAAACTAACATAAAACCCACATAAATCCTACATAAACACATAATAATTAAAATATTGAACTAAATCAAATAAGCTAGTCTCGATTTATTACGTATGGTTTTAAAAACTGAATATTTTTGCATATTTTAAGATGCTCAAACTTCAACATAATACTATATGTCTTTGGGCCTCATTAAACAAGCGAGACCACTGTGATTCATCAACATATTAATTAAACACTCTTTAATAAATACCAGTATTTATCGTTGCAGATATTCCAGCAGGAGGAGGTAACGGTATAGAGGCGCGTTCGGAACCAGACGACTTGGGTTTAGACTCAAATTCAGCTAAATATGGAAATGGTGAGAATCACGCTTTAAATACATACATAAATAACTTGTGTTTTTATTTGTGATATTACCATAATTTTACAACAGTTAATTAGAGGTTATATCACCGGAATGTTCCTCAAGAGCAGATTTGTTAAATGTATTTAGTTATAGTTGTGTAATGTTTAAGTAGGTATTTTTAAAATAGTAATTTTAGTGGATGACTAATTACTAAATATTTACAAGCTGTCTGTTTTAATGTAGACACAAACTGTTACCACTCGACTTTAAAAATGACTTAATATTTAAGTTTGGATTTAACAACACCCATTGCCCATTCATAAGTGTACAGAATAAACATTTCCTTGTTCTTTTGTGACTATAGATTGTTGGAGCAATAGTTGCTTCACAAAGTTGCCATGGTTTAAATAACAAAACATCATCGCATACCTGACCAAATGTATTGTTTCTTTTTAAAATGATTTGAAAAATAAAAATGTTACGTATCTTAAACAGAAATATAGCTGTCTGTTGTGTTTTTTAGTTCGCGTATTAAAACAAGTCAATAAAAAATCTTTGCATTTTACAAATATTTATTGTTTTGTATTGTAAAAATATTTAAAAACACTTAATCGGTTTCTGTTCTGAGTGGATACAACACAATTTACTTCTATTATTTGGAAACAGAGTGTCCAAAGAGATCATTACTACCCCGAAACTCGTTTTTTTTTATACAGGGTGAGTCAACTTCTGTCGCTGTTAGATTATGTAAGTCAATAAGGGCTACATTTTAAAAATAATTTCCAGCAAACAGGATGCTTCCAAAAAGTGTGGCATATCAAAGTTATACTTTTTCTTATAGAACACCCTGTATATTTTTCCTCTTTAAATTACTTCAAAAAATGTAAAAGGTTATATTGAAGGTTTTTGAAAATCATATATAACGTCTTTAGAGTAAAAATATTTCAAATGTGTAAAAACAGTAAAAACATTGCCTAAGCATTTTAAGTCGCATCGGATGGTTATCACTAATATTCACTAGGTCGATTTTTTTTTTGTATTATGACAACCTTTGATTATGTAAAAAGCAAAAATTGCGCGCTACGAAAAAATAAAGTTGGCTGTTATTAAACAAAAACGAATTGACATAAAAAAATTTGTTATTACCATCCGAATCGGCTTAAAAATAGCTTAAGCAATGTTTTTACACATTTGAAAAAAAATTACTGCCAAGACGTTATAGACGATTTTCAAAACTCGCATTTACCATTTTTTCCTATTTTTCTCCAATATTTTTAATATAATTTGGGATAATTCACTTCGAATTATAAATAAGCACCGAATTTAGAAATTTGCCAAATTTTAACGTACACTTTATTATTATAATATGCGAGATCCTCATGTTTAAACGTGAATTTTGAACACCCTGTATATTACAGTAGAAAAATTTGCATTTAATAACATAAATATATGCGTATATTTTAATATACCGGGCAGGGGCGGATTTAGTTTTTTTCGGGGCCTAGGACTTATTGAAGTCCAATGGGGCCCCATTTTTTGTTACATTAACAATCTTTAAATTAGGGTTTAAAATTCGTTTTTAATAACATCAAAATCAGGGTTGAAATATATTTATTTATGAAATGGTGTTGAATGACAAACATATCTTATATAATATTATAAATTATCATTATTATTATATTATTAATATTATCTATTTTTTACTATACAATAAGTGCTCATTGTTAATAAAAAAGCATTAAAAATTTATGATAATAATTCAATTTTTGTGGGCCCTCGACACTCGGGGGCCCAGGGCTTAAGCCCTATTAGCCTATGTAGATCCGCCCCTGATACCGGGTGTAACCGAAATCAGGCTCCTTTTTGTTTAGTTTTTATCTTAGACGAATGAGATATTAGACACGTGGTATGTGTAAGAAACCGGATTTTCTGAACATATGCACACAATTTTTTCACTTCCGGTTCCGCCGAAAATGATACTGTGTTATTTCAAGACATTTTTAGAAAGCGGACGGAATTTTGCATTCTGTACTAATTTGGTAAATTTTTATTGTCTCAAATAATTTTTGGACAAAAATTAAATTTTCTATTAAGTGAGCTGTGACCTGAATTAATTGAATTTTTTTATTCGAAACGTGCCCGAAAAACGTTTTAAATTTTAAGTGACATTTGGGTTACTTTAACAGGCTTTAAGTCATAATGGAATAACGCCTTTTTAATAATATCAAAATTTCGAATATATTTGTATACCATTTTATGCAGCTTTTTGCATCATTTCATAATAAACAAGGTTTGTTGGGTTTATGCCTGAGATTAAATGAGTAAATCAAAAGGTAATGATCTCTAGAACACCCAGTATGCTTTAAGCATGAGACGATATATCTAGTTTGCATCATATATTGAACAAAATATAATCAAACATTCTAAACTCAGTGATAAATTTCTGGACCATGTTTAATTTTACCAGATCGTAATTCACAAAGGTACAATTTGATTGTATGAGGACACAACCTAAACCAATTAAAAATCAAATTTCGGGAACGAGAAATTAAAAAAAAAACAAGGTTAAGAGATAAGTGAAAAAATACGCCCAAAGTAATGCAGCTTCAGTTTTTCTTTGCTTAGGAATTTATTTGCCTAAATTAATTAATCTAGTCTTACTTTTTTCATAATTCCTACCAAAGAAATTTCTATAGTCCTATCATTTACAAAATTTCTTGAACGATAAGTTTACACGTTATTACAGACTTTTGAATAGATGTAACTTTCTTATATTTCTGCAATGGTCCGGTCGCACAAAGCTCCGTTAAAAGTTAACGGGGCACCAAAAGTCGTGCTCAAGTAACGACAATAATGTTCCTTAGTTACCAAGAATAATTAATGAGCTTTCGTATTTTAATGAAGCAGCTTACAACTGAACTAATGTTCCTTGAATGGAAAAATCTTTTGAGTTTTGAACAATTCGATTAAGGCGCTCTTGATTTTCTCAAAAATAAGTCGCGAAGGTTTAATGTTTATACCTAAGTAATCAAAACAAAACTAGAGCTGATAATGACAAAACTTTCACAGCTTTTTACAAACGCATGTTTCAGTAGGTATTCTAAAAATTTAGCAAAATACACGAAACTTTAAAATCACTGCACCATTTTCCAATTTCATTTTAAATGTTTAGATCAAGTACAAAAAATTTAAAAAAAAGTGCTCTTAAACAAATTTAGTGTTTTTTTTTTTATCTAACACTCTTTATATCGAATAGTTTGATCCCACTATAGGAATAAATTAAAAAGAAAAGGCTTCAAAATCTTACACAAACGAACTATTAACAAATTTCAATAAAATTAAGTCAATTTAACATTTTTATAAGTAATGAGTCCTGTGTTAATATATTTAAAATTTCTTTACTATCTTTACTAAAATTACCTATGATTTGTTATTATGTACTTTTTAATTTAGGCTGTATATCAAATGGAAGCATATACGCTGCTGGATCAGCAATGGCTTCTTCAGATATATGCGAATATTGCTTCTGCTTGGGTGGTCGACAACGTTGTGTAAAACCCAAATGTCTGCTGAATATAGACGGTTGTACACCGTCTTACGAATCCCACAGCTGTTGTCCTGTAAGATATAACTGCACCAGACCACCAGAAATCGAATATACGATTCCTGTTACAAGCACAAGCACTAGTACAACTAGCACAACAATTAATCCTAGAATAGCACACCACAGAGGTGAGTAAAATCTGTATTAATTTACATAAATATGCAATAAACGAAGTATTTTTAAAATAACTTTGCGTATTTAGTTTCAAAGGCGAATATAGTTCCCATGGGTACAAATAATTTCATTAAAATGAAACTTCATGCGGCTTTTGACTGTCAAATTTTTATCTTTAGGGACAACAAAAAAAGGAAAGATTTATGCACGTCTAAAAGTTGAGAAACAATAAATTTGGACGCTAAAACAATAAGTTTTTGGCTTCAAGCAGTTTAAATACTTAGGCCCGATTGCACAAAGTGACACTGGTGTTAAAACACGAGTAAATCCCCAAAACCAGGCAACATCAGCGCCAACTATGCAGCGATTTTGCTTAGTTTCAAAGTTAACGTGGTTTAACCCCGGGTTTACTCCCAAATTCAACTTTTATGCAATCGAGCCTTATGTTACCTATACATTTTTCATGTACCTACACATATTTTCATTCAAGCAAATTTTTACGTTTAGGGTATAATTACTGGGTTTAAAAATATACAGTACACAAGAAAACTTAGGCCCGATTGCACAGAGTAGCACTGCTGTTAAATACAAGTTAATCCCTAAAACTAGGCAAAATCCGCGCCAACTATACTGCGATTTTGCCTAGTTCTAGGATTAGCGTGGCTTAATCCCGGAGTTAATTACAGGTTCAACTTAGATGCAATCGGGCCTTGATGTTATACTTAAATATTATTGTTTTAACTTATTGTGGTTCAGCATTATCATGTTCCTTGAAAATATTTGTAGTATCACGAAGATCTAGAGTCGTATAAATTTACAAGACACTTTTTTGTATCTCAACTTAGTAAAAATTAATAATTAAATCATAATAAAACACTCTTCATTTGAGACAGACTTTTTGAATGACGTTATATGTATATTTCACTTTAAAAAAGTTGCTTTGCAGACATTCAACAATATTTTTTTTCATGCAAATTCAATTCGGTTTGCTGTACGACTCGATTTTACTGTCAGCTGCGTTTTGTTCACACATTTGAATTAGGGTTTTTCGGATCCGGGTACCCGGATTCGGATTCGCCGAATCCTACAGCAAATATTCGGATTCGATATTCGGTCTAAGATTCGACGAATCTCGGATTAGGTCTCATTAATACTAACACAACTTCAGAGAAAATACTTAATTTTGCAACAAATATTACGAAACGATTGTTTGACGGAGAAGACAAAAATGAAGAAACCGAGCATTCAACAGAGGGTGATTGCGGAATATTGCAGATGACGTTCAGTTGTTAACGATGGAAGAAGAGCTTAATCATATATTGGAAACGGTAAAATGCCTTATATTACCAAAGTCTCAAGATAAATTTACCCACTTAAAAAAAATGCATTATTTTCAAATGCCAAAATTAGAACGAACTATTTAGAAAAAGTATATCGAGCAATCATAACAATTAAACCAAGGTCAACCAATTCAGAGAGAACTTCTCTGAAGATGAAGCAAAAAAATAACCCTGATTTTTATCTTAAGATTTTGCATTTTTTTAGGTTATTTCGCTTATTTTTGAAAATAGACATACAAAATATTATATCATTGTAAAGAGAAAAAAAGAATCTTTAAATCAGTCATCACCTACTACGATTGCCATTTAAAAAAAAGTTGTTTTGTCAAATATCTCGCACGGTAATTCATTAAAAAAAATCTGACTGTTGCCATCTTATAGCAAACCAAATCTACAAAACTTTTTTCCTTTGGCGTTTTTGTGTATTCGCAACAATAACCGAGATATTTAAGTTTAAAAATTTTGATCGATTTCGGTTTTTTCGTTATATCACGCAAGCCATGGATTTTTTAAACAAAACAAGATCTGGTTATACACCCCTAAATAGCTAACTTTTGTCCCATTTGATCAACCTTGTATTTTCATTATTTACGGAGATAGTAATAGTGTCCCATGGAAAAGTGAAACACCCTGTATACTAATATACTTGTTATTTTACTTCATACTATAAGACTTTAACAATGAAATACAGTGCCATTTTAACTAATTGAAGGCCGTGTTAGTAAAACCCATTGATGCGCTACTGACAAAACTGACAACCGCTGACAAATATTGTAAATATTGTACAATAATTTTTATGGCACTACAATTCATTTAATTTTAGAACTGGATTCGGATCCGGATTCGGATTCGTAAAATAATCGTGGATTCGATTCGGATTCGTCGAATCCAAAAAGACCGAATCTTCCCAAACCCTAATTTGAATGCACTGCTGCACTTCCTATTCCATATATTTACGGTTATACAAGAACAGTTTTATCAAACATTAATTGATATTGGTCTTAAGTTGGTGCTGTTAAACAAACGCATACAATTTTATATTTAAAGAGTCATCAAAATATATTTTTAAAAACTTATCGTTACTAAAACCGCATAATTTATACATGGTGACAATAATTTTACGTGTTTCACAGTCGTTTATAGGGTCGATTAAATGAGCAAAGTTGAGAGAAATTGTTAAATAAATCAAATACATTTCGAACAAACACCCAAAAAGGTGTAATACAAATTAATAAAGAAGTTGTAGTAAATTTTCAAAAATGACAAAATTCCATTTTTTGTCTATAGTGCCAAAATGGAAAGCGATAGAAAAAATCTTATTACACAGGCGTTCTGTTCTCAGAAAAATAGCCCAAAAGACCAATATCAGATTTTCGCTAACTATTACGGTAACCAAAATTCCCCGTAAAACATTCGAATTTGATCCACCCTGTATATAATCTTAAAAAATCCAAGTACAATAAATTTTTCCCTTGGAATTAGCCATAATTTTATACAATCTTATTAAAATATAATAAGGTAGTGTAATGTAAGTGTTAAATAACCGTAAACATTTATGTTTTCCAGCACTTTAGTTTTACGCATTAAGCTCCTTCAATCAAAAACAATTCATACAGCAAAGAAATTTAAAAAAAATCTTTTTCGTAAGACCGCAGCAAACTTAAGCTGTTATTATTCAAAATGTTAATTTAGTGTGTATCTCGGTAACAGTTAAACTTAAAAATATTTTCGTGTCTTACTCACAATTTACATAAAATTATCTATAAATTACTTTTTTACACATATTTTTAAAATCTCTCATAGTTAAAATGATAATTGAATTAAAAATGTTGTAAGTTTTTGCAGTTTTCTCAAGAAAATGATTTCTTGAACGCCATTCCATATGTTTTCCCATTCTGCCCAACTTTGCTAATTAAAACGAATCTCTAATAGTCTATTGTCACCCTGTATATAATGTTTAATTTCAAAGAAAACAATACGGCTAGTTATTAAAAGAAATTCTATAGACTTGAATTTTTAAATAAAAATCTATTAGAACTTAGTAGTAATGTTGTACACAGTCGCTTAATCAAATCTACATACATAAACGGTAATGTTAAAACCAGTGTAAATTAATTGTGATAGGTTTTTATGGTGGTGCCTGCATTTTACAGAAATCTGTAAGTTTCTAAAACCTAAATATCTCAATTATATTGTCACTTGTAGTTCATGGACATGCATTTTTTATCTTTTTAACTGTACATCACATTACACTGCTGTTATTTTTTATCGTATAATATTAAATATGTATTACTTATTACACATTGCAAATACATTTAATTTTCCTAACTTAACACTGTTTTTAACATAGTACCTACATATTACGTATATTATTATTGCACTAAAAACCAAATTGTAGGACAAAATTATAACACCACTATCGTTAATTTAAGTAATTTATAGCCATCAGTGCAGTGGCGTAGCTAGAGGGATTTATGCCTCAAACCAAATGTTTGAAATAGAATAGAAGTAAAATATCCCTGTTACAATAGTTTAATTGCATGGAATTTAATGCCTAAAATAAATGAAATGTTTCATAATTTTATTGAATGGTTGGTATCCTATCGTATATTTTATTACTTGAATTTTCTGTCGTTACAAGGGGGCGGGTTTTCAGTGTAGCCAGGTCGACTAGCCCGTTTTATCTTCAAACTTCGATAAGAATTCCTCTTTTTTTTAATAGAAAGTTTATGAGTTTAATAGCGCTAGTGCCGGTACTGATTATTATATCTACTGATCCTTGATTACCCCCGAGATATTCATTTATACCTCATTTAGACTAAAAGTGCCGCCCCAAAAAATGTGACCCGCCCCCCCTAGCTACGCCACTGCTCAGTGCAGTCTCAGACGTCGTTTTGTTTTTAAGTCTAAGTTCGAGGTCCCGTACTCAAACGAACACCGTATTTAAAAATTTCTAAAAAATATTGATAATAGAATTATCATCATTAATAAAGTTGTATGATTTTTCGATTTAGAAACAAAATTCTTGCAAACATTTTGGGACACTACTAATAACTTTGTTCCAAGGCCTCGCAAAACCTTCAGCCAACCTTGATAATTATGATATCAATTTCAAAACAATAATTTTTATATGTGAAAAAATAGAAAAACATTGGTAGACGAAAAACCCAATAAGTTAAAAAAATTTACGTAAAATGATTATGCGCTATAATAAATTTATGGCAATAAAATAGTAGTCTTATAAGAGCTTTGTTTAGCAAAATGAGTTCCACCATACTATTAGCAATCAATATTTTTTTCCATACAAACTGCATAGAAATTTTTTAATACAGATAGAAGTAAGTTAACTTTAGACAAAAATTTGTTTATTTTTCCTCTGCCAATGTTTTTTCAAAAGCTCAAAATGTGATTAAATGTACTCGCAAACAAACAAATTTTTTTTAAAAAATCGGAAAGTAACATAAGCGAAATATTCTTCTGAATTATTATGGCTTTGCCTTGGCTTTCTCCGTCAGTCTGCTAGAGAAGAAATTACTCTATTAATGTTACCCCAAAGAAAAGCAAAATATTGTCTTCACATTTTGATTTATTTTTTTTGTTTTGAGTGTCCAAAAATCTATAAATTTAAGTTTCATTATGACAAATAAAGGAAAACCGTATAACCAAATATTAATAAGTAATTTTTTGGTTCGTAACTAAAACTTATCCCTACAATAAACACGTATAATATAATTACATGTTGTTCTACACCTCTAACCCATCTCTACGCGAGTAATGGAAATCGACCTTAATCATAATCACTTTAATTGCAGACGATACTCACCGCTTTAATTAATTAAAATTTATTTCAAGAACTGCTAATTAAACACTAGTCAACAAATTGCGTTCGATTAATAACTGCGGTCGGATTCTCACTTCTTAATTATCTTTCTTTTGCTCATCTTATAAAGATTATAACACGTTGCGATTTAATTATACCTGATTTATATACCTAATGGGAAAGATGAACAAACAACTTCGATCGGAAATTGATTTTTTAAGTCATAAACTTTCGTTTTAATAAAAATATTGATATCTTATTTATGTATCTTTTATATAATCATATATCGAGACGAAAAAATAAACTAGACATTTTAATTGAATACCTACTGAGCAAAACGCTGATAAAAATCAATTCATTAAAATGTGGCGCCAGTTTAAACAAAAGTGCAACAGTACTTTTTCACAAAAAAAATTATTTTAATTTTTATGTTTTAATTCAAAATTTTAATTTCCCTCTTTTACACTCAATATCTATTTCGGCACCCTATTAACACTAAAACGCATTTTTTTTACCTTCAAATAGTATTTTACAAATCAAAAGGTAGGAAACTACTATAACAACGTATACTTGTATTATTTTTTCAAAAAAAAGTATGATGTAAAAGGTTTTCATCAATTCTTTCCGTTGGTTATATGAAACTGGCACGCGATTGACAATTTTTATTACCCTAAGTTTGTTTACAGTTTACTAAATAGAGATATTTTTCTCTTCTCAACCATAACAATCATTTAATGTAACATTAAAAAAAAACAATTAAACAAATACAAATTAAATGAAACTTCAAAATATCTCTTTAAAACAATTGTTGTGTTGAATTGATCATTTTCTTTCAATAATTGTAACAGTTGAGACTGGGGAAGGAATTCCCACCTGTTTTCGGGAATTTTTTTACTATTTCCCGTTCCCGAATCCCGAAAAAGTCGGGAAATCTCAAAAATCGGAAAAATTGCTCACTGAACTCATTCGTACATATAATGGAAAATAAACTTATTATTTGCAATGTATCTTTTAGAAATTTTTACTAATTAACAGTTACTTTGCCAGCACTGCCAAACAAATCCCAGCGGTAGTTTCAAAAAATTGTATCCTGATTGGTTTTGTTAAATAAAGTTTGTACCTATACCTACTTGTATATTAAATTATTTATATTTTAAGAAAACTTTAAATCAGTGTAACATAAACCTATCCAAAATGATACGCTATATTAACAGTTAGGTACAGTCATTATTACCGATGTTGTACGAAAATTAAATTTTTAAAAAATATATCGAATGTTTTCGAGAATTCCCAAGAATTGCCGAAAAATGCGGAGAAATACGATTTTCCGTTCCCGTTTCCCAAAGGTTCCAAAATGTCGGAAATTTGAAAACCCTAGTTTAAACGATCAAGATTAAATTGATTGTGTTTTTATATATTTAATATTGACAGAATTTGTTGTCGCTAAATTTAAATGTAAATGTACGTCCAAACCAAGCGCGCCAAACTGCGCCGCACCGTTCGAAACAGCGCAAAACATTTATGCTCGTCTGATTTGGACGGCAAACCGCGTACATTTTACGTCCAAATAGCACGAACTGCAACGTTCGCGAACGTATTGCGCGGTTTGGCGCGGTTCGGCGCGGTTCGGCGCGCTAAATGTAGATGCACCTTAAAGTGGATTTCAAAAATTAATTTAATCTTAGACAAAAGTTTAACTAAAGCAACTACGACGTTAGGTTTGTTAGTAGCATAATTTTAATCAATAAGTTATTTTTTACTCAATAGCTGTAAATAGCCTAAATTTTTGATAATCGGCAGGAACAACGGCGGACTAAGAAAGGGGCAGTGGGGCAGGAAGGCGTCCCGCTACGAGTACCAGGATAATTTGTACCGCATTTTACGTACGTGAAATGAGCTTTTTTTTGAGTGTATTATTCACGACGAAATAAAAGTGGGGGGTGCCCGCCCTAGGTATTAGGGGGTGTCCACCCCGGGTGCCAACCTTTCTTAGTCCGCCACTGGACAGGAATAGTCAATTAATACGTGGTAACTGATTATTAATTGCATATTATAGCATATTATTGCTTTTATTAATTGATTATTAATTGGTTAACATTATTCAAAATTAAAATTACATATGCAAGTAATTTTTCAAAACAAAAATAATATTTGGTCTCAACAAGATGGGACGCCACCGCACTTTGAAGTATAACATTTAATCCTATATTAAAGTCTTAACGTTTATTAGATTTAACCCTACTTGATTTTTTGTATGATTTCTTGAAAAACCACTTATACTAATCGCGGCCAAATAATATACAGGGTGTCCCAGCCAAGACGAATTATTCGATAGCTCTGTTATTAGTAATAATATTAAAAAAAGTTAAATATAAAAGTTGTTTATAGTCATTTACTACATAACCTAAAATTATTTTCAACTATACACAGTGTTTTGTTTTTGCGCTCTGATACCAGACATAGTTTTTTTATATGCAACACCCTATATATTTTGTAATTTTTGGATGTAAAATTAAATTTTCTTTCAAAAATATTATAGGCTGTTTATGTCTAAAATGAACCGTTTTTGAGTTATTAACGTTTTTTTGAAAATTTTGACAGATGCAGACCTTTATAAAAATATTTATATTTATTAACATAAGAACATCAGAGCAATTTACTTTGGTAATTTATTAGACAATAGTGTCATAGTGATTGTTGACTAGTTACATTTTTAAAATAATATACAGGGTGTTCGTTATACTCGGTCATTTTTGCTAAACTTTAAACGCAGGTAAGTCAATTTTTTTAAATGGAACGCCCAATATATTTTTACATTTTCTTGTAGAAAATTTAATTATCTTTCAAAGTTGTTAAGGGTGTTTTATGTCTAAATATAATATTTTTGAAGTTATTTCGTTTCTTATGATTATTTGTGAGTATTTTACCTAAAATATCGGTAGTAGCCTTTGAAAATTCAAAACGATTTGTATGAACTGTCAACCAGAACAGTTAAACGGCAAAATTTAAACTATTATGCCACTAAAAATCCATATTTTTTAAGAGTTGTAGATACACAGCATAAATGGCATCAAATAACACAAGAATGCTGTGTATCTACAATTCTTAAAAAATATGGATTTTTAGTGGCATAATAGTTTACATTTTGCCGTTTAACTGTTCTGGTTGACAGTTCATACAAATCGTTTTGAATTTTCAAAGGCTACTACCGATATTTTAGGTAAAATACTCGCAAATAATTATAAGAAACGAAATAACTTCAAAAATATTATATTTAGACATAAAACACCCTCAACAACTTTAAAAGATAATTAAATTTTCTACAAGAAAATGTAAAAATATATTG
Organism: Elmis aenea; assembly: GCA_947652605.1. Classification (NCBI taxonomy): domain Eukaryota; kingdom Metazoa; phylum Arthropoda; class Insecta; order Coleoptera; family Elmidae; genus Elmis; species Elmis aenea. The sequence continues at coordinate 45,511,627 of OX393579.1, read as the reverse complement.
GGCGTTCTATTTAAAAAAATTGACTTACCTGCGTTTAAAGTTTAGCTAATTGGACAGAGTATAACGAACACCCTGTATATTATTTTAAAAATGTAACTCGTCAACTATCACTATGACACTATTGTCTAATAAATTACCAAAGTAAATTGCTCTGGTGTTGTTATGTTAATAAATATAAATATTTTTATAAAGGTCTGCATCTGTCAAAATTTTCAAAAAAACGTTAATAACTCAAAAACGGTTCATTTAAGACATAAACAACCTATAATATTTTTGAAAGAAAATTTAATTTTACATCCAAAAATTACAAAATATACAGGGTGTTTCATATAAAAAAACTATGTCTGGTATCAGAGCGCAAAAACAAAACACTGTGTATAGTTAAAAATAATTTTAGGTTATGTAGTAAATGATTACAAACAACTTTTATATTTAACTTGTTTTAATATTATTACTAATAACAGAGCTATCGAATAATTCGTCTTGGCTGGGACACCCTGTATAATTGTAAAACTAAATTTAAGCCAAATGTCAAAATTTACCAGCCAAATATTTTTTTAACGCTATACAACAATGTTCAGTTACAGTATTATATTTTATTTGTTAATTGTTATGTTTTATTTTGTAATATTTGATTTGAAGTATTTTTAAAGGAATTAAATTGTAGTCTGTACTCTTAAATATTTCCTTTTTTTAAGAATACTTGAAAAGAGATAAAGTAAAAACATGCGATCGTTTCAATTTCAAAGTTATCCAAAAAAATATGTTACGTTTAAATGTAAAAAATAATAAAGTTGTACCAACGCTTTTGATTTATTCTTCAAAAACCATTACATTAATATTTTGTTAAGGTGGCTGTATAGTATCCGGCGAATTTTATCCAGAAGGCAATAAAGTAATAGGAGCAGGTCACACTGCTTGTGACACCTGCTACTGCGTAAGAGGTGTGGTGAGATGTGAGCCAATGTCGTGCGCACCTCCTCTGCTCGGGTGTACTCCTGTTGTAAGATCAGGAGAATGTTGCGCTGCCAGCTACAACTGCAGTAAGTATATAACCAATCTAACCAAACCTTTTAAAGACGCATTAATTTTAAGACGGCTCCATCGAAATACAGCCAGAACCAAACTACGGACACTACCCCACCGTAAGCAAGGAATACGCCAAACTACGCAAAGAAATTCAGCGCAAGAGACCGGTGAGCAAAATTGATAACAGAAATAAGCAAGTGAGCAAGTCGGACGTACCTTACTATGTAATTGCCGAATCGCCCCACGCTTCAACCACCAACACGCTTCGAAGCTCAGGATCCACTCGCCATTTCACTGGAACTACTTTTGATCCAAGCACAATAAAGCCGTTTTACTACAAATCTATGGCACCCGCACAAACGCACAAAGCGCAGAAGCAAACTACAAGTAAGTTCGTGCTGGACACACGTACTAGACCAAGTACAGCACACAAACTACCCTATCCTGAGACATACTCCGCAACAACAAACTACGAGTTCAAAAACACGAACTACAGAAGGCCCGTTTATACAACAACATTCCCTAAGGAATCTACAACTCCACGTAGCACTAATTCCATTACAATACCACGCTATCATAACTTCAACCCAACAACGTCCAAACAATTTCGAGCTTCCGATTACATTGAAGATACAAACGGTGATCTATTTCTTAGTTTGGTAGATTCATTTTTCGATGGAAGACTCAACCGAGGATTTGACAAAAACCAAACCGTAACTACTGAAAATAATTTAAGTACCACGACGGAAGACACCAACACAGTTCAAGACGATATAATCACATCATCTTTAACATCGTTATTGGAACTAATTACAACAACAGGTGAAAATAATGAAGAAACTACAACAGAAGTATTTTGGCACACCACCACAGAACTGGAAGAGGAAAATACGATTAATGGTAGTTTAGAAAATGCTACAACATACAACTATCCTAGTACTACATCTAATATCAAGACAACGACGAAGCCCCAAGCAACCACCAAAAACGCAACAACCCCAGTTCCAACAACTATCAAAGTTTCGACAAAACACAAACTTGCAACAACAACGAAACTTCCTCTGACCACCAAATTTCTAACAACCACGAAACTTCCAACGACTAAAATCCCAACCAACAAACTACCAATCACCACAAAAGTGAAAACAGCTACCAAACTTTCAACGACTACCAAAATTCCAACGACTACCAAACTCTCCACGACTACCAAAGTCCCGACGACTACTAAACTTCCAACAACCAGCGAACACCAAACAACAACTGAACGACATAATAACCCTTCACCAACGGTGAACACTACAACGACAACAATGAGAGTAAAAACTGAAAACGATTCCTCATACCCAACTACGTTAAAAACAGTAATAACGGCTACTGACTGTATAACCGTGGAAAACGCTACAGAGAAAATGAATATAACAAAAGAAGACGTGTTAGAACACCGTCTAGATGAAAATATAATCGACCAAACAACACTAACGCCTACGGAAATCAACGAAATCAACAACGAACTTAGCGGAAAATGGGCAGACACTGCAACCACTACAACCAAAGCTGATATCGAAAGCGAAGAAACAACATCTACTATCTATACAACCCTAAACGACATCACAGAAGTCGATTTGGAATCTAAAGTTAAAGTAGCAACCGCGACAAAAAGTGTTCTACCTAAAATCCCCCCTGAAATTGAAGCCATACTTAACATAAGTAAAGTGAAAGACGAAGATTACGGGGAGTACGACTATAATCAGCCAACTTTACCACCGTCTTTGCCCAACTTAAAGTAAGAACCTATTTTATTTTTAGGATGATAACATTGTACACGTTGCTTTTTTACAGGATTATTCCGTTTGTCGCGGCCGATGCTTTGGATACGAAACAAGACAAGGTCCAGGATAATACCATTTACGCTTCTTCTCACGATAAAATTACGGCCGCGCCTCCTTACAGTTTGTTTTCTCCGCCTACTAAAACTGAAGGTAATTACTCTTTTGCAATGATAACATGTCACCGCGTGGTTAGCCTTTGAACGTCCTACGATGATTTTGTTTTGCACTTATTTCAGGTGGATTCGTACCAAAAGATCCGCCCATCATCCACGACTACTACGATAATACATTTCACAATGGAGTTGATTTAACATCGGCCAGTGTTCTTGCTGTGCCGGCGATAACAAATCCTCCAAAAACGCAAGAAAGTAAGTTAAGCTTGGTAACAAAAATTACAAATTAATTAAATGATCTTTATACATTTATGTATCGTGGTTGTTCGTATCCCCAAATGCCATAACATAAAAAATACTTTTCAGATAATTGCCTAAACGACGGACGAGAAGTCCAACACGGCGAGACTGTTACAGCGGAAGGCTGTATTATATGTGTCTGTTATTATGGCAGTATTGTTTGCCACCAACCGCAATGTCCTCCACCTGCTCCAGGATGTCGGCGATCTACACTTCAAGAAAGAGCATGCTGCCCACATATCATTTGTGGTAAGCTTTAAATACAACCTTTTACGGGTCTGGCCATTTAGGGATTAATTATTTACTTTTTAAATAGATATTAAAGCCGTACTTGCGACGGTTACTTTTAAAAATAAAACGTGCTTCAAAAACATAAGATTCCCCTTAACAAACCAATTTCTTGCTAACAAGGATGGGTCACGATATGTTGTCACTAGAATCTGATCAAGGCTGTGTTGTTAATTGCATTAAGAACAGCAAAACTATATGTTTTGCAGGGTTATACGTGCCACTGGACAAAATCGCAATTTCATTTCATAATGACCTTGTGCTAATGTAAATATGTCAAATAACCCATAGTTTGTTCTATTTAGAACCTCAGGGTGTATTTTTTCGGAGGCATGTGTCTTAGATTCGTTGTCCTTTTAACCCGAACTCAATAAATCATCGTTTAAATTTTAAACAATAAAGATAACAACAATAACGTATTTCTTTTTTTTTTCATCTTCTACGTTCTCCAAAAATATTTGGGCTACTAACTAATCCGTAATGGTTTATTTAAAAGATTTAAGGGTTTCACCGGTCACATTATCGAAACTCATACAATTCGACCATTATACATAATAATTTGTGTTATTCATGCTAACCAAATAGGCGACAGGCCTTTTTCAATAGGGACCTCTTTTTTTTACCATGCATAAAATCCACTTTAGGGAAAAATGTTTTGCGTAAAAGTTGTTTGGTACTTAGTTTTCCACCACAAGACAAAACTTAACTTAAATATATTTTTTTCGAATAACAAAAGCGCATTGAAAAACAATTGAATTTTTTTAAATGACAAGGTGCCCCTATATTATACTCATTTAATAGAGAATTTTTTTCTCTTTTCAATAATGAAAACTTTAGTACCCTTACTTAAGCAACTTTTTGAGAAAAACGCAAAAATTATTTTAATTGATTCGTATTATTTTATTTCCAACAAAAACATCATAAGAACTGAAATTCTTTGACGAAATCTACAACTGTGAACCATTTACAGCTTGGCAATGATAAACTCGGTTTTTAAACCCATTTAGGTATAACCAGGGGTTTGGAGCAGTCCAATTTTTTAATTGCTCCGCTCCAGCTCCGCTCCGGCATCACAATGCCTGCTCCAGCTCCGCTCCATGCTCCAAATACCATTATCATTTTTTTTTTAAATCAAAAAATTTGTTTTTAACCAAAGTTTTATTTTTTTTGTATATGTGGAAGTTGGTCAAAAACTACATTATTTGACCCTAACAAATAAATGATTAGGACAAAAAAGTTAAATAAATGTTTGAAAGAACAAATTATTGATCTTCAAAGGTTGAAAAAAAAGAAAAAAATAGTTTTTTTTTTTAATTGGACATAATAAACTGGAGCAGTGTAGCAATCAAAATTATTTGCTCCGGGCTCCGCTCCTGCTCCGGGCAAAAACCCATTGCTCCACTGCTCCGTGCTCCGCTCCAAACCCCTGTTTATAACATTACCAACCATTTCAGGTGTAATATCTCTAATACGATCTTTTAAATTTTCGATATTTTCCGGCCTCTCAGCATAAACTTAATTGTTAGGGTGACCCCATCATTGAAAAGAGAAAAAAATTCTTTATCAAATGAGTATAATATAGGGGTATCTTGCCATTTAAAAAAATGCAGTTGTTTTTCATTGCGCTTTGTTATTTGAAAAAAATATATTTAAATTTTGTCTTATGGCGGAAAACTGTGCCAAACAACTTTTATTCAAAACATTTTTCCCTAAAGTGGATATTTACCGAGATATATAGCACATTCCATACCTTTTGGACACACTGTATATACTATTGTTTTTTCTTTTGTCTTCATTTTGCAAAGTTTCGACCTCTGTAATGTTCCTTACAAAGAAAATCTCGAAACTTTAAAAAATAAATGGGAAATGAAGATGAAACTTTCAAAAAACCCAAACCCATCACGTACAGAGGCAGAAAGTCTAAAACATCTTTTGAGACTTTCCTCTTCTTTTAAACCAATAAAAAAATCTTACTTCTTGTAGATGATGATGAAGCGCCTACAGTCGTCTTGGATCGCATCGACGTTACAGCCAATCCTCAAGACATTATTACAGTTGCTGAAGGAATAGCTACTCCTGATCCATTCCGGGATGTCATACACACGGAACCAGCGCCCGATTTACCGTCCCTAATGGGGGATATAATGCCGTTTTTGAACCACCACCAGTCCAACCAAATCACAACACCAGTTTACAAAACAACTTCAGAAGCTATGAAGCTCCCGGAAGAATCAGTCCTCAACAACACGTCGAAGCACCCGTCTAGTAACGACGATGATGATTTATCTTTCGACAGGGTGTTACAGTTACTGTTTTCCGGCGAATCAAACGAAAAAAACGATGTTTCCCACGAAATTATTCAAAACACAACGTCGCACGTGGTAGTCTACAACACAGCTGACGAAAATAGCAAGTATAGTGGAACTACACTGCCATCCTACGACAGTTTATCGAAGAGCGAGCGAGGAACAACACCACACTATAAAGCAGAAAACGATAAATCGAACTACGTACACCATCCGAATAGCGTAAATTCCTCTTCAGGAGTTGGTCTGTTAAAACTAGCAGGATGCAACATATACGGCAGGATGTATAGAGTCGGAAGGATAATATCAGAATTATCTGGTCCTTGTTTAGAATGCAAATGTACAGAAGTTGGCGTTCAATGCACGCAACTTAAATGCTGAATTTGGTAGCAAATTTTATTTTTATAAAAACAATAGATATTGCAATAGCTTATTACGAAAAACGATCTCATATACTAACTCAATTATTACTAATATATTTCGTCGTCTACTCTACGGGGGACCAATGTTAAAAATTTCAATGCATCTTGAAATATACATGACTTATAATAAGTCGCCTTAACAATCAACTTGGAACGAAAAAAGTTTCAGGACTTTATTTTTAAATCACACGTAAACAATTTGACTTGACAAACGCACTGACGCAGATGTGTCGCGGTGAATCCTAAATTTAAAACAAAAATAATTGTAGGAATATTTACAAAACCAAATTCACTTAAAAGCAGGGACCCGAACCACAAAGAATAACGGTTCAGTTCCGGTTACCGGTTCGATACATTTTGACTTTTCGGTTTACGTTCCGAACAACTTGTTTTTATTTTACACTGTTTAGTTCCGGTTCCGGTTTAATGCTCATTTTGTTTTTAATAGGAATTTTTAAAAGTATACATTATTCAAAATGTTTATGATGGCGATGCATATTCATAAATTGAATTGTCTAAAATTTTTTCATTTTTGGTTGAATGTAATCAAAATTATGAAAATAAAAAACATAAAACGTCATTAATAAATATAATTGGTCCAAATCGTTGTGTGAACTGGTTGAATCGGTTTGAACCAGTACGCACCAGTCGGTTCGGTACGATGTGGAGGTTTTGTAATTTTTTAACTAAAAAGTTCATGAATAAAGCACCGAGCGTTCCGGTTTTTGTTCCGGTTCCGGTTTGGTTCGGGTCCCTGCTTGAAATATTACTCTGAAGTAAACACATTTAACTCTAATACAATCTTGGTTTCCGGGTTTGGAACCGCGTCTTCTATATTTAGAAGTAGTTGACGTTTCGACCATTGTGTCTTGGTCTTTTTCAAAACGACTAATTTGTGAGGGATGTTGCTGGGTTTATATATCCAGCTTGTGGAGGCGTGGCGTTCCGCTTGATGGATTTGTTCTGCCTCAGTGATTTTGTGATGACTGGTTTCCAGATGTTTGGGAGTTGTATGCCTGCGTCTCTGTTATAGTTGTTTGGGTTCTTGATGATTTCCAATGATTCTCGATATAATCTTGGCCAGAAATGGTTTGCGCGGGCCAGTAGTTTTGTTTCTCTGAAGAGGATGTTGTGTCCTGTACCCTGGGCGTGTTCTGCTACCGCTGATTTATCGACTTGTTTTCTTGTTGTTTGTCCTTCGTGTTCTTTGAGACGCGTTTGTATACTCCTGTCAGTTTGTCCTATGTATACTTTTCCACAGGAGCAAGGTATCTTCAGAGAAACAAAACTACTGGCCCGCGCAAACCATTTCTGGCCAAGATTATATCGAGAATCATTGGAAATCATCAAGAACCCAAACAACTACAACAGAGACACAGGCATACAACTCCCAAACATCTGGAAACCAGTCATCACAAAATCACTGAGGCAGAACAAACCCATCAAGCGGAACGCCACGCCTCCACAAGCTGGATATATAAACCCAGCAACATCCCTCACAAATTAGTTGTTTTGAAAAAGACCAAGACACAATGGTCGAAACGTCAACTACTTCTAAATATAGAAGACGCGGTTCCAAACCCGGAAACCAAGATTGTATTATGGATAACGGCCGCGAAAGCCTCAAGAATAAAACACATTTAACTCATTTTAAATTACAAGTACACAATACATTGATTTATAAATAATTTCTTACCTAATTTTATATTTAATTTTAAAGTTTTTTTGTTTTTATTCCGTAATTTTAATTCGGGCTCTGCGAAATTTTTAGTAGTCTTATTTTTAGTTGTAGACCGTGTTTTGTCCTCAACACTTTTTCCGAAAGCCCTGTTTTAAGCTAGAAAGAGTTTTTTTTTTGGATAGCAAAATTATTAGATATCCCTTTTGTTGACCTTGGGTCCTGTTATTCAGTACTCTAATTTTTTTGTGCACAGATCCCATCTTTCTTTTAGGAGCCTTATTTTCTTTATTCTTAGGTTTTTTTTACTGTAGCCTTACGTAAATGAAGTGGATTTTCTTTCATTTACTCTATATCATTCTTATTATATTTTTAGTTTTATAAACTATATACAGGGTGGTGACTGAAAGTATCGTACACATGGGCGTCCGCAGAAAATTATCCAGGGGGAGGCAAAACTTGCAGAGAAATCCATTAAAAATTTTAATATTAACGAACTTTTTACTTGACCCTCTTTCATTTGGTCATTAATGGAGTACTCAATTCCAGGGAGGGGTAAGTGCCCCGTTTGTCCTCCCCTGTGGACGCCTATGATCGTACATAGGACTTTAACATGCAAAATATTTGCAACTATTTAATTTTGCATAGTAAAGTCCTATGTACGATACTTTCAGTCGACACCCTGTAGATATGTCGTAGGTTTAATGTGAAATCCGGAATTTTATAAAAAGCCGGAAAAACGAGCATCTCGTGTTTTGACAAGGCAATTAATAAAATGCTGGCATAATTTTTTTTAATGAAAACAAACGTATTAGCTTCACTTTCATAATTTATTTAAAAAAAAAACTTTAATCTACCTTTAATCTATCTGACTCCCTATTACTGGCCAAATGAATGAGGGTCAGGCTAAGACTTTTTTCTGTATGAAAAAAACATATGTGGTTAAGAGCAGGGGCGAATCTACATAGGGACTAATAGGGCTTAAGCCCTGGGCCCCCAAGTGTCAATGGCCCACAAAAAATGAATTTTTGTCATGAAATTTTAATACATCATTAACAATGAGCACTTATCGTATAGCAAAAAATAGTTAATATTAATAATATAATAAATATATTTCAACCCTAATTTTGATGTTATTAAAAATGAATTTTAAGCCCCAACTCAAAGATTCTTAATCTAACAAAAAATGAGGCCCCTTGGACTTTTATAAGCCCTAGGCCCGGAAAAACCTAGATCCGCCCCTGGTTAAGAGAAAGTCATAATTTGCTCGTTTTGACGGCTTTTTACAAAATGTAACCTGTACCAAATTAGCAAAACATCATGTTACACCACTGGTAACAGTTAAATATTGGTACAATATTTTACAAAAGTATTACCTGAATCGCGTATTTGATAATTTAAGAAACCTACTTAAACAGCTGCTATTAGAATCTAAAGATTATAAATTTTTAACAAGGGTCCCGGTAAGCAAAAAATATATTCGTTATTACAGTGCCATTGCCTCTGTCAAAACTTGAAAATTACCACAGATTACATACTGCCCGCACCGTCTTTCAAAGTACAATAGATACCGATTTATATCCCATTTACCGTACTCTATGAAATAAGCTCGCAGATAAAATAATTAAATTTAAGTAAAAATAATGTGTTGATAGCTTTAAGACCAGGGCCGTGCAAAGATAATGGGGGCCCGAATACACGCAATGGCGCAATTCTGTCCCCTAAACCTTGGGCCCTCCTAAAACGGTAGCCAGAACAACTGCTCTCCTCTTTGTACTGCCCTTTAAGACCAATAAACTTAAAATACACATTCCATAAAGAGAAGAGTACCTTTATGATGTAAAAAGTTGTTGCATAAGTTTGTTGTCTAGCTATTTATACAAACCGTCATTTTTGATGTAAGCTTAGATCTTAAACAGGATTGGGCAACTTGAATGAAATAGAAGACTACAGAAAATATGAAAAAAAAACGAAAATGTTATCAAAAATAAAATGGCAAAGTTTCTTTGCAGGAAATTTAGTAAAACCGATTTACTTTGTTGTTCCTTAGGCTAAGGACGCCTCTACTAAGGACCTTAGCAGAGACGGACTGGCTCGCCGGACTATGCAGACGTCTCTTTGACTTGAGACGCGAATGATTTAAAATACCATCATATTTCATTATATATAAGAGTTCGTAACCTTGCTCAAGATGTTTTGGGCACCAATCAACTCCAACTCCTTGTTCTAAAACCCATTTTTAGTCATAAGGAATCACAAAAGTGCCAGATTCGATTGTAAGCCATGGATTGCCCAGTTTTGCTCTAAAATAATGTAGAAATAGATTTTCTGCCAATAGAGGCTAAATTAGATTAAATAATATTTATTTCATAGTGCGATCTTAATTATTTATTATATAATAAATTGCGAATTTAGAAGTAAAACTATAATTTTATTACAAAAATTTTATTCGTTATAATAATGCTACAAGAAAATTACTTATGTATAAAATTTTTTATAATAAAACACGTATTAAACACATACAATCTTATGATTTAACCATAGACAGTTATTTTGATTAAAATTTACAGCCGTCTGAAAGCAGTGTACACTTAGCGGTAATAAACACTTTAAAAATTTTGTTTACTTGTAAAATACCCGAGTATTCGATTGTGAGATTAAAACAATTTTATAATATTAGCTATTGTCAAAAAAAATTCTCGACTTCTTTAAAAGCGAAGTTAACTAAAGCAAAAATTTACTTACTATTTTTTTGACGAACTTTGGCATTTAATATTTTATACAGTCTCAAGGGATGGCAGAACATGTTGCCAAAATCTGTATAAGGGTGATATATGATTATCAAAATTGTTAAATATCTGAAGACTTTGGTATCACATCTTTTTTTTTAAGTATTTCTCAATTACTTAAATTGTTATTTAAATAACTATTTTAAGTCTCTGAAGACTAGATTCACTTTTAACGTTCTTTTCATTCTAGATTACGTCATTTTTTAAGCTACTATCCATTTAACTTTTGCGAAATACATTTGAAAACATAATCGAATTCCTACTTGTGATAATATTTGGACTTGCTCAAATAAACTAAAAAGCTAACTAGGTATGCTTTATAACAATTTTAACATAAATAAATATATCGCGTACGTATAATATCACTGGGTGTGCATTTTCTTATCTGTATGTTAACAATCACAAGTGAGATCAATAAAAACATAAACATAACTAAGCCAGTCCAAAACAGGGTTTTGCTTTTAGTTTTGGCACAGTTATCGGTGCTTTTGTACAGCACCAGACCCATGAGGAAGCCCGTGATGGCGCCAGCTGCGTGAGCGCTCCAGGATATGATGGGTTCCTCGATTTTTTTGATGTGTCCCAAGTGGTAACTGATATCTGTTATCACAATGATTCCAACACATATAATACGGCATGTCCTGTACTTCGCACAGTTGTAATTCTATAAAAAAAAGACCAAAAGTTACTAATTTTGTGGCACACATCCTTGAAATTGGTAAATTTATTCAACATTCAACAATTTATCAAAATAATTATTGTACAGGGTGGAACAACTTCAAATGTTTTACGAGGTATCTCGGTTACCATAATAGTTAGCGAAAATCTGATATCGCTCTCTTGGGCTATTTTTTTGAGAAAAGAACGCCTATGTAATCAGATTTTTTATATAGCTTTTCATTTTGGCACTACAGAGGAAAAATTAAATTTTATCATTTTTAAAAATTTGATATAACTTCTTTATTAATTAAAATAGAACAATATGTTACAAAGGTTTTTCTATTAACATTTCAATACTTAATTTAAAAACCATTTTTTTTAGCGACCTTGACTTTCGATATATGCAGTAAACTTATATTTTTTTTAAATGGAAACCCTACTTGGCCATGACTTTACATGAAAGAGTTTTTTAGATTTTCAAAATTACGTGTTGCAAAAAACAACCGAAATATGCTAATTTTGTGAAAATATTACTATCAAAGTTTGCCATGATTTCGTAAACAGGTGATGTTCTCAATTAAAAAACAACTAAATGTCGGTTCCAAGCAAATTCTGTGGCAGCCGCTACGTTTTTAGCACTACAATGTAGATTTCTAACATATTCAAAGTGTTCAATTTTAGCTATGTTTACAATACCACAATAAACGGTTATACAATGCAAGAGATCATACGGATTTGCTTTAAAGTTTAAAAATTTACTTGGATATGACGTTCACTTGTTTATCAATTGTAAACATCACTTATTTACGAATTCATGGCACACTTTGATAGTAAAATGTTCACAAAATTGGCAGTATCTCGGTTATTTTTTGCAACACATATGTAGAACTATATATTTTTGAAAAGCTAAAAAAACGCTTAATCATATAAAGTCATGGCCTACTAGGGTTTCCATTAAAATATATAATTTTACTTCTTATCTCGAAAGTCAAGGTCGATAAAAAAAAATTCTCACTAATTATTCCCAATTATAAATTATTTGTGATTTTTGTAATTATTGTTGAGTCTTTTTTAAAACAGATTATTTCTGGTGTCTTAACGATTTCTTTAATTTAAGTTTAAAAAGTTTACAAATAATTTTGAATTAAATAAATGATGGCTTATACAAAAAAAGCAAAGTAAAAAACTAAACTTTTTTTGTTGTTGTTGTTTTGTTAAAATTGTCACTTTGACATTAATATGATCGTGATTAATTGTATAATTTGCAACCAGCTAGAAATTCTTTGAATTTGTGCTTTTGTTCGCAATTTTTATTTTCACTATGTTCGGGTAGTACATTTTTAATTTATTTATTTATTCGCTATCCCTTCGTGTATTGCGGAGTATTATTAAAATAATTTTCGTCAATAATTATGGAAAATAAAAGGTGTTACAAATATGATATTGTACCTAATTGATTTTATTGAAGTATTCAATAAACTGTTGAAATTTAAAAAGCATGTCATGACAAATCAAAATTTTGTGTATATTATGACAATTCGAATTCCTTAAAAAGTGTTGATTGTCATATTTAATTTAAAAAAAGCACAAATTTAAAGAATTTCTAGCTGGTTGCAAATTATACAATTAATCACGATCATATTAATGTCAAAGTGACAGTTTTAACAGAACGACAAAAAAAACAAAAAAATTGTTTTGTTTTTTATTGTGCTTTTTTTTGTATAAGATAATTTGATTCAATAATTCGACAACATGAGTTTTTCTCAAATTTTTGTGGTAAAATATCATTTTAGATATTAAGTGTCACATATCATTGAAATCAGAAGACAAAATGCTATCTGACTATGAAATTAAAAAAATTTCGCCGTATTTAAAAAAATGAAGTTGATGATGGTTCTGAAGAGATGAAACGTTGTTGGAAATTTTATGTTATCTCAACATATAAAGCGTAAGAAGTTGCCATGAAATAGTGCTTCCAGATTGTCGATATCTTAAAAAATTAAGGAAATGGGACAAAAAAACGAAAATCAATTTTTTCAGTTTTTCCTGAATAACTTTTGAACTAAGACAGCTATGAAAATTTTCTTTGCAGATATTTGATAAGCATCTATTTTCGCAACTTTGTCCTAATTTAACCGACCTCGTAGCCTTTAAAATAAGCGAGATTCCCATGCATTTACTCAAATCTGGGACACCCTCTATAGATACATACGGACATTTAGACAATATATAGGGGTGCGCAAATTTTCTTTGCCTAGGGGCGCCAGATACCCTTGCAGCGGCCCTGGCTACAGCATTTATTTACCCAAGATAGATAAAATTAACGAAGTAGGTATTCTAATACTCAGTATTTTGTGTTTTAGAAATACACAAAAATTAATAAACTTATTAATTGCTTCTAAACTAGATTACCTACTAGATCTTTTATGCAAAACTGCTTACTTTAATTTTTTTTAAACTGCAACTAATAAGTGTAATGAAGCAGTCCTTGAAATAACGACGAACTGAATTTACACATGCACAGATTAAATATTATACAGGGTGCCCATTTTTCTAACCTGTTGTATGGGTAACTCCGTTAATATTAGAGATACAGAAACGTTTAACTTAGCAAATTTGTGCAGAATTTAAAGGAAAATCTGATGCCATTTTCAAATTTGACCTACGTCATCAATTTTTTGAAATATTTTGAAAAAACTGAAAAAGGTGGATTTTTTCAAACTTGAATAATTCCGTAATCATATGAGTTAAAATAAAAATAAAAATTGACTTTTATAGATATTTTTACGTAGATTTTAAATATGTTAACGAAATTTTCATAGCACTCTCGATTTCCGAGTTATAGCACAAACTTGCATTTTTTTAAATGGGAGTCATAGTTGGCTGTGGTCTTATTAAAAAGGTTATTTTTTTCTCGTTTCAATGATATAAGGTTTGTTATGCTTTACTCTTGTAGTTTTTCTTTAAATAAGCAAAAATCATTTTACATGTTCACAGCCTACTAATAGATGGGAGTTATCCCGTGTTGATGTTCTTTTTTTTCCGATGTGACATTTAAGAGTTGTCTCTTATTGTTAGTGTAGCAGTTATTAGCCAGTTACAAATTTTAAAAACAAAACCTCAGAGTTTGTCAAATATAATTTAATGTTTGTTATACGTATAAATCCCTCTCTCGTGTTGATCAAAATTTTTGATTGAGTTTATTGTAAATTTCAAAAACAATGTGTTCTAATGAAGAAAAAACCACATGCTTTTCTATTACTACCCTTGTAATAGAAATAGTAGAAATTCAAGTGAAATGTATTTGCAAAGATTTATGGAAAGGAGGCAACCAAGAAAGAAATGATTTTCGTTATTAGAAACCAATTTAAAAAAATACGGGTATACCAAAAAGCCTGATAATATTTCTTCATTAAAAAACATTGTTTTTGAAATTTATAATAAACAACAATTTTGATCAACACGAGAGAGAGACATACCGACATACGTATAACAAACAATAAATTTTATTTGACAAACTATGAGGTTTTGTTTTTAAAATTTGCAACTGGCTAATAACTGCTACACTAACAATAAGAGACAACTCTTAAATGTTACATCGAAAAAAAAAGAACATCAACACGGGATAACTCCCATCTATTAGTAGGCTGTGAACATGTAAAATGATTTTTGCTTATTTAAAGAAAAACTACAAGAGTAAAGCATAACAAACCTTATATCATTGAAACGAGAAAAAAATAACCTTTTTAATAAGACCACAGCCAACTATGACTCCCATTAAAAAAAATGCAAGTTTGTGCTATAACTCGGAAATCGAGAGTGCTATGAAAATTTCGTTAACATATTTAAAATCTACGTAAAATTATCTATAACAGTCAATTTTTATTTTTGTTCTAGCTCATATAGTCACGGAATTATTCAAGTTTGAAAAAATCGACCTTTTTCAGTTTTTTCAAAATATTTCAAAAAGTTGATAACGTAGGTCAAATTTGAAAATGTCATCAGATTTCCCTTTAAATTCTGCACAAATTTGCTAATTTAAACGTTTCTGTATCTCCAATATTAACGGAGTTACCCATACAACAGGTTAGAAAAATGGGCACCCTGTATATTCTTAGCAACCTGAGCTATTAACCAGAATAATCGACGGAATATTTGAATTATTCAAGTTTTAAGTAAATATTTACAATAAGTTTTGATAAAAGAGTGAAGGTTTCGGTTATCACCTGACCTTCATTAAAAAAATCAACACGGGTTCATACATACCAATAAAACATGTGAAATATGAGATATAAGCAAAGCGTAGACGCCAGCTGAAGCTCCTATCAACATTTCTGGATGGACGCAAGCAGATCCTAATGCACCAACAACACCTCCACAAATATACAATAATAAAACTCTGACACTTCCTTGTTCAATTTCTAAAATAACGGCGAACATACATTGTATTATCACATTCAATATTAAATGGTGAATATTTTCAGCATTGTGAATGAACATATACGTTAAAAACCGCCACACTTCAGTCTGTTTGTTCGGTTCGTAGCGAAGAACGCTGGCTGTATAACCCGTACTCATGTAATGAAAAAGGATCTGAAATAAATTCATATAACATTAGAAAATTGTAAATTAATACCTAACCATTATTTCAGACCTGGATTATACTGACTGTCAGGATGGCGTAGGGTGGTCTACAACGGCGGTACCATGGCGATCTAGGAGGTAAATGAAAGGAACGAGGCACCAAAATACATTCTCCATCTTTTACCGATCCAGGAGTAGTGGCAGGTGTGATAAGGGCCTTACCATCTTGTTCTGTCATACTTTGGTCCTTCAATAGCCGTTTTTAACGTAAAACTTAAGGGGCGGTGGCCCTGTTGATGTAATGAAAAAACGTTTTGTTACACAATGTGATTTTTTCCTTCATAATAAAGACTATGGTGAAAAATAACAAGCAGATAATTGAAAGTACAACCGTAATTAGTAGTGAGCAACTTATGACTTCATTAGTTATACAGTGACCCAGCCCAACATTCATATTGACCTCTAGCGAAAATTGATGTAATTGTTCCATTTGAATAGTTTTTTTCTGCCGGCTATTTATGTTTAACGTATTTTAAATAAACTATTCCAAGTACGTCGCAGATGATCTCTATATAATCATTTATCAATAAACTAATACCGAAAAAAAAAAATTTTAATTATTTATAAATTTGGAACTTTTAAGTGTTAGCGTAATGTACTTAAGCCAGATCCGAAATGCACTCTTTTAGTTGGATAGTATGATTATGAACCGTCGCGTCGCTACGTAAGTTTGCACTTTAACCAAGCGTGCAATTGCGATTTCAGCTTAAATTTTTATTTAACCAACCACTTTCTTTACAGCTGCTGTAACAGTTTAAACAAAAATTATTGTTGTTCCACTTAAGTCAAAACCAACTTTAAAATAATAAAATTGGATTACGGATTGTAGTATCTCGTTATTTGTAATTAATACATACAGCACAGCAGCGGCGTAGGCAGAAGGGGTTAAGGGGGGTCGAACCCCCCCTCCATAGGTTCGCAATAAGTCGTTATAGAGCCTAGGAACTGTAAATTTTGTGCTAAAAAAATAGGTCCTCAGCTCTTTTTGCGTTTATTAACCCCCCCCCAATGGAAGCATCCTGCCTACGCCACTGTAGTACAGGGTGGTCCTAATCCAATGGGATTACATGGTTATCTTTGTCAATAATGTGCCATATCTCTGTTATTGTTGTAAATTATTACATTCGTCAGAAAATACTCTATTCAAATAACCGCATGTACCACAAACAGTCTGTTCAAAAAAATTGACTTTCAACCAAAAAAAAAACGGATTTTGCAACCTTAAAACCGATTAAAGCGACCTAAATGTCAATTAAAATTTACAAAAACGTTTTTCGGACACTTGTTGACATAATAAAATTCGAGTCAAGGCACATTCAATAAAAAAAAATATTTTCGTTCAAAAATTACTTGAGGTTATGAAAATTTACCAAAACAGAGCAGTTGTATTCAAAATTGCTTTGTCTTTCCAAAAATTTCATTTAAAATAACAATATAAGGGGGCCATTTCTGACGAAACCGGAAGTGAAACAATAGGATTCATTTGTTTAGCTAATCCGTTTTTTTTAATACATATCAAATATGTCCAAAATTTCATTAAATTAAATACAAAACTAAAGAAAAAAGGGGGTTTATCAGAACTCAGTTACACCCGTACAGGGTTTTTAATGTTGTTAATATTTAGGTCCAATGGATATAAACTTTATAAACTACACGGATAATCAAAAAAAAATTCAAGTAAAAAGTGTTTTTTTATCAAATGCAAATCTGCTACTCTGGCAACAGTTTTACCGCTTATTGGTCACGGGAGAAGTGTACAAGAAGCTATCAGCTACCACCATAGATGAACTACCGCTTTTAAATAAAACGTCAAGGCCGATTAGGTTATGCTAGGTCCTTTTTTCCTTGGATGTGCCCTTTTTTGGGTCTTAAGGTCCTGTGCGGCCGAGTTTTAGAAATGTTCAAAAATGTCCGTTTTTTACTTACTGCTCTTTTATTTAAATTTTGTTTATCAAATTGACACTTGTGGTTTGTGGTTCACGAAAATTAATCGAGGATCTTTTTTTGGTAACCCTAGATAGTGTCCCAAAACTTCGGAGAAAAAAATGGGCAATATTGTGAGTTCTCATCAGTAATACCTGATTTTCTAAACCTAATTGTTAGGGAACCCCCCATAATTTAGAATATTTCCAGTCTCTGTTAATTTTGATTAATTATTCAATTACAATAATACGTACAATATAAGCTACATAAACACATTCAAGATCAAACCAATTCAACAAAAAATTCATAGGTAGAGTAACTAAATATCGGTTGTAAATGAAGTGTGTACCACCATGATTCCATTTAAAAAAATTGACTTTTTGTCAAAAAACCGATTCCGCAACCTTCAAAGTCGATTAAATTCACCTAAATGTCAATTAAAATGTACAAAAACGTTTTTTGAACAATTGTTGACATAATGTAACTTAACCAAAATAGTGCAGTTATATCCAAAATCGCTACCTCTTTCCAAAAATGTAAAAATATACAGGGTGTGCTATTTAAAATAACAAAGTTGGTGTCAATTCCGGCGAAACCGGAAGTAAAACAATTGTGTACATGTGCTCAAAAAGCTCGGTTTTTGCACGTATCATACGTCTAAAATTTCATCCAAAATCAAAACTATAGAAAAAAAGGGGGTGTACCACACTTCATTTGCACCCGGTATACTAGTTTCTATTTTCAACAAATGCTTTGAGAATTTTTAAATTTGCTTAGTACTCCGAGAAAAAAATTAGGAATAGACAAAATAATTTTTGATGAATATTGTGACTCTACAAGTTAAAGTTTTGTTTATTTACCGCGATTAAATTTTTTTTTCTAATTTAATGTAAATTTAATGCGTTCTATATGTATTCTATTTAGTAGGTACAGTATTAACATTATTTTTGGTGCAAAACTAATGATATAGTTCTTTTTATTAGGTACCTACTTAAACTTACTTGTAAAAAAATCATAATGCCTAAATATGGGTTATTATTACTGATATAGTGTAAAACTAAAGCACAATGGTTAATAAAATAAAATTTAAATTAATAAACAAACTAATCGTTATTGGCTATACAGGGTGATTGATTGAGGCCAGGCATTAAAAATAAATGAAGAATGAAAAAGGGTATGGATCTGAAATTTTGGTTATGACCATAATGGCATCTGACCTGTTTATTGAAAATATTTTCCAGATTGCGACACTTCCGTAAATACTGGAAGTTAACGTCTACTTTCTTATTTCAAATACAATGGTCTATTTTTTATTGCATATTTGGATTTAAAACGTTATTTTAGAGGGACTTTTATTAGCATTCCCTATACCTGTGCAGCCATTTTTGAGATTGTTGGACTTTTTTGAAAATTTTTCGATTTTCATCGTGATGCTTAATATTATCTACCGCCGCCATTTTTGAAGCGAAAACGCTCAAATTTAGACTATGCATAGAAGAAACCTTGGAGTTCATGCTGGAATTTTTGCAATCGATGCATTACTTACAGGGTGTCCAAAATTTTATTTTATTTTAATACAACTTCAGACCACTATAACTAATTTTTTTTAAATACAATGTCCAATATTTTTTTTTCATTTTCTTATGCAAAATTCAATTCTGCAGCAATCCTTATTAGCATTCCCTATACCTATCTGCAATAATTTTCGAGTTATTAAGGGTTTTTGATAAAGTTAAGAACATTTTTAAATAGCAAGCCTTGGAATTGACAACAAATGCCGATATTGATAACTGTCAAAAACTTGTATCGCGTTTGTCAGTTGTGTTCATGTGTATATGAAGATAATGATTTTGTGAATTTAACTCGAAAAAAATGAAGTTTTGAAAAATACTGAGTGTTATTATAAGCTACTTTCATTTACCGTTAATTTACGGAAAAAAATTGCTATAGCAGAATCCTTTAGGCCTTTAGGTTTTTGTAATTTTACTGACTGTGCTGTTATTATTATAACTCAAACTTAAAAAGCAATTGACACATACGAGTACATACAACACATTTATAGATCACCTCATCTTCCTTGAAATTTGACATTTCTCTAATATAAATTTTTACTTACAATTATTCCAGTAACGCAGCACTTTCCCAACCTAGCACTGAGTTGCAATAATAAAAACAAACGAATATCTCCACTTAATTTTGTAATTACTGCTATATTAGGCACGAGAAAGTAAACAACGTGCGTTTATTTTACACAGACAGCACGGACAAGCACTAACTTGTTGCATCGCCAGTTCGCCACGCAGTTGCACAAATCAAAATCGGTATCAGTAAGATAAGACAAAACTATTAAAAAAAAAAACTGCGGTACATTTGAATGCTGAGATTTTGTAAATGTACTGGATTATTTGGAATACAAATTAAACATTTTAAGTGTCAAGTATAGGTATGTATATTTGTATTATCGGAATATTATCAACGGATTATTTACCTTCGGCTGTTTGAAAGCTAAATTACTATTAAATTGATTAGATTCTGTCGTATTTATCTATATTTATTTCGCAATCACAGTAGATTACTAAATGTAAGTAAAAAGTAGAGCATTGTTACACTCACTAACAATACAATCGATGAATAATTTTGGGATCGCATGAAGTTTTATTGCATTTACAGTGGGTTCATTATTGGATAGATTTTTAAAGCATTTGCAAGATAAAAATAAGAAAATGGAATATATCAAACGTATATTTAGCATGCCTTAAAAAATTTGATTAATCCGAAATATAGGCAAGATAACAGAAAACTTTTATATGTTCTGTTGGTAATTTTTTTCAAAATTGGCTAATAAAATTCTAGTCCAAAGTTTTTGTAAATTTATACAAATACAGTGTAGTTAAGGAAAACTTTTGCCAATTTTAAGAAGTAAAATATCAGAAATTATATTGGCTAGAGACATTTAGTGAGAGACCATCCTATACTTTTATTAAATTCATCTCAAAACCAGGACAAAAAATAACCGTTTTTTTAAACCGCTTAAAATAACCGGTTAACCTTTATTTTTTGTCAGCAAAAGTGATTTTTAGCCGAAATCGAAACCGTTATTTTAATGACTAAAAAACGGTAACCCTTAACCAAAATAATGAAAAACCGGTTTTTTAACATCTTTTTTTAATAAAAATTACTTAAAAAAATACAAAATTTGTATTAAGTGCGATTAGTTTACCAGAAGTAATTACTGAACGCTTGACTGTACAGGGTGGCCTATTTTCGATGCCCATATAGGGTATCTCGGTTATTATCAAAGATAGAAAAAAGCTAAGTACGTAGTCTCGATTTCTTTTTTCGAGAAAAATTCATTGCCGTCAACAGATTTTTGATATCTTTTTTAATTTTCGAAATATAGCCAAAAACCGATTTTTGGCACTTTTCAAAAATGTTAAATATCTCGCTTAAACGAAAAGATAGGGAAAACCTTTAAGGACATTTTTTGCATAATTTGTTATCCTTAATTCTGATAGCGATGTCCAAATTGTTTTTTACTCATATCAATACCGATATATTACACCTAACTTTCTTATTTTAAATGGCAACCATACGCAAATTATATATTTTTGAAAAGCGTAAAAAATAAAAGCTTTCGATTTATGTCAAAGCTAACTATGGTTACCATTTGAAATAAGAAAGTTAGGTGTAATACATCAATATTTATATAAGTAAAAAAATTGAACATCGCTATTTTATTAAGGACAAAAACCATGCAAAAAAAAATTAAGTTTTCCTCTAGTTTTTCGTTTAAGGAAGACATTAAACATTTTTGAAAATTGCTTAATTTTCGAAATATAGCCAAACACCATTTTTGGCAAGAAGAATGCAAGTTAAGTCTGTAAACACTAATCTAACAATTATAACATCCTAATCACAATCCACGTAAAATAATCTAAAACTGACTTACTAATAAGTTTTTCAAAAATGATATTTGTGTTTAAACATTTTTAAATTCATTTAGTTTTTTGCTGTTCATTCAGTAAATTGACTATAAAGGTTCATTTTTGAAACAGTATTCAATTTCCACTTTAATGCTTCCCAACTTTGCTAATTTAACCAACTCTCTGACTTACAATAACAAAGTTACCTATGTAAAGACGTAGATAATTGTAACCGTATATGTATGTATATATTTTAATGTATTAAATTAAATTCAGAAAAAATATGTCGAAAAATTATGGCTTGTTTAAAATGTACCACAAATAGAGATTTTTTGATTTGTATGCTTATTTATCTCATTAATCTTGATTTGATCTTCGATTTTAAAGACAATTTCGGTATGGAGTTTAAGATAATTACCTGTGTTAAGTATAATGAAAAGTAAAATGAACCTTTTATAAAAAAATCAATCCATAAATTTAAAGGAGAAACATTTTAAAATACTTTAAAGGCAAAACTATGAATAATTTTTAGGAAAACTAAATGATCTTTGTAGTGATACGTCTTTAAAGTCTGTTTTATACTACACTATTTTTTCGTTTAAGAAAATCGTATACGATTTTCTAGTACGGTGTCAATCAGAAATTAAAAATCTTGAACGAAAAATTCGTACGAAATTACTAACGTCCCTATATGCGTCCAATTTTAGCATGCGCGCATGCGTATTCTACTGTTACTGTATCTGACCGCATGTCATTTGTGGGTTAGGTTAACTGAAACAATCAAACGATGTTAAATACTACTTATTACCGTAATCCCTCACAATTTATTTTGTAGGAATAAATATGTAGAATGGAAGAAGCGTTAAATATACGTTAAATTTGAAAATGATTCGCTTTCTGTTCTGTGATCAAATTTAACATTTGACATGGTTACTCAAGGTGTTAACAAAATATGATAAAAGTTACTAAAAAGTAACCAAAATATATTGGAGTTTTCGTACCAAAAAAATAGTACAATGCAAATGGTTCATATTTTCCATGCTAAATTCTTGAACGAAATTTTGGTATCAAAAATCGTATACGATTTTCTTAAAGGAAAAAATAGTATAGTATAAAACAGTCTTGAAACGTAATCTACAATTGTTGCTGAAATAAAACATAACAGAATCGGTACAGCCTAATCGAACCACATACAAACATACATTTTAAATATAAAGATCAAGAATTATTTTCATTTTTAATTGATTTAAAAAAAAAACTGGAAACACATAAAGACGTACATACAATTAATTGAGTATAGCAACGCAAGTTTAAGTTGTGACAGCAATATTTGTTTTATAATATAGCGTACTTTAGAGGTTTCAAACTTTTTAAAACTGTCATACTTTTGAATGACTAGAAATTTATAATCGCATGTTTCCACAAAATTATATTAGCAACTCATAAATAAGTTTCCAAACATCAACAAATACAGCTGTTAAATGATGTCATAATGCTTTGAAGTAAAGCTAAAATAAAGTTTAAGATTCTGCTTAAAGAATCGCGACTAAAATAAAAAGGAGATTAAAGCTAAACCTAAAACAAAAAATGTTGTAAAAACCTTAAGAAACTTCATTTTAAGTTTCAAGATGTATATTATTCTTTCAAAATATTACTCACCATAATAAGCTTTATCAAAAAGGTCAAATAATAAAAAAAAGTACAAATTAAAGGCTTAAAAAATATTAATATTTTTTTCTAAATATTTTCATCTATAAAAAAAATGGAATTGTTATAAAACATATGTTTTGCTACAAAAAATAATAATTGCTATAAAAATTATTATGTCGCTATAAAACTTAAGCAACACTATACATAAGTAATAAAAACTTAAAAATAATGAAATTTGTTTTAAAAATAGAAAAACCCGTGAATATTACAATTTTTGTTATAAAAAAATTCGATGTTGTTATAAATAAAATTGTATTGTCAAAAAGTAACTACTATTTAGCTTCAAGATAACTGTTTCCCACAATTCTCACCCTTTATTTACAAAACATATTTTTGAAAAGCTCATCAAGTGAAGCAACAAGTTGCATTGCTTCAATTACTTTGTACTTCCGTTAAATTTCCTGCATGTAGGTACAACACAACAGATAATTCTTAACCAGATATGCTTTTAGATATTTCTTTATTTTGTCTTGCCAAAGTGTAAGATTTTGTACTTAAGTTTAAATACATTTTTGGAGCTTCGTAATATATTTTAATTTCATTTACATAATTTAATGACCACTGTTCAATGCACTCGAGCGGAACGGTAGAAAATCGTGAAATCGGTAATATTTCGCGAACAGTAACTTCTGGTTTTATCGTTCGGTTCGATTAGGTTAGGTTAGTCCAAGCCATGTCGAGTTAGGTTAGATTAGGTCAGGTTAGGTCAATTCAACAGCTTCAAACCAATTTTTGTTCAAAGCTAACCATTCGCATTCAAAATATTTAATAAAGTCATTTTCATAAGACGCCATTTATTTAGACAAATGTTCCGCGGCCGTATTGAACAATTCTTTTGTTTTACATAACTGAAAATTTTCAATATCAAAATAATTTTTATTTATTTAAACGAAATAAAAAACGCAGTTTGATACGACCACGAGTAAATGTGAGGTTATTTATAGCAAAGACTGTACTGTTTATGAAGTTTGTTTTTTTATAGCAAATTAATAGTATATCTATTGTAAGAAGCATATTACGCACGAGTGGAAAAGTTGCTCACGAATGCGTATTTCCACGAGTGCGTAATTGCTTTACAACTCGTGTTATGTAGCATACTTTTTCTACGATCACATAATACATTTGATTTTAACGGCTTTTTGGCTAATATTCACATTTAATTACGTTGTCTTGTCAATTTTGACGTAAGCCTACTTTGACATTTCTGGACAAGCGTGCGTTTTGCTTACCGTGCGTTATAACTCACTTACTAGGCATGCAGGAAGTGTTTGACTTGAGTCTATTTTGATCATTTCTTTAAAAATCCGTGCTTTTTATTTACCGCGCGTAAGGACACACTTACTATGCATGTAGGCTTTACGGTAAGAGTCATTTACCATTTACATTAGTGGTCGTAAAAAATATTTATTATAACAGATACATTAAATTTTATATTGAACATTTATAATCGTATAGCAAACCTAATAAACTACTTATCGCAAAAATTATTTGCTTTTTGCAAAACAATGTATTTACAGCAGTTTACTACAAGCCAATAACAAATACAGATATACTTTCAAGAAATCCTTAAAAAGAATATAACGGCTTTTATTATTCACAAATACTGTAACAACAACAACCCACGATAATCGAAGTTAATAAATTAACAATCTCTGTATCTATGTTTGACATTTTTATAAACAAATTAATTGGAATTTTTTAAGTTTCTAACTTTATATTCAAATATTTTTGGGTAACGGAGTAAATTATGTATTTATTTTTCGAAAAATTAATAAAATACTTTAGCCATACGTAGTTTGAATAAAGTATTGTTTAATGCTATTATTATTGATAATATTTTATCAAAAATGATTCACTATACTAAAAAAACGACACGCAAACAAAGAAACTGATCCTTTTTTAATCAAACGGGGCGTAACAAACTTTATGCTTGAGGGAAAATTAATGCAGAGGCGAAATATATTTAAGGTTTCTTCTGTAACAGTATATTTAATCGTTAAAGAACTCTTAAGTTAAAACTTAGTTCGTCGAAAACATTGTTTTTAAGAAGTTATTTGTCGATGTTTATTAGTTAATTAAAAGAACAATGAAATATATACCTGCTGTAGTCGAATTAGCAAGCAAGTTCTGCTCATTCCACTAGATCCAACTTTTTCTTCATAATTCGTTTTATAATAGCACAGAACTCAAAGTAACCAGCGCGAGTTGCAAGGCGACGTATACACTTCGAAATCGTTTATAAATAGTAAACATGTAAAGCAAAACGTAATATGCGGAATCTACCTACCTTCTACTGTTTGAAACAATGCTAATTGATAGACTGTGACTCATTACGACACTATCGAAATGTAATTCAATATCGACTTGATTTATTAACGTCGATCATTAACGAAAGGTTTCTTAGGAGCAACCTGCAGGAGCTAATTCGATCAACTGGGCTAATTGATAATTTTTGCGTATATTCGAAGTAGTTTCTGTTATAAACAATCTATTTTTAAATTCCGTTTATACAAACAGCGAAATTTTAACCTTGGAAGCCAGCAGATTATCTAATATTTTGGATATAACTCTTGAATGTTATAATTAAACAAGTCATCTGTGTTATAAAAACTTCGATAAGTTTAAAATATTACTGAATGTTTTTTTAAACGCGCGCAGGGTCGGCTCAGATCGACATGCTCTATGCGCTGTTTTAATTCGCATGTGCAATGAAAGTACGAGTAATAATCTTAAAAACTGAATTCTAAATTTGTTGAGAGTATTCTAGTCACCCGGTACTGACACGTTTACGTTTATTTCTTTTATTTTGGAAGTCTCAAAATATTATACAACAGTAGGTAATATTAATGCTTCTAATAAATAAACTGATATGGCCATCAATTTATCTTCCCCTACATCGTGTGTGTGCATGTATGCGTGCGTGCGTGCGAGCTTGCGTGCGCTTTTTTTTAAGGTCCTACTCAGGCAATGCGAAAAAGAATGTTCAAAATCACAACTAATCTATTAAACTTAGAGAAGTGGCAAAAAAGGCATTTTATTAAAAACAAAACTCTGTAGCAGTGTTTCCCAAACTGTGGTCCATGGATCCTCAGGGGTCCGCAGCCTATTTCCTGGGGGTCCACATAGAATAGCGACAGCGACGAAATTTTACTACGTCACTGATAAATGTTTGATAAGCAAAGGAAACGAAGACGCGAGTTTTTAATGCAGTGCAGTGCAAAAACTTGGACACTAACATGAGATTTCTGAGAAGAATAGAGGGATGTAGACTGATCGATAAAATCAGTAACGAAAAAAATCAAAAAAAAAACTAGGGTAACAGATATTAAGAAAAAGATAGAGACATCTACTACGCATGCCAGATGGAAAATGAACATGGAGGGAAAAAGAAATAGAGTAAGAACAAGAATAAAATAGAAAAAAGAAGTGAGGCAGAGACTAGAAGAAAAAGGAGTCAGCTGGAGAGATGTGCAACAATTAGGTAACGATAGGTAGGAGTGGAAAAACATAACACAGAAATTGAAAAGCATACCTCGACACCGAAAGGTACAAGAGGAACCGATTAAGAAAAAGAATAAATTTCTAGAGTGCCGTCAACAATTTTGACCTTTGCTTGGGAGTACCTAAAAGTAGTTTTTTTAATTCAATTCATTATTTTTATATTTTTGTTCCCGTAAATTTTATATTTCGCCGCCCCAAACCTATAAACAATTCAGGAAATTGTTCTGCGTTCCAATCAAAATGTCGCGTGTCACCCCTGGTCTTTAGCATACTAATTCGTAATTTCAAATATTATTTAAAAAAAAGTACCTATACTAGGGTCATTGTAGACCCCAATATAGACTACATTCCCACCTTCAGCATATTTTTTCCAGACTTTATACGTTAATCATAATACCTAATAATCACTGGTCATAAATACTTAATTGTAATGTTTTAAATTGAGTCATCTCTATTACAGAACTAACTGCCAAATCTGGAAAGCAAGCCCTTACACCTCAACAATTTATTTCAAAGCCCTTCATCTTGATTTCATCAAATATTCGTTTTAGACAAGATACACCTTGAATATATTTTTTAAGACAATTAAATTATTTACAAGCAAATTTTAAAAAATACAGAGTGTTCAATTTAAAAGAGTTGACATACGCATTTAAAATACAGCTTCATGGACAGACAAACACAAATACCTTTTGTATTATTTGAAAAGTTTCATTATTAAGAAGGCCTTATAAGGGTATATTGTTAACAAAACTCCCAAATCATTTTACACTGACGTTAAAACGCTAAATAAAAATATTTGGTTACAGATCTGTATCCGTCAATATTTAAAACAAAAAAAAAAACGTAAATAACTCGAAAACTAATGATTTTTGGTACAAAAGACCTTGTACGTTTTGGAAAGAAAATTTAAATTGGAATCTAAAAAGTAAAAAATATACAGGGTGTTGCATTTAAAGTAAATTAGATGCATATCGGTGCGCGCCAACTTAACACAAGGTGTAGCGGAAAACAATTTTAGGTTATGAAACACATGATTTCCAACAAATTTTGTTATGAAACTTTTTTCTATTTTGAATAATAAACCTCATAATGAAGGAAATACGCACTAGTTGGACACCCTATACCAGGGGTGTCAAAATCAATGGCTAAATTGGGCCATACAAACAAGGTTTAACTTTAGGTGGGCCGCAAAAAAAAATTGTTGTTGTTTAATAATAGCAAAAAAGAGTACCTATAGTTAAAAAAACGTTTAGCGAATTCTACCTATCTTATTTTTATTCTGCGTCGGTTTGTTATTTTATTATACAGGGTGTGTAAAAATTGGCGGAAGCGCTACACGTGGTGATGTTCTTCGTAAAATTCCAAGTCGAAAATCTTAATACGAAAATGTTGTACCATCCTTGCTGTGTCTGCAAGAGGTCCTCAAAGTTTTGACATTTAGTCCTTTAATAAGCGTTATTATTTAACACTTGCAAATGAAAAAGCTGCAATTTGGAATAAAAATAAATTTCGAACAGTATTTTTTCCTAGATATTGTGTTCTTTATTTCAAAAATTGGTGTTGAAAATATGTAAATTACTGATTTAAAGGAAAATAATACATATGGCAACATTGTCATTAGCTGTCATCTCTGTTTTTCTCGTAATTATTTTTAGTTTGTGTTTTACGATACCCAAAAGTATGCTGCTATGTTTACGAACTGAAAGGCTTTTAGTTCGAACAAAAATTGTAAATACCTAAGTAAAAATTGCTGATAAAAAAAAATGTCCAAACGCGAATCAATGTATGCAATGTTGCCAATTTTGTTTTTCTTTAAATGGTTCCTGAGGCCATAGGAAGCATGGTACAACATTTTTGTATCAAGATTTTCGACTTGGAATTTTACGAAGAACATCGTCACGTGTAGCGCTTCCGCTAATTTATACACAACCTGTATATTATTGTGTGCCCATCTGCCGATATATTGGCCCGGGCCGCAAAATTGTTCGTTGCGGGGCGCATGCGGCCCCCGGGCCGCGAGTTTGACACCCCTGCCCTATACCCTATAATAGGAGAGGGAATTTTGAGGGTTTTCAAATAATGTATTAAAAAATATGGATGCCTTTTAAAGAAATAAAAAATAAATTTTTAATACAATATTTTAAAAACTTTAGTCCAATTTCACTTGTAAAGAGCTTGCAAACTTCTAGATTCTTTGCAATAAACGTCAAGGTTCGATTTTTGAAATAAATAAATTACTAGACGCGTAAAATTCTTACTGGGATACCATTTATGGAACTTTTTTTTTTAAATTTATAAAGTGCTGTAGTACAAAAACATTTGGTGCCGTCCCTGTCTTAAACGGAAGAAATTATAAAGTATTAAGCAATTACAGACATAATTACTTGCAAATATGACCGCTAGACACCTAATTGGGATTCATTCGCTTTGAATAAACAAACAAGAAACGATAATACTGTAACAACAATTAAATTATTTTTGTTGGTGACGTTAGTTCAGTACAACGCAAATATTAATTGGTTTCTGGCAAAATTTATGGTTCAACATTACGATATAGTTTTCTATTTTAGAAACAGCATTAAAGAGTTCTCAAGTTGAAGAAAATCAATTTAATTCAAGCCAATAGTAACCTTTCGCAAAAGAGCAGGAAATTCAGTGGATTCGATAATGACATTTTCCTGCTAAAATTTGATAAGAAGAAAAATTCAATATTGTTCCAATCAGGGACTGAGAACGGAACGAAAACGAAAACGTTAAACGAAATTAAACGAAATTTTTTTACGAACGAAAACGAAACCGAAAACGAAATTATTATTTTTCGTTCAAGAACGAAAACGAAATAAATATTTTCCAAAACCGGTTTTAACCGGTTTTGTCGCTATTTCAATTTTATTTGTTAAACACAAACGCGAATTCGCCTTCTGTGCTGGGGAGACTCGGAGACTCCACGAGGCAGTAAAAAATCTCACTTGAAATAAGTGAGCTTCACTTTTCTCCATATATTTACGTGAATATGTATTAACAACTTTATTGTTTATACTTGCAATTTCTTGTAACACAATTAACGGTACAGATATTCTCTATTTCTAATTTGTTTTTTAGATCATCAATATAGAATATACACTTGATTGGATATACATTATCAATGTGTATGTTTTATTTGCGTTTAGACATAATAATAGTAAAATTTATTCTTACTTCGAAAAGGACTAATGTAAAAGAAGATTTATTGGAAGATGTGTTGCTAGAAAGATTTAACGGAATGTGAAAATGTATATTGTATGGTATGTACAAACTATAAAGTTAAAGTATATTTCAAGTTAATATAAGTTTTTTTTAAATATCTTTTTTATTTATAACAGTTAGTAAATTATCCACTTGAATTAATTCTTTTGTCTTTTTAAATAATTACAGCACGATCTTATTTAATTCAAATGCATAGATTTTTAGTACTAAAACAAATTTAAAACAGCACTTGCTATATTTTCATATTTTTAGATAAAGATCGTGGGTCTAATTTAACCTAACCACGTTGTGTTTTTGCACCTTACGGGTGTTAAACTTAATAAAATGGTTAAATGTTAATGTGTTTAGCGATTTGGTAAATTTAATATGGCGATGGTTCGGCAGTCTCAAATATGCTGTCCGTGAGCATCAAACCCCAACCCCAACGTCATCTTTTATATTTTATTTGAGACGCAAATATTGTTATCGTATTTATAGAGGGTTGTGGTGACTAGAAAAAAAATTGTTTTTTTGACGACAAAAAAAATATTGTAAAACCGGTTTTAACCGTTATTATTTCGGTTCACGAAAACGAAAAAAGAATTTTTTCGGTTAGAACGAAAAGAACGAAAACGATATATTTCGTTTTCGTTCCGAACAGAAACGAACGGAATTTTTTTCGTTTTTAGTCCCTGGTTCCAATAAAATTGTAAGTTTCTGTTATTTGCAACGAAAAGTTTTCAAATAATGATTTTTTTTGCGATTTTAAAAGCAAAACGGTATGAGCATATCTATTTGAATATTGTTCGTAACTAAATTACTAAATCCATGTTATATCTTATATCCGACAATAATAACAAAAAAAATCTTTTTCATATACATGAAGATTGTTTATTTTAAGAAAAGTACAAAACTACACTATTCTAAAAATGATATATACCTTATAAGGGTCAAGATCCCGTCTTCATTGTTGAAAAGAGTTCGCACGTGCAGATTTGGCGTCAACCACCGCCCCCCAAGTTGGACTGTCTGGCGTGTTGCATAGTGCGTACAACTTGTACTATGCTGAGGTGTGCGAGTGGCATAAGCGACAGGCGCATAGGAGTGCACGAGTTTGTTTCTATAGTAACAGCGTGTCCTGTCTAGAAAGGGATGAAAACGAAAGTCAATTGGAATGGGGCTGTTGCTCTCGTCTCGTTATTATAAAAAATTGCGATCAAGATGAAAGGGGGAAGGTAGAACCGATAAGCAAAAAGTTTGTCCCTAAGTTTAAGGTGTAAGAACTTTAGAAGTTAATTCGTTGATCAGATTTGGGTGCGATAAATAATAGAAGTATAAAAAACAAATGCATGAGAATAAAAAAAAAACAAGGACCAACGAATTTAAAACTGCTCATGAATGAAAAATTCTGAATAGACAAGCAAACATGTTTGGTATCTCTTTAAATTAGTTTACTACTTTTTCGCACTTTATTTAAAATCACTTATTTGCGATTAATTTTATTTTTCTAAATCCTAAATATAATACTTTTGTTCAAAATGTTTAATTGACAACAAGAGTATCATATTTATAATTTAAAATAAAAACTTTTCAAATTTTCTAAGATATTTTAAAATATGAGCACAATATGCATATGTTTCGTTTATTTTCTTACGATTCGCTGAATTTATGTTTTAACAATTGACAGCAATTAACTCTGACATTTGTTACTACAGAAATTATTGTTTCTATTGTCAAAGAAAACTAGGAAATTCCTACACAACGCTTATAAGAATAAGTAAAATGTAAATATCTCAGAAAATATTCATTTTAGGTATAGGTAAGTATTAAGAAAAGTTGAAGAAAAACAAAAATGCAACAAAATGACGTAATAATATACAGGGTGTTCCATTTGAAAAAATAAAGTTATTGATGTTTGAAAATTGGGAAGTTGGCACATCTATAAGAAACCCCCTGTATAATATAAATTAATTTTGATGTATTTAGACTATGACTACACCTTTTGACTTTGTATGTGCAAAATATCATTTGCCAATTATTATTCATAACGTTGTGCTCTTGACAAGTATTGTACCCTGTTTTTCTGGAAATTCAAAGATTTTTTAAGATAAATTGGCAACGTCGCAAAAAAAACGAAAAAAACAAAATACTGTCATATGGAGATTTTCTTGCTGAATTCGATTATGCAAAAATATACTGGGTGTTCAATTTAAAAAAAATACCTTTAGTGACGCCCCACTTTTATGAAACACCCTGTATACTTGAAACTAATTTTAAAACATGCACGTCTAGAAATACTATAAGTTTCATAAAAAACTTTTTTTTATTAAGTTGACATTAAGGGCAATAATGGACTTTATCGCACTAATGGCGCACCCTGTATATTTACATTTTTTTTAGAATATATGTCTGAAATATTCTTAAATGTAAAAAAAAAGTAAACTTAAGGGTACTGACAATGGTTTTTTTTTTAACTAAAAAATTATAGCCTAAAGCAGGTATGCTTCAAAAAATATCTGGAGTCTTCCTTGTGGCCTGCGAAGATTTTAAATGGAAATCATTGACCATCAGTGTGACTCGGACCCGAAAATCAAACTTTATAAAGTGTCTCTCCTACAATTTTGCCAAAATGTGTAGGAAAAAGTCAATTTAAGTAAGTACCTATGCGGCAAGAATCTACTCTTCCTCGAAAGCGCGTTCTATTTGGACAGATGCGTTCCAGGACGAAGCACTCCAAGTCAAAATTGAGAACAAAAATTACTGCTTGTCAGGGCCGGCCCTAGACCTCTTCCAAACTGGACTGTGACGCAGAAACCAAAACTCGTCTAAAGCTTTAATTACTGCGCCACCTAAAAACATGCGTCTATTTCAACAACGGGGTTATAACCTATAATTCCCAGATAGCTGTTCATTAACCGTTTGCCTGTTGTTGTGAGATCATAGTTCCAGTGTCTATTTTCTTTACTCTTTATTAACTTTACGCTTTGTTTTTAAACAGAAGTCTTTGTAAAGACTCTAGCAGTGTACTATGTGTTTAATGTAAATTGTGAGGTTAATTTTACTAAAACCTAACGTTTTTAAAAAGGTCTACATTTCAACCGCCATCCCCTCTTTTAGGGCACTTGGCAGTTCAGTTTACTTTGGAAAACCTGTAGGAAGCGCGGCGCCCTACGCAAGGACAAACTGCGGGGCCCCTTAAAACAATTAGAAGAAAACCAACCTTTATTTGCATAATATTGGGATACATATATGTTTTCTATTTTGTAAATTGTTGAACAAACAACAAAGTGATTATAAAACAAAAAAACTACCCAATTTTATTATAAACTAAATAAAAACATAATTAAAATTATTCTTTCTAGCTTTTGTTTCCCCAAAATCATTTAAAAAGCGTTGAATTCCATTTCCCTCATGACTTCACTTTTGATTGTCATAAATGGTTGCCTAAAAAATTTACAAGATTGTTCACACATCCCAAAAGGATAAAAAAGAAAGTAAAAATTAAAAATTTAGTATATTTTTATAAACAAAAGACTATCGCTTTTCGTGAATTGCCATTCCATGTCAAATTTTGCGAATTGTGGATCATATTTGACCCCGAAGTAAAAAAAAAATTAATACATCCAGAAACAACTGTGAAAGACTTTTTTTTAAGTCAATACATGAAGAGAATACTAATGTATTCTATAATAAGTTCGGTGCATGGAACAACACTGCAATAGGTTTTATGAGTTTTACCCAAACAATTTTTCCTTGGGTGTTGTTCCTGAATATGAATCTGGAAGCAACATGTAAAATTTATCTATTGTACATGAAACAAATTTCCGTGATGTTCAAGAGGTTGAGCACTTGGCCCAAAAGCAACGATTCTCAACTCCTGCATCGCGATCCAAATTCGGGCCGAAAATGATTTGGAGTGGAGCGCAATGAGCTGATAGAAAAAGGCAGAAGAAAAATGGTCATTGTCAGTTTAGTCATTAAATTTTGACATGTACAAGCTGATCAAAAAAGAATAGGTTAAATTAAAATCCTAAATTTATATGTAGGTACTAGGTAAGTAGGTACATGTTTCATGTTGGATAATCTTAAAGGCTCAATATAAGAAATTAATCAGCTTTGCAGTAGCTACAAAAAAGAAGTTCTCTAAAATGACACTAAAGGCTAAACCTATGACCAGTTTGAATATTCCAATCAGAAAAAAATTGATTTATAAAGAAACAAAAAGGTTGAAAACCGCTGGCCTTAATAAATACAAAATATATTCAAACATCAAGTATTTCATAAACATAAAGTAATATTGTACATGAAGTGAAATAAATAAGGAACTATAAAATCCTCTCACAAAACATACGGAAGAATTTTTCCCTAAGAAATTACTTGATTTTTTATTGTTGACCAATATCTTAAGGAACTTGATTTATCTGCTGCAAGTTATGCAAAAACAACTTTAACTTGTTTATGAACATAAAAACTAGATTTTTGTATTGAGCTACTTACTAAAAGTATTATTAAGTAAATTCTTAACATAATTTCAACATTCACGAAAGTGTGATACCGATAAATTAAAAAAAAAAACATTATGGAGTTCTCATGTTAAACTTAAAAGCCAATTAACGAAACTACTTATGCCGGATCTATCTTTGTTTGATAAAATTTTGCTTGATTACTAATAACTGCAGCAACAATTTTGATAACAACGTCAACAAAAATATTTAAAACTATGATTCATTTTAGTAAGACCTTTGCCTTATGGATAAGAATTCTGGAGCAAGCCGATTGCAAATTAGATACAGAAAATAATAATTTTAAAACACTTCATGATAACAAAATCTTATTTTTATGATTCTATGAGTTCCTTTGTAAATTTTTGCTTTCAAGACAGCAACAACGTGTTTTACTGGACAATAATTTACGTTGCAAGATATTAATAATTTTATTAGTCACTATAATGAGCTACACAGAAAATATTCTTTGTGTTAATAAATTGGGTCCTCAAAAAAAATTTGTACGGCTTTTGCTTTGTAACTGAAACTATGGCCTTGAAATGTTTTAAAATCGATGAGCAACTACATCTATGATCTGTTTAATTAATAATTTTGCCACAATTAACTTTTTTTCTTTAGGCGCATCCTAAAAAAACAATGAGCGTAACTACCTACCGATGGTTCTGTCTTTGCCTTCCTCGGAGGAGAAGAATCGCGCAACTTCCATTGTTTTCTCTCAGGAGTGTAGTGGAGAATCTATGATTCATCAACAGTTAGGAATTGGAATAAAAAAATCATTTAAATATCTTTCAGTAAGCTCCAAGCACTGCTTTGAAAGTTGCATTCGCGTGTTTTTTCTCAATTGTTAGCAAACTCAATTGTTTTTGTATAATGTTGGCGCGTTATTTTGAGATGGCTACTATGATTACTATTTAAGGCGATCTAAAAAATTTACGAAATTCAAAAAGTAAAAAAATCTACGAAAGTCAAATCAATAAATTGTTAAGTCAGTGTATAGAAAAAGAATGTGCCATTATTCGTTAAACAATTGTATTGAATTGCCTATTACTCATAAATAAAGCAATGAATAATTTTTAAACACGTTACATGACTAACAATTTAATGCAAAAATCACAAACATTAGACTAGGTCTAAAAATGACAATAGACTACCAAAATTAAGAAAAACAAGTACCGGTAGAATGTGGCTTCTTGGGACAGCTTCAACATTTGAAAGCGTGTACCACGTTCATTTTTTAATTAAAAACTTTGAATTTTTTTATGTAATTGGGTGAGGTGCCAATGAACAATATTCTATATAAAGAATAAATAAATACATATATTTATAAGTACCAAAAAAAAATAACTTCCTGTCCCAAGTAATACTTAAGACCGGGCAACTTGGGACACATGAATTTCAGTAGTTTGACTTAAGTTTAGCCTAAAAAGTCCTACTTGGGGCAGTTATATTATATTTTTTATATAATGATCTATCACAATTATCCAGCATGAAAAAAAATATCGAAAATAAAGAAAATAAAACTTTAATTCGCACGTTACAAAAATTTTAAACTAAACGATATTTTGATTGGAAAATTTAAACAAATTGTACTACCTCTGTTCAAAAATGATTGTCTTATTTGATCTGGAAGCAATTGAAACTGCTCGTAATTATCACGAGATATTTAGAAAGTAAAAAAATTGTTTAAAGCAGGATTCAATATATTAATTGAACAAAAATTTTCACCAAAACGGATCATTTTTGAACAGAGGGTAGTATTAAATAAAAAAATGAGATAAGTTATTCAAGACTTAATATTAAATGTATAAATTCAGAACAAAAGTACAAGAGAAGTTTTAAACAGTTCTTAATTCGGCCATTTTAGATTAATTAAAAAAATGGATATAACAACTTACCTGCTTGTAGTAATTTCAGAAACTAATACGTTTTTCTAAGCTTATGATACTTTTAAAACTCCACTAAGCAACTTTGATTATCTCAAAAGTTGACAGTTGTAAACAAAATTTTTAGGTGAGAATATCATTTTGTCCCAAGTTACCCTACCGTCCCAAGTAGCCCTATTCTACGTACACAGAACACCTGGGTCTACGATGTTTTATGGATTACTTGTAAAAATAAAACAAACAGCATCTATTTAAATTTATTAAAAACTATACATGAAACATGTTAGCAGTAATATGAATTTTTGTATAAATAAATATATAGTATGTACAAAAAGTAACGCAACGGATCAATATCTTGTCTTTTGCAAACTTTACAAAAAAATTATCAAGAAAACCGCAATAACTCGAGAAATACTGGTTTTAGAAACAATTGACCTTTAATAGTTTTTGAATATAATTACATTGTCAATAAGAAAATGTAAAAATATATTGGTTGTTCCATTTAAAAAATTTGGTTTATTCGTGTTTGAAGTTTGACAAAATGGACCGGGTGTAAGGAACACCTTGTGTATTATTTTAAAATTTTAATTACTCAAAAATCACTATGACACTCTTGTCCTACAAAGTTTTAAAGAAATTCGTTCTGACATAGCCAAGTTGTGAAATATGATTAATGTTTTAGACTCCTGTTTTTGTCAATATTTTTATAAAATATTTAAATAACTCCAAAACAAAAACTACTGATTTTAAATACATAAAAGCTACATGTTTTTGAAAAAAAAATCAATTTTACATCTAAAAATTATAAAATATAGGTACTGGATGTTCTATTAAAAAAAAAAAAAAACAAAGTGACGTATCGGTGCGCAAAAACAAAACACTGCGTATAGTTGATAATTTAAGGTTAGGTAGTAAATGACCACAAACAACTTTTATTTGAAACTTTTTTTGTAAAGTTGTCACAAGACGAGATATTAATCCGGTACGTCACTTTTTGCACACACTGTATAATCAGGATGTAAATTATGTAGTATTAGCCACAAGGTTAAAAAAGAATTTATTATTATTTTAGTTAGTTATCTGTCATTTAACTATTGTTATCAACAAATATAATGAAGCTTTGATCACGAAAATAAATGAAATTTTATGTATTTTTTGTAATGAACTGGAAAGTAGTAAGCTAAGTTTAATTTAATAACTTTCAGGTAGATTTTTCTTTAATAACTGTTAACTTTGCATTTTTTGTTGTTTTATAAACGTCACATATTTAAATCTTATTAGGTACTCCTAAAACCAAATAATTTTTATTACAGAGTAACACATAGGATGGTACTAATTTTGGTCTATGTGTTAACCAAGAATTTGTTTTAATTAATGTTAAGTTTTAAATAGTGGTTCCGCTAATTGTAGATATATTTTCAATGCAAAAAATAAAATTGCTTAGAAATCACAGCCAATTGTAAATTAAACGAATCATCGCAATCATAATATCAACAGAGAAATAACATACATCTCTCCAATTGTCTCTTAAAGAGAAAAATTATATACGTACATACGCACAATAAATAAGATAATATATGTAGGATGTGGTTGCAATTTATTATTTTATATTTAATATGGTGGGCCGGAACCTACGAAGTTGTTAATAATTCTGGTCCCAATACTTCCTCAAACATAAATTTTAATCAATTTTGTTGCATTTTTTCTTAACTATATAAAGTAACCAAGCAAAAAATTGTTAATTTCTATGAACAATACGTGCTAGCATTGAAAAACTAAATTTTTATTAAATGAACAATATGATTTAATCATTATTTTTCTGGAGTGAGATTACCTTGAAGATTTTCTGCTTACACGAGGGTTGATTTAGGTGAAGACAGCTACATAACAAGATTCTATAATGGATGTTGACACTAAGGAAGCCAGAGGGAGTGTCAACATACATTATGAATGAAATGTCCTTGTTATACTTTGCTGATGCTTGAAGTTTATTACGGTTTTAAAATGCATTAAAGTTTCACTAATCAAACGTTATTTTCGTATGTAGAACATTAATTTTATGATAAGTAATAAAACAGATTTATAGTTGCTTGCAATTCTATAAATTTATCTATGAGGGAATGCGTTTTATTAATAATACTGCAACATACATTTAATTAATTTTAATTGAGTGCGTTAAGACGTTAAATGCAAATGCAGAAATGTTTCCATAACTAAGATTTTTACATTTTTTTAATAAACAAGAGATTTTTAGATGATACAGCATACTTACGTTGACAGACCATCGTTTTCTTTATGCAGATTTTCGTTTACTCCTATATTCCACCAAACTTTGAACTAACGTAAGTCGTTAAAAATTGTTTTTTTACCATTTTAACAAATGTGTGTTTAATAAACTTTTGTTAAATGTCGTTTTAGGGAATCTAAAAATTTTGTATCATTTTTGTACCTTGGTAAACTATTATTGACAATATTTTTGTACCCCTTAAATTACATTGAATAAAGCACATTTCATACGAACACATACTGTGCATATTTATATTTCTACGGTAGCAAAATTTCCGATAAAAAAATTTACTTTTATAATTTTTAACTTATATTTTCACACTATTTCAGTCAGAGCTAAGTCCCCACCTGTTTCAAACGGTTCCCAGCATTAGTAAACATTTGAAGCGCTAACTTCCCTGATGACGTATTTTTGACTCTCCGCGTGCATGTACAAAACTTATTAGGGCCGGCCCTAAGAAGCGCGAGGCCCTTCGCAAGGACAAACTGCGGACCCCCTGATAAAATCAGAAGAAAACCAAGCCTTATTTGTATGATATTGTTAAACATACATTATATTTTGTTAATTGTTAAACAAACAAACAATTTGACAAATTCTCTATAAAACAAAAAAGCTTAACAACCCAATTGTATTATAAACTAAATAGAAACTCAATAAAAATTATCAACCTTCTTGGTTTTTGCATCTCAAAAATTGTAGAATTCCATTTCCGTCATAACTTCACTTTCGATTGACATAAATTCTATTACTGGTAGGGAAGTTCTAGAATACTATTAATAACTAGCACGTAGCCCGTCCTAGGACGGGTATATTGTATATCTTAAATTTAAACTATTACTTTTTATTATTCAGTTTCTTAAATTAATTATCATTTTATGAATTTCTCTTCTCTAATTTCTCTTCTCCAATTTCTGTTCTCTAATTTCTCTTCTCTAATTTCTCTTCTCTAATTTCTCTTCTCTAATTTCTCTTCTCTAATTTATCTTCTCTAATTTATCTTACAAATTTGTAGGTTTTATCCTTCCACAAAAATTTTTTAATCAGTAAGCATTGCTCTTTGCTACAATGTTTTACCCCGACCCATTTTAGCTAATTGAAAGGTTTTAATTAAAAAGATACGTTAGTAATTATACAAATGATGTTATTGTCTTACTTTTAATTCAAAATATTAATAAAGGTTATAAACAATTAAAGTAAAAAAAAAATGTATCAGAACTCTCACTAAAAATGATTGGGTGCTATTATTTTGCACACTTATTATGCCGATTTTCATTGGTATAGTAGCTAATGCAAGTAAGGAAATTTAGCTACTTGCAACTAGGGTAACCTACTTGCAACTTGTAGACAATTTCATTTGGTGCTTGCGCAAGTAAACAATTTAGTGACTTTTTGAGTAAAGTAAATAGAAACACATCTATTTACTTGAGAACTGTATTCCATTTTTTGTCAATTAGGTACTAAACAATGTCACTAAATTGGGTGTAGACAACGTATATATTGTGTAACCACTCACTAAACTAAAATTTTGACAGGGTTTGCTGCTTAATTAGTGATTTGCTTTAGCTACTTGATTTAGTAACTTGCATTAGCTACTATACCAATGTAATTCAGCATTAAACATCGATATTCTTCGCAAAATAATTTTTTTTTTCCAATTTGACGTTTAGCTCTGAGAACTGTCAATGCTTGTTGCAACAATTAATCATAAACAAATATTTTACACTATACAGGGTGTCCCAGATTACATTTCCAGCATGGGGATCTCGCTTATTATAAGAGATACAGGTTTGTTTAAATTAGATGAATTATTCCTTGGTATGAGAGGAGCCGCAATCAATTTTTAAAAGTACAAAATTCCTCGTGCTTCAGATGTTATAGCAAAAAATATGAAAATGTCCAATTTCTTTTTTCTCTCATAACTTTTTTGTCTTAATCATTAGAACAATTTTATTTGTACTTTCTTAAGGCATTTTTTAATGGAGAACTTGACTGTTATTTTAGATTATTTTTAACACCAACCATTTTCGAGCTATTACCCCGAACTTCATTTTTTCTTATGGGCCGCGAAGTTGGCTATGGAATAGTTGAATGTGCTTTTTTTTTCTCTTTAAATGAGATATTACTTGCTACATTTAAAATTATAAATAAGTCCCAAAATCAAGAAAAATCGTATTTTACCCAACACTTATCAAGTTATCTATGAAAATAAAAACAAAAAACAACTAATTAAATGTCAAATGACAGTTACCGTTTGTCTGCGCTATCATTTATTAGAATTTTACATCATTGTTTTGTAATTCGATAGTCTTTGTAGTAATTGTTATAATGATGGCAACATTTAAAAATAGCGATTAATTTGACATGTTGAGATGCTACATTCTTTGCCATAAAAACTGTGAGAAGCTAAGCGAATATAATTAGAGCTATATCCCGAGAAAAGGCAACGAAGGATGCGTAATTACAAAAATTTGGAAATAAATTTAAAAATATATGATTTTTTCGACAAACCAACCAAAAATCCAAAACAAATCAATAATTAATTAGAATTATTTATTTTACACACTTTCTATTATAAATAATGTGGCATTTCAACATACAAACTTTTTAATTAGTTGTAAATGTGCCCATAATTATATGATAACAAATTTGCTACAAAGACTATCGAATTACACAACAATACTATAAAATAATTCTAATAAATGATACAGCAGACAAATGGTAACTGTCGTTTGACACATAATTAGTTGTTTTTTGTTTTTATTATTATAGATAGCTTGATAAGTGATAGGTAAAATACGATTTTTCTTGATTTTGTTACTATTTATAAAAATAAACGTAGCAAGTAATATCTCATTTTAAAGAGAAAAAACAGCACATTCAACTGTTCCATAGCCAACTTTGCGGCCCATAAGGAAAAATGAAGTTAGGGGTAATATCTCGAAAATATTTGGTGTTAAAAATAATCTAAAATAACAGTCAAGTTCTCCATTAAAAAGTGCCTTAAAAAAGTACAAATAAAATTGTTCTATTGATTAAGACAAAAAAGTTATGAGAGAAAAAAGAAATTGGACATTTTCATATTTTTTGCTATAACATCTGAAGCACGAGGAATTTTGTACTTTTAAAAATTGATTGTGGCTCCTCTCATACCAAGGAATAATTCATCTAATTTAAACAAACCTGTATCTCTTATAATAAGCGAGATCCCCATGTTGGAAATGTAATCTGGGACACCCTGTATATCACTGGGTTACAGCAACTAATAAAGTAGTACCTACTTTATAAGTTTTGTAAAATATTGAATGCGGTGCTATTTTCTTACACAGAAGTGACATTTATTTTTATTTTTTAAATTTAATTGAGCCCCCTTAAGCGCGGTGCCCCTTAAGCGGAGACCCCCCTTAAGCGCGGAGACCTACGCGAGGGAATCAACGGAATTTGCTTAAGGCCGGCCCTGAACAAATTCATTAGCTTTGCTAGAAAAAATGTTTATATGTAACAGTGAATGCTTGGCGTGTGTTCATTTTTATTAAAAATAATTTTTCCAGAACCAGATTCCTTGGATGTCGTTTAAACAACTTTTTAAACGACGACGTGCAGATTTTTTTAATTTGCTTAATAGCAAAGTCTGCAAAACAATTTCTAATAAACTTAAATTTTTTCAGAACAAGATAACATTCCATATTCCACTACACTTATGAGTTATTTGCTGTCATTTGTACTAAAAAAGGGAAGTTTAATTAAGTTGTGGTGATCATTTCACGCCAACTAACGTAATTAAACCTTCCAGAACATACCTTTTCGCATTCTGTGCAGAATGATTCACTTCGTCTACCATTAACAATAAATAACAAGTCCTAAATCAAACTGCAAGAGTAATGTAAGGTGCTTAAACAGTAATCCTCGACGCTGCTTGTTTTAATATTACCCAAACAGGTTTAAAATTGTTAAGAGGAAATGTTTCAAATTTTTAAAAGTTTAATTTATGAACATGTTTTGCACTACTGTACAAAAAACTTTTAACTCGATGTAAAAAAAACTAAATGTTAATTAAGTACGGACTCCGTAACATCATCACATATAAAAAAAATATTCTGAAGCTAAAAGGTTTTATTAAAAAAGTCATCTGTATTTTAATAGGATTCATCATAAATTTTAAATAAATTCAAATTAGTTTGACACGACCACGGTAAATTTGCATATAAAGTAAAGGTTGCTATGATACACAGCAACAAAACTACAAATATTATTTACTAGCGATTCCGGAACCCCTATTCACCGCTAGATTCCGCCTTGCGCGTGGAATTCTCTTTGCGCGTAAATTTCTCTTTGCGCAATAAATTACCTTTCGTTTGTTGCACGTTACATGTCTCTATGTTCCCTAGATATGTCGATTATTACTAAGCGTGTCGTTAAACAGTCGATTGGCTCAAATTTTTACTTACAACACTCCTTCCTTCACCGCTAGATACCGCCTTGCGCGTATTTTACTCTTGCGCAAAAAATTATCTTTCGTTTGTCCATAATTGACTTCGTCCTGAGATATACAGGGTGCCCATTTTTCTAACCTGTTGTATGGGTAACTCCGTTAATATTAGAGATACAGAAACGTTTAAATTAGCAAATTTGTGCAGAATTTAAAGGAAAATCTGATGCCATTTTCAAATTTGACCTAC
This sequence comes from Elmis aenea, assembly GCA_947652605.1. NCBI lineage: Eukaryota > Metazoa > Arthropoda > Insecta > Coleoptera > Elmidae > Elmis > Elmis aenea. Next base: position 45,467,933 of record OX393579.1, on the reverse strand, counting down.
GTCATCAACTTTTTGAAATATTTTGAAAAAACTGGAAAAGGTCGATTTTTTTCAAACTTAAATAATTCCGGAACCATATGAGTTACAACCAAAATAAAAATTGGCTTTTATAGATGTTTTTACGTAGATTTCAAATATGTTAACGAAACTTTCATAGCACTCTCGATTTCCGAGTTCTAGCACAAACTTGCATTTTTTTAAATGGAAGTCATAGTTGGCTATGGTCTTATTAAAAGGGTTATTTTTTTCTCGTTTCAATGATATAAGATTTGTTATGCTTTAATTTTGTAGTTTTTCTTTAAATAAGCAAAAATCATTTTACATGTTCACTGCCTACTAATAGATGGGAGTTATCCAGTGTTGATGTTCTTTTTTTTTCGATGTGACATTTAAGAGTTGTCTCTTATCGTCAGTGTAGCAATTATTAGGTAGTTACAGCCTTTTCAGTTGACACCACATTCAAGGGACAACTCCCGGGTAGATGATGTTGATTTATAATTTACGTATTCCAGGACTCTCTCTTCATCTTCTTGCTTAAATTTAATTTTCAAACCTTTAAATTTTGTAAATGAACTGTATTTTTTTAAATTGGTTTCTAATAACGAAAATAATTTCTTTCTTGGTTGCCCCCTTTCCATAAATCTTTGCAAATACATATCACTTGAATTTCTAATATTTCTACCTATTACAAGCCTAGTAATAAAAAAGCATGTCGTTTCTTTCTTCATTAGAAAACATTGTTTTTGAAATTGACAATAAAGTCAATCATAAATTTTGATCAACACGAGAGAGAGATTTATACGTATAACAAACAATAAATGTTATTTGACAAATTATGAGGTTTTGTTTTTAAAATTTGTAACTGGCTAATAACTGCTACACTAACGATAAGAGACAACTCTTAAATGTCACATCGAAAAAAAAAGAACATCAACACAGGATAACTCCCATCTATTAGTAGGCAGTGAACATGTAAAATGATTTTTGCTTATTCAAAGAAAAACTACAAAAGTAAAGCATAACAACCCTAATATCATTAAAACGAGAAAAAAATAACCCTTTTAATAAGACCATAGCCAACTATGACTTCCATTTAAAAAAATGCAAGTTTGTGCTAGAACTCGGAAATCGAGAGTGCTATGAAAATTTCGTTAACATATTTGAAATCTACGTAAAAACATCTATAACAGCAAATTTTTATTTTTGTTCTAACTCATATGGTTACGGAATTATTCAAGTTTGAAAAAATCGACCTTTTTCAGTTTTTTCAAAATATTTCAAAAAGTTGATGACGTAGGTCAAATTTGAAAATGGCATCAAATTTTTCTTTAAATTCTGCACAAATTTGCTAATTTAAACGTTTCTGTATCTCTAATATTAACGGAGTTACCCATACAACAGGTTAGAAAAATGGGCACCCTGTATACAGGGTTCTCGTTTTTCGCGGGCCACTATGGGGATCTCGTAAACGGTAAGAGTTACGACTTCGGTTAAATTGGGGCAAAGTTGTATATTCAGGTGCTTAATAATTTGACGCAAACAGAACTTATCTAGCTCTTTTAGTTTTTGAGATATAGGGAAAAAAGTAAAAAAGTGGATTTTTGTTTTTTGGCCGTAACTTTTTCATTTGATGTCAAATTTCATTTTTGTAAAAACATTTTTATTGCCACTTTTTGCAAGGAATCAAATTCCCCAATTATATTTACCGTGCGACGTTTCGTTTTTTGAAAACCATCATCAGGTCAATTTTTTCTTATGGACACTATATCTGATTTTAACGCCAATTTGTAGAGCATTTTATTCTGAATTCGACAATGTATAACACTTGGCACTTTTTTGAAACAATTGTTGTTAAAAATGGCAAAAACAAATATTTTATTTAAAACAAATCCTAATTGGCATGATAAATAATTGTCTTTGTCCCTTTTTCCTTTCAAAATATTATAGGTTGTTTATATCTAAAATGAACCGTTTTTGAGTTATTGACGTTTTTTTGAAAATGTTTGACAGATGCAGACCTCTATAAAAATATTTATATTTATTACCATAACAACACCAGAGCAATTTATTCTGGTAATTTATTAGACAATAGTGTCGTAGTGATTGTTGAATAGTTACATTTTTAAAATAATATACAGGGTGTTCGTTATACTCGGTCCATTTCGCTAAACTTTAAACGCTTGTAAGTCATTTTTTTTAAATAGAACACCCTATATATTTTTACATTTTCTTGTAGAAAACTTAATTATCTTCCAAAGTTGTTAAGCATGTTTTATGTCTAAATATAATATTTTTGAAGTTATTTCGTTTCTTATGATTATTTGCGAGTATTTTACCTAAAACATCGGTAGTAGCCTTTAAAAATACAAAACAATTTGTATGAACTGTCAACCAGAACAGTAAATCGGTACAATCTATTCTATATATATAAAAGAGCTTTTTTGTTTGTTTGTGTGTTTGTTTGTTTGTTTGTTTGTTTGTTCGCTATAGAATCCTAGGTCCGTTGACCGATCGGGACCAAATTTTGCACAGTTACTATTTATGACCTGACGGATCAAACGTCGTATAAAGAACGGCCGGGAACAGCCGGGAACGTATCGTCCGCCGAGGGCGAGCGCGGAGCGCGAGTAGTCTGTGATTGATAAAATCTGGGAACGTCCGCCGGGCGCGTGCGCGGAGCGCGAGTAGTCTGTGATTGATAAAAGAGAATTGTAATCACCCGTGCAACGCCGGGTAAGTCAGCTAGTTATATTATAAATATTGTTGAATTAAATAAAAATGCGCCATGACGATATATTTTAAAACATAATTTTTTTTAATGAATATTATTTAATTGTTTTTACTTATTTTTCAAGTATTGCGTAATCCGCTGCCAAATTTTTATCTTCCGAGACTGATATAAGTAAGACAAGGTATTGTGCTGTCACTTAACCTCCTCTAATAAATTAATTGTAATATGTTTAACAAGATTAAATAATGTTTTTTACTGACGAATCTCATTCCAGATAACTTTATTTACCTTTTAACAAAGCTTTAAATATTCAGGTTAGTTCGTAGCGGCGAGCGCGTATTTTCAAGAATGCGTAATTGCGTTATAACTCGTGTCAGCAGGGCCGGCCTTCTCTATAAAGGGGCTCGGGTGCAAGAATTTTTTTGGGGCCCTAAAATATTTTTTATAAGTAAAAATATAGGGATTCGAATATAAAATAAATGGCATTTGTTGTAATGGACCTGATAGATTTTTACCTTCAGATACTGTGTATGTGTTATCGTTACTTGCACTAATAAATTCTTCGAAGGCATTACAAATATTTGTTCAAACTGTGCATACACTGCTTTGCGTCTATTTTGGTTTTCCATCGAGTATCACACAATGGTTTAAGGGTAATATGTAAATGCTTTTGTATATACAGTGTGACCCATTTTAAAGCGGATCACCCCTATAAAAAGTTTATCTATGGTCAGATTTTCATGAACCTTGTTTTTAAACGATAAAGCATCAAAAACTGTACTTTGACACACTATTTTAAAATTGAGTTTACACTCACAAACCCTACCATTACTTTTTTTCGATGTCAAAATTGGCAATTCAATATTTGTGAGTAAATTGGCAACGCAGTGTTCTATGCTATGTAAAAAATAAAAGTTAGAGATGGCATTTAAAAAAAAAAATATTTGACGTAAGATTTTAAATAAGCATCAATTTATTTGTATCAGTATTAGAATTGCAACTTTGATTGAATTTTCGCTGGGTGAACAATTAAATTTACAAGAAAAAAATAGAAAAATACAAAGCAAAAATAATAAATATTTTTTCATGAAATTTGGTACAAACCCATTTTAGGGCATCCTGAATCCAGTGGTGTAGTCAGATTTTCGATAAAAAAACCACTAAACAAATTTTGCCAATTTTAACATCGAAAAAAAATCATAGTAGGCTTTGTGAGTGTAAACTGAATTTTAAAATAGGGGGCCAAAGTACAGTTTTTGATGCTTTATCGCTTATAAAAAAGTTCATGATAATCGGATCATAAATAAACTTTTTATACGGGTGATCCGCTTTAAAATGGGTCACACTGTATATACAGACTAGGGGACTGGGGATGCAGCCCCTTTAGACCCCCCCCCCCCCCCTCTAGCAGGCCCTGGTTATATGTGCATACATATCCACACTCTTATAACATTTTTGGTATTTTTTTTTTTGAGTAAAAAAACACACTGTATAATAGAGTACTTTTTAAATGTAGCCAGTGGAAAAGGTTAATCAGTCTATTGCCAATCTAGTTTTTTTAACGAATTTCTCCTGTCTTTCCAAGGTTTTTAAATGTTAAACATTTCTGAAAGTGCTGTATCGCTCAAAATATTTATAAAAAAATTAATTTCACAAAAACTGTTGACTTCAGACCTATATAACATGATACCTTTTTTGAAGTAAATTTGAAGAAAATTTTAAAAATATAAATCTATTTGTAATTTTAAAGTTTGAGTCCGTCTCTGGTTGAATTGCAACTTTATTACTTTTATCAAACCCGAAACATGCTTTTCATTGTTATATCTTAAATAGTGTTTTATATATTTAAAACAATACATCTTTGCACAATTATTAGATTTTTACAGCCTCCTGAAGATCTCAAAAAGCATATAGGTAATAAGCAAATTCCATCAATTAATACGTAATTTAGTCTCGAATAACGAATAGTTCCAATACTCTGTCAACTGTCAAACTTGCAAAGTTTTTAAATGAATTACCTGTAATACTTGCTAAAAAAGTTTCATAGGCAGACAACAGGTTACATAATTTTTGTCATTATTGGATACGTTAAAGTTTTGATAGAGAACGACAATAATTTCTGGTAAGAATAATTTTCTTTTCCTTTTTTTCTATTCATTTTCATAGTTGCAAATATTTCAAAATTATTATAACTTGTCACCAATACGTTTGCATTTCCCAATTAACTGGATTTAATAGAGAGTTTTCTTCCTTTAGCCCAGTGATTCTCAAACTATTTACTTTGAGGACCCCTATTAAAATTAAATGCTTACAGTGGACCACAATGAGTTGTTTTGTAAACATTGTTTTTTTGCTTCTCGCCTGGTAAAAAGGCCGGGGACCCCTTCGGAAGGATTCAGGGGTCCGCGGACCACACTTTGAGAAACACTGCATTTAGCCTTTGGCGCACCAACGCCTCCCTGCAAGACAACAGGGCCTGCAACCTTAGACAGGGACCTTTATAGATGACTTTCAGCTGGGCCAGCTGAACCCTGATTTTTTAATGAGGATATTTCTCCTCCCCTTTCCCTCGTCCTGGGCGATATCGAAATTTCGATATAAAAGCGGCGCGAAGCTAAAAAAGTCGGTAAAAAAGTGAAAAAAGAGACTGGTGACCTAAAAAAAAAAAAGCTTCTCGCCCTTAAAATATCGATATCAAAATTATATCGATATTTATCGATATATCGATATATCGCCCACCCCTAGTTAGCAGCCATAAAGTACTGCATTACCGGCGTTATCCTTAGCAACGGCCTAAAAAGTAACTTTTCAGGCCGTTACCCTTAGCAACGGCCTGAAAAGTAACTTTTTCGGTCGCTACAGCGTAAATTTGCATTAAAGCTAACGGCATACGCCGTCATCTGTCAGTGACAGAATGTCACGTAGTTTCTAACATATATTTTTGAAAAATACTAAAAATTTAAATTGTTTTTAATTCTATCGCACAAAAAATGTAATATGCACCTCGCCCAAAACGTACTTTTTCGGCCTTGCCTGTTACATTTTTTGGCCTTGATACATAAATAACTATTATATACAGTTATAATAAAAACAGGTTTTGTATAGATAACAAATATCAAACGTAAATAAGAAATAAAATGTGTTAGGTATTACTTTTAGTAATAAATAAAAAAAAAAACAACAACAAATGGTCAGGCCAAGAATGAAGACTAAAAAAACGACTTATTTTTAAATATAAAATAAATAAAACATTCTAGGAGTTATATATTATAACAAGTATTTTTAATGCATTATAGACATTTAAAGAGTCTGCAGGTTTGCGCTGCAAATTCTCATTTTTGATCATCACTTTGTAATTCTTTGGTTAAATCACAGTTTATGGAAATAATTGATAAATAATTTAATCTTTCATTCATTATTGTTGTCCTATATTTGTTTTCTATATAGGATAACCTGGAGAGGATCGCTCAACCTCACAGCCAAAAAAATTTAAGATTTTATAGCAATTCGGAAAAAAATCAACAAGTTTCTATTCATAAATTAGCTTGAATAAGTCGTATGAGTCTGACTTAGTCTGACTTAGTCTGTAAGTAAGTAGGATTTTAACTAAATGCATTCATTGGCTAAATGTTCGTCTTTGTCATCCGAATAATAATCCAGGGGTTTGGAGCGGAGCGCGGAGCTGGAGCGCGGAGCAGTGGAGCAATGGGTTTTTGCCCGGAGCGGGAGCGGAGCCAGGAGCAAAGAATTTTGATTGCTCCACTGCTCCACTTTACTATTATAAACTAAATTTTTTTTTAATGAATTATTCTCATGGGTATAGTATTTAACACGTTGACTGCGGCACTATTCGACAGTACTTTGGCGTTGACTGCGTTACATACTGCCGGGGTCTTGTAACAGCTCATCTTTGCTGTGCGTTACATACCGCGCGGGGTATGTACCGCAATGTTAAAGCATTCCCATTTGAAAATCTCCGCACAGGAGTAATGTTTTGTAAATTTCGCTCCCGCACAGTAGGAATGACTGCTACAAGACCCCGGGGTCTTGTAACGCAGTCAACGTGTTAATAAAATTATAAATAAACTAAATTTAATTTTTTTGAAGTAAAATTATTATAATGTAACTTTTCTGAATATTAATTTTCATTATTTTGTATTTGAATTTTGAAAAAATTTTAAAAAACTTTTTTTTCTTTTTTTAACTTTTTTAACTGAAGGTCAATAATTTGTTCATTTATTTAACTTCACTTGTTTCTTAGGGTCAAATATTGTAATTTTTGGTCCATTTCCACATATCTCATAAAATTTTAGCTTTGTTTTTAAAAACAAATTTTTAAATAAAAAACTTATTTTATTAATATTTGGAGCGCGGAGCGGAGCGGGAGCGGAGCTGGAGCAGGCATCTTGATGCCGGAGCGGAGCTGGAGCGGAGCAACTAAAAAATTGGACTGCCCCAAACCCCTGTAATAATCAACAACGTTACGTGCACTTTTCAAGTTAATATTTTTGATATTAATTTAGATTTTCGGTTTTTTTTTTTTCAATATGTTCTTTCCATCGCAATTTTGCGTCAAGGGTCATGCCGAGATATTTTGCTTGATTTTTATATGGCAGTATAGTTCCATTTATGTTAAGTAGCAGTGCATCCGTTATCCTTGTATTTATTAAATGGACATGGATGGACTTAACCTCGTTAAGCTTAATTTTCCATCGTTTGGTCCAGTTGAGCATTATGTTACTGGCTGTTTGCAACTCTCTAGTCAAGTCTAGTGGATGTTTCCTAATCTTTGCCTACTGCAAGTAGTAGTGTCTGCTAATGTGGCTACAGTAACTTCTTCTAGTACTGGTTTATTACTAGTGTATAACAAATAAAGGATAGGACCGAGGACGCTACCCTGTGGTACACAGGCTTTTATCTCCTTTAAGTAGGAATATTCATCTGCTTGTTTATTCTGTAGAGTCTATCAGAGAGGTATGATGTAGACTTGCTTTAATAAGGAAATTAAGTTTCTCTTTCATTGATAATGTATTTGTCGAAGGAATTGAGCTTACGGGATCAGAAATATAAGGATTACTATTTCCGATAATTCTCTTTCATTTTTATTTTAAATGCGTTCGATTAATTCAACAATGATTTTTGTAATTGTAGTTTCGCTGGTTTTGTTGAAAATTCCGTAATCTTCGTCACTCGAATTTCTTCTATCATGATCAAAAAGACATTGTTAACTATCAGCATAAGACGTTCGTCTTTCTTGTATGCGATATATCAGCGTAGTCTTAAGTTCATTACTAATCCGCTGATTAGGTAATTTATATTGTAAAAGAAGCGCAAGTAGAAAATGCGTACCGATACCCGCCAAATTGCTTTATGTAATTTATCGAATTACCGGTAAAAAATTTGCAAATTACCGGTAAAATATAAAGAGCATTTTTTGCGATTTACCGGGATTTATCGGTATTACAATTCCTACTTATTACTGTATTTTATTCTTTGTAGATGTCTGCTGGATATACTGTTTTAAGGCGGTATCGATGCAACAAGCCGATTGTAGTTTCGTGGAGGTACATGACTAGAAAAAATACATGCTTGCTGTTTATAACAGTAGCATTTATAGCATTTTCTTATCTTATGTGCATGCAGCAGAATTGGGAAGTGGGTAAGTTGGAAATCGTTTAGTTCCTTACAGGGCCTGTTCAGACGTCTGTTTTTCGGTCCTCACACCGAGACTCCGCGCTCAAATGGGCCCCTCACTTTCAAATGTTTAAGGAAAGTTGATAAATTAAATTATGCTTGATACCTATAATTATTTATAATTTTTCGATAAAAACAGTTTATTGGAAATATTTTGGGGCTCCACTGAAAATGTTTTTCCAAGGCCCCGCAAAAACTCCAACCGGCCCTGGCAGTTTTAAATGTAATTTACCCACAAACACTGTTTTTTTGCAAATCGAGATAAACTTGCGCTGTCCACAGTTTTGGCTGTAGCTTGGTCTCCGGTGTGATATGGTGAATCCTTCTTCTTCTTCTTCTCGTCTCCTTCTGCCTTTTCAGGCGTCGGAGGTTAGTCTCGTATCCCGAGTCCATTTTCGCCATGCCCTTCTGTCTTTTGCAAGAATTTTCATTTCTTCTGGTGTTTTTCCTCTTTCTGCTCCCCAATCCCTTATTTGATCCATCCATTTTCTTCTTGGTCTCCCTCTTTGTTTTTTGGCTGGTTTTCCTATTTCTATTATTTTTCTTGTAAGTCTGTCTGGATTCATTCTCATGACATGACCATACCAGTTAAGTTGTTTCTTTTTTATTTTATCTATTATTGGTTCTTGTTCTGTCATTTCTCTAATGTTTTCGTTTCTTATCCTATCCCATTTTGTTTTCCCAGCTATTTTCCGGAGGTGTTTCATTTCCATGGCGTTTATTTTATTTTCATCTTTTTTCTTTATTGTCCAGTTTTCCGCTGCATATGTTATTATCGGTATTGTTATCATATTGTGTATTTTCATTTTCACTTTTTTGTCTATCTCTTTGTGTCCTAATATTGATTTGTTTAGTGAATAATAGAGTTTTGTTGATTTGTTTGCCCTGTTTGTTAGTTCGGCGTCTATTCTCCCGTCCTCTGTTATTATACTTCCTAACTATTCGTATGTTGTAACTCTTTCAAGATCATTGTTTTTACATTTAATTTTGTTGATGTTTTGAGTGAATCCAAATTATTTTAAATTAGAGAAATACTTTTTTTTTATAGATGGATGGAATCATAGCACATCAAGAAACGCGGAACTGTACATATTACCCAATGAGTTAACTACGTTGATAAAGCCCTTTAATATGTGCAAATCTCCATTATTTTTGCTAGTGATAGTATGCTCAGCTCCGCCAAACTTACAAGCTCGTAATGCTATAAGGTTTACTTGGGCCTTAGATCAAAATGTTCTAAATTCAACAGTTAAAGTTTATTTCTTAGTGGGACAACCGGAAAATTTGAAAGATCAGGTACGAAATTTTAAAAAGTCGCACGAAAGTATAGCATTCTGTCCTGCTTGTTTTTTATTAACTCCAGATTTTCAATTTTTAACTCAATCTTTAACAAAAGTATTAGGCTGTTATTGAAAACGTTAACATTCCTAAATATAATATACATGACTTCACTTAAAGATCACTTATCTAATTTCTAAAAATATTTTTTTTTAAAGAAATGTTATTTTAACTTTGACACTCTTATCTCTTCGCCATTAGCATGTGTTCTTGTTGATGACATGTATAGCTATAATAATATTAACACTGTTTTTGTTGTTTAGTGGTGTTGACAAGGGATGGGCGATATCGAAATATATCGATATACAGATAACATTTCAAGCATGGGGATGTTGCTTGTTATAAGAAATACAGGTTTGCATTAATTAGATAAATCATTGCCAAATGTAAGAAAAGCTACTATCAATTTTTAAAAGTACAACATTTCTTGTACCTTAGATAATGTTACAGCAACTTATATCAAAATATTGAATTTCTTTTTTCTCTCATAAGTTATTTATTTTATTCATTAGATCCATTTTATTAGTACTTTCTTAAGGTACTTATTAATGGAGAATGGAGAATGGAGAATTTTAGATTTTTTTTAAACACCTACCTACCATTTTTGCGATATTACCCCTTTCATTTTTCTTATGGGCTGCGAAGTTGGCTATAGAATAGTTGAATGTGCTTTTTTTTCTTCTTTTTAAATGAGATATTACTTGCTGTATCTATTTTTATAAATAAGTCACAAAATCAAGAAAAATCGTATTTTACCCATCACTTATCAAGCTATATATGAAAATAAAAACAAAAACAACTACTTAAATGTCAAATGACAGTTACCATTTGTGTGCTGTATCATTTATTAGAAATTTATAGTATTTTTGTGTTATTTGATAATCTTTGTAGAAAATTTGTTATCATATAATTAATTATGGGCACATTTACAACTAATTCAAAATTTTATATGTTATAATGCTACATTCTTTTGCCATAGAAACTGTGTAAAAGCAGATAATTCTAACTCTTTATTGATTTGTTTTAAATTTTTGGTTAATTTCTTGAAGGAACCGTATTCTTTTAAATTTATTTCCAAATTTCTGTAATTAAACGCACTTCGTTGCCCTCTCTCAAGATACAGCTTTAAGTATATTCGCTCAGCTTCTACAGAGTTTTTATGGCAAAGAAAGTAGCATTTAACATGCAAAATGTTTCATTATTTTTAATGTAGCCATAATTACTACAATTACTACAAAGATTATCGAACTACACAGGAATACTATAAAATTCTAATAAATGATACCGCAGACAAATCGTAACTGTCATTTGACATTTAGTTAGTTGTTTTTTGTTTTTCTTTTCATAGATAGCTTGATAAGTGATGGGTTTAATATGATTTTACTTGAGTTTGTGACTTATTTATGAAAATAGATATTTTGGCTTTTAAGATTCAATTGTATTCAATTAAATTAATAAAAATATTGTTATACAATTTTATGATTTTTTAAATAGCTGTTTCTGTTTAAATTGTTTTTACGGGATTAAGATTTTACATCAATTTTATAAAACCTAACTTTTTAAAAAAATTTATTTAGTTTGGGTTAAGTTCAAAATAAATTTTCGTTAAATACTGTCGTTATATTTCCAACGTTTGCATTTTTGACGTTATTCCGAGAAACAGAATAGTTTGGGTAAAGTTCAAAATAATAAAGAGTTATTGTAACAATGAAAATGTTGAAAGTAAAGAAAAAACTATTGTCGGCATCGGGATTCGAACCCGACTTGCGTCTTACCAGCCGAGCTATTAACTAAGCACATTTTTCATAATATATAATTTTAGTCACATATAGTAATATAAGCTGAAACAAAAATTTCAAATCGGTTATTTTCCCGGTTCCGGTACGCGTAATCAACTTTTGAAATTGCCGAAATGTATTATTTTATGTGTTACTTGTTTCTGCAAATTTGTATAAAAATCGGCGAGTCACTATCGGGGTACTTCCATTGTGAGTTCTAAGAATTCACCGATATATCGAAATATCAACTATCGATATATCTACGAGGGGGGACCCAAAAATAACCGGAATTATTCTCTTAAGGGCGAGCCCCTTTTAGTTCGAGCTTCTCGTGCTAGGAGAATATTCTAGAAACCCTTCTGCATCAGCGTGCCTACTGGCGTTGCTGTGTGTTGCTGCGTTCGGCTTCAGTGAATTTTTTTCGAAGACTCTTTCAACGCATCTGTCTATTTTGTGATGGCTGATTTACAAGAACTTGCGGCAGTGAAATTTGGCTGCTTCGTTTCGGGGTCGTAACCATAGCACCAGGATTCGTCTTCGATCATGATTTGGGGGGGGGATCTGGTTAGGTCAGCCTTTAGCTGCTCCTTCATCGCACAACACGCGATTGTCTCTTTGTTGAGGCTTGATCAAGCGAGGCACAAATTTTGCTGCAACTCGTTTCATACCCAAATATTCCGATAAAATTCGCCGATAGGAACTCCACGACACTCCAGTCAACGTCACAAGTTCATAAATGGTCCCCGACGGTCTTCCAAGATGGCTAGACGAATTCGTATAACATTTTGGTCAAAGGACGCCCGGGCCGAGATTGATCGTCAGTCGACATTTCGCCTTGTTTAAAACGGAAAAACCATTTTTAAACTTGCGAGCAACTTCTTTGTAAGTTGTCTGTAGCATAACAATTGTTTCCTTTTTATTTTCCATAGCAGGAAACAAAATGTCTGCCGCAAGTTCTTGTAAATCAGCCATCACAAAATAGACAGATGCGTTGAAAGAGTCTTCGAAAAAAATTCACTGAAGCCGAACGCAGCAACACACAGCAACGCCAGTAGGCACGCTGATGCAGAAGGGTTTCTAGAATATTCTCCTAGCACGAGAAGCTCGAACTAAAAGGGGCTCGCCCTTCAGAAAATAATTCCGGTTATTTTTCGATATCGATATATCGCCCATCCACGTTGTACTACCCTAAAGTCCCCGGAGTTATTATTTTTTTTAATTGAAACAGTGTAGTAAGAAATAAATTGTTATAACCTATAACCTTGCATTAAAACACATCTTAATATTTTTAGCGGAAAATTGAAATAGAAAGTCGTATCTACAATGACATAATCCAGGAAGATTTTGTCGATACGTACAGCAATTTAACAATCAAGTCACTAATGTTGCTTAAGACAGTCAAAAGCTACTGTGCTGAATCTGTTCGCTTCGTGATGAAGGCTGACGATGATCTGTTGGTTATGATGGATAATTTAGTTTACATGTTACATACTGAGAAATCGACTGAACGACTTTTAATTGGACATAAGTTAAGTCGATCGCCTAATAAATTTCCTCTTAGTAAATGGTACGTATTGTTATTTCTTATTTTCTGATTAATTTAAGGAAGTGGCTATATATCCGCCGACGGAATAGCTTATATTGACGTAGAAGTCCGCCGGACGGCGGATTTTATATGTTATACAGGCCGTTTCCGCCGTTGAAGCTGTATTATGCGCACGCGCGGCGGATTCGAGGGTATTTTCTAGTTACATTCCATTCCGCCGAACGGCGGAATTCCTTCTATGATTTGTAAAGTCCGCCGTGAACATAACCAACATTTTAGCTGCCAATACTACGGTGAAAAACCAGTGTAGGTGCAGTTAGAATGTTCAGTTATTTCTTTCAATTTCTACGTTTTATGCAATTGCTATTAAAACGAAATGGAGCCTGGTGGTGTTTTTGTCTCCTACAAAACATTTATAGAAAAGTTAAATAGTTTTTGCGAAGCCGAGTTCGTGTCTTTTTATAAAAAAGAGGCACGAACTATAGCAGCGGCAAAAAAAAACAGATCGGCGAGTAAAATTAAAGTAACAGACTTTATAACTAATAAAAGGCGGCACCAATGGCAGGTCCCAAATCCTTATGGGGGTCTCGCTTATTATTCAAGATAGAGAAACGGTTAAATTACCAAAAATGTGCAGTTTGAGATAACCTAACCAGGGAGGGTCAATATACGTTGTCGCTAGAATTTGATTAAGGCTGTGTTTATTGTATCAAGAACATCAAAACTAAATGTTTTGCAGAGTTATACGTGCCACTGGCCATTTTCTTCAGAAAAATAGGGGAAAAACTGAAAAGTTGAATAATAAAAGTAATTTTTGCGATTGCGTTGGCCATGAAACCGTCCAAGACAAAATTTAAAATGTTCTATTTACCAATGCGCGCATCCTTTGCAAGTAAGATGGTGCAGTTTTAAAAAAAATCCCAAACGGTTCCGGAGAAAAACGCGAAAAACGAGGCTTTTGTAAAAGCGGTTTTCCTTATGTTGAACACCTATGCAAGTCGCATAGATATAGCTAACAGATATATCACAACTTCTCAAATCACGGCGTTTATGCAGGGGTTTCGTTTTTCTCCAGAACCGTTTCAAGTTTTTTTCAAAAACTTTTTAATAATAAGAAATCTTTATTTAGCTTTTAGCTAATTTTACATTATCTTAATGCTGCTTATATTTATTTGTACATATTTTCTTAACAATTAAATCTTAACATTATTTTTCATATATTCGAACCATAGTTTTTTAAAATTTGATATGGAAGTTGTTTGTTTAATTTCCACAGGTAATTCATTTAAAATCTTGAGCCCTTTGTAGTACAAAGCGTTCTGTGTATTTGTTTTCGTTAGTTTTGGTAGTCTAAAGTCGCCTTTGTTCCTGGTCTGGTATTCGTGAATGTTACAGTTTTGTATTAAATTTTTAGTCATGTAACGTGGTAAAAAATTATTTATTGCTTTGTATATTAAAAAAAGGCAATTAAAAGTAATTTGTTGACGTATACTTAACCACTTTAAGGTATTTAACATTTCGCTTATTTTAGTGTATCTCGAGCATTTTAAAATAACACGCATTCCTTACACCATCTTGCAAAGGATACGCGCATCGACTTTGTCTTAGACGGTTACATAACCAACGCGATCGCAAAAATGACCTTTTTATGCCAATTTTTCAGTTTTTCCCCTATTTTTCCAAAGGAAATTAACAGTGGCAGTCAATTCTACATATGCACTTTTGTGACAAAAATGTTTTCCCCATCTATGTCAGACATCGCATTTTCGAATAAAAATATTGGTACGGGTGGTCTGAAACAGCCTGTATTTGGAATGAGAAAATAGTGAGGAATTTAAATAGGTCGTAGCCAACTATAGCTTCAATTTTAAAAAAAGGTAACTTTGTGTCATAACTTTGTAATCGAATTTTAAATGAAAATATCTAAAAACAATCTACACCCATTTTTTTGATATTTAGTTAGAACAATAACGAGGATACTTATAACACATTATAAATATGACAAAAAAATTACTCGAAAACCGGAAATGGATGAGTATTTTTGAAAACGGTTTTGAGTTTGTCTTAAAAAACTGCACATTTCTGGTTATTTAACCTTTTTCTATCTTATATTCAGCGAGATACCCATGTAATCCCATCGAATTTGGACCACTCTGTACTAAAAAAAAAAACATTTTGCAGGTACACGTCAAAATATATGTATTCCGGAGACATTTTTCCTGACTTCTTGAATGGTAACGCGTATGTGATGTCAATTGATACAGTTTTATTATTATTTGAAACTGCACTGCGAACTCCAATTTTTCATTTGGAAGACGTTTATATAACAGGTAAAATGCAAAACAAAAAATTATGTAATACCAGGCGGTAGATGATTGTCACCCTATACCGGGTGTAAACAAAATCAGGCTTGCCCCCTTTTTTTGTTTAATTTTTCAAGTACACAAAGCAAATCCTAGACCTAGCATAAAACGCGATTATGTGCACACTTCTACATAGTAACTTTTTGTTATTTTAAAGGGACTAGCGTGTATACTTTTACGTTTTTGAAAAGAGGAAGAATTTTTTAGTACACCTTCATTGTTTTGGATAGTTTTTAAGACATCAAATAACTTTTTGACAACTATTTTTGACGTATGATAAACTGCATAAATTTTATTATGTCAAAAAACCAATTTTGCAAATTTCAAAGCAGATTAAAGTAATCTAAATGTCAATAAAAATTTACAAAAACGTTTTTCCGACACTTGTTGACATAATAAAATCACAGAACATAGCTACAACAAAATTCAATTTACACAGGTCACGGCACACTTAAAAAAATAATACATTTTCGTTTAAACACAATTTGAGGATTTAAAAATTAACCAAAATAGTGCAGTTGTATTAAAAATTGCTTTTTTTCAAAAATGTAAAAATATACAGGGTGTTCCATTTACAATAACAAAGTTAGGGTAATTTTCAGCCAAACCGGAAGTGAAATAATAGGTTACATATGTTCAAATATTTCACTTTTTTGCACATAATGTATATAAAATTACATTTAATTAAATACAACACTAATGAGGTTTTACCAGAACCCAGTTACACCCGGTATGCAGATGATCGGCTTTTAAGCACATTTTAAATGTTCAAAAATTGGTTTATTTAATTATTATTATTAATAATATTATTATTATTATTATTATTAAAAAAAGGTGTGAGCCTGATTTCGTCTTAACCTGGTACAGCCATATGTCCCAAATTTAATCGGTTTTCGTTTAAAACTTAATTATTTTGCAGGAATGTGTTCAAAATTAGCTAACATCGAACCTAGACATAATCGAAACTTTTATCATTTACACGAACGATTTGACACTTGTACGTATAAGAATTTAATTGCAGCACATTATTATGAAGCCTATGATTTAGTTAAAACACATTTACTACTAAAAACTATAAGTTTGGATTATGAGTGTTAAACTATTATTTTGTCTATTGAGAGCAATAATACTTTTATTTAATTATATATTTGTATGTTAAGAACTGCTATGGATTAATCACATGTAGGTAATTTTATCATTATCAGCTGTTTCTTATAAACATACATGTATTAAAATAATTTTTGTATTTGTTCCAAACTTTCTCCTTAGAAGACACCGAGTGGCTGGTTGGTAAAACAACCTAACTTGTAATCGGAAGGTCCTGGGTTCGATTCCCAGGGCCGACTGTCATTGTAGAGGTTTCAGGTGGTTTCCTCTATGGTTAAGGCAAATGCTGTGGCAGTACTTCCACCTATCCTTGACTATCCACATCCCTACCCATTATCCTTGTACCTCTAACGACTGAATCCCCCTATAGCAGTCTCCGCGCGAGCGGAAAAACACGTGACCTTAGAAGACAGTAGAACAACCGTTTGCTTTGCTCTCAACTAGTGCGCTCCCGAGGAGACCTCTAAACTGGACAAAGCTAACCAAGTTCACCCAAGAAAACAACCGTTTGCTTTGCTCCCAACTAGTGCGCTCCCGAGTGGACCTCTAAATAGGACAAAGCTAACCAAGTTCACCCGAAGGAAAGCCAGCTCCCGTGGGGACCTAATTCCAGCGCGTTAAGTTCTGTTCATAAGACATTGATTTTCCGTTATATATATAAATTTATTTGAGACTGTGTTATATGTGTGTAAATAAAAACTAGTAAACCATTATAAGTGTATACCTATACTGTGTTATAATTCTAAATATTTTTCTACAAATCAAGTAGTTTTTTTTTCCAACACATTACAAAACGTACCCCGTCTTAGGCGACTTTCCTCTACTATTTTTTTAGCGTAATTAACATACTCGGCGTATATTTCTAAACATTTCGCTCAGAGTAAGGTTATAGATAACGCTGTCAATTAAATTTCCTAAAATAACCAGTAGGTATTAGAAGCCCCAGTTAATAGAACGTTTCGTAACTTATAAACATACCCGTAAATTCTATAAAAGCTAAATTATTCAATGTCATAAAACATTAAAAACGTGTCATATCTACTAGTGGGTCTCATAAATATTCAAATGTTTGTTTTTGAATATCGCCAGTTGTATTTAATTCCTGGCGTTAAACAGGTTGATTGAAATTTGTGTTGTTTTAAGAGTTGGAGCATGAGTTTAAATTTGGCAAAGCTGATAAATTTTATGCTAATTATTAATAAATCAAACAAATTGTTTTAGATATCGTAATCTGTTTTCATGAATCATTAAAAAGTTTGGATAAACTTCATTTATTTTTTTCTCTGTAAACTTCTAAGGTTTTTTAAATTTTGTATTTTTTTTTTTTTTTGTATTGTATTAATCTTTTGCTAAGCCAATTCCATTTGCTTATTATTTTGAGCTTCCTGAGTACTTACTTTTTTGATTTTAAATATACATAGAGGTAAGAGGGGGCTCGGGAATATTAAAATTTGGGGACCCTTGTGAATGAAAACATCTGTTTTTTATGATGAAAACAAAAAAAACGTCGCCACTTTTTTTGCGGGCCAGCGCGCTAAACGATATAATTTTACATTTTATTCACAACTCAATTTTTTTAAGTATTATATTATTATAAACAAAAAAAATGGGGGCCTCTCAGACTACGGGATCGGGGATGCAGCCCCTTTAGACCCCCCCTCTAGTAGGGCCTGGTTATATGTGCATACATATCCACACTCTTATAATATTTTTGGTATTTTTTTTTTTGAGTAAAAAAACACAAAAGGTTAATCAGTCTATTGCTAATCTAGTTTTTTTTAAACGAATTTCTCCTGCCTTTCCAAGGTTTTTAAATTTTGAACATTTTTGAAAGTGCTGTATCGCTCAAAATATTTATGAAAAAATTAATTTCACAAAAACTGTTGACTATAACCTTTTTTAAAGTAAATTTGAAGAGAATTTTAAAAATATAAGGAAAAGGATGATCTATTTAAAATTTTAAAGTTTGAGTCCGTCTCTGGTTGAATTGGTAGTCGTATTGCAACTTTAATATTTTTATCAAACCCGAAACATGCATTTCATTGTTATATCTTAAAAAGGGTTTTATATATTTAAAACAATGCATCTTTACACAATGATTAGATTTTCGCAGCCTCTTGAAGGTCGGAAGAAGCATATAATAAGCAAATTCTATCAATTAATACGTAATTTAGTCTCGAATAACGAATAGTTCCAATACTCCGTCAACTGTCAAACTTGCAAAGTTTTTAAATGAATTACCTGTAATACTTGCTAAAAAAGTTTCATAGGCAGACAACAGGTTACATAATTTTTGTCATTATTGGATACGTTAAAGTTTTGATAGAGAACGACAATAATTTCTGGTAAGAATAATTTTCTTTTCCTTTTTTTTGTATTCATTTTCATAGTTGCAAATATTTCAAAATTATTATAACTTGTCACCAATACGTTTGCATTTCCCAATTAACTGGATTTAATAGAGAGTTTTCTTCCTTTAGCCCAGTGTTTCTCAAACTATTTACTTTGAGGACCCCTATTAAAATTAAATGCTTACAGTGGACCACAATGAGTTGTTTTGTAAACATTGTTTTTTTGCTTCTCGCCTGGTAAAAAGGCCGGGGACCCCTTCGGAAGGATTCAGGGGTCCGCGGACCACACTTTGAGAAACACTGCATTTAGCCTTTGGCGCACCAACGCCTCCCTGCAAGACAACAGGGCCTGCAACCTTAGACAGGGACCTTTATAGATGACTTTTAGCCGGGCCAGCTGAACCCTGATTTTTTAATGAGGATATTTCTCCTCCCCTTTCCCTCGTCCTGAGCGATATCGAAATTTCGATATAAAAGCGGCGCGAAGCTAAAAAAGTCGGTAAAAAAGTGAAAAAAGAGACTGGTGACCTAAAAAAAAGCTTCTCGCCCTTAAAATATCGATATCAAAATTATATCGATATATCGATATCAAAATTATATCGATATATCGATATCAAAATTATATCGATATTTATCGATATATCGCCCACCCCTAGTTAGCAGCCATAAAGTACTGCATTACCGGCGTTATCCTTAGCAACGGCCTAAAAAGTAACTTTTCAGGCCGTTGTTAAGGGTAACGGCCTGAAAAGTTACTTTTTCGGTCGCTACAGCGTAAATTTGCATTAAAGCTAACGGCATACGCCGTCATCTGTCAGTGACAGAATGTCACGTAGTTTCTAACCTATATTTTTGAAAAATACTAAAAATTTAAATTGTTTTTAATTCTATCGCACAAAAAATGTAATATGCACATCTCATCCCCGACTCTCAGTACGGTTTTCGTCACCAACGCTCCACCGCCGACCCCATATTCAAACTTCTGACACACGCCACTAACGCTCTTAACTCCAAACACTGCACAGCGGCAGTCTTCCTAGACACCGAAAGAGCATTCGACTCCGTCTGGCACACCGGTCTTCTCTACAAACTTAACTCCTTTAACGTCCCAATAAACTTTACTCGCCTCATAAAGAGCTACCTCTCTCGCCGCATACATCGTGTCCGCATTTACAATCAACTCTCAGACCCCTTTACCCCCGCCGTAGTAATGGCGGTTGATTGTTTGCCCTTGGGGCAAAAATTCGAAAAAAACTATGAGCATCACTTTTACATTCGAGCGAGACTGTCGTGCTTTTTTTGGGCGTGGAGAACCTGGTCCAACCCACTGTGATGAATGAACTTTTGTTTCAATGTCGTAGCCGTAAACCCAATTTTCGTCACCTGTGATGACCCTTTGCATCATCTTTAGCTTGTTGATGGAGATCCTGGCAAACAGACACTCGGTGTTCCTTCTGCTCGGCTGTCGTCAAACGAGGAACGAATTTTGCTGCAACCCGATGCATGTTTAATTTTTTCGTCAAAATCTTATGACATGATCCAATCGAGATTCTAACCTCTTCAGCAAATTCTCTGACAGTCCGACGAGGATTGACGCGCACCAGATCATTGATTTTCTGTGTTAGTGTCATCAGTGGACGTCGAACACCTTTCTAGTCGAGGATCGTGTTATGATAAACATTACAAATATTTGAACATAAGACAAACTACAATAAACTACATTACTGCAGATTCCGACTTTATCGTTGTTTCCTTATTTTTACATATTTATAATGTTTATCACAACAACAAATTACAAAACCTTCGTTACTTGTACCAAATGAGTTTTAAAAGGTTTAACATCTTGTTTTGTTTTTGTTTTCACAGCTTCTACAATTTTGTTTTTAAAGAAAAAAAACTAAAAAACCTTCGTAACTTGCGTATTATTGAAAATAAATACATCAACCCTCATATATTTGGAATGACAAAAAAAATAAGGAATTTAAATAAGTCATAGCCAACTATGGGTTCTATTTAAAAAAATACAACTTTATGTCAAAACTCGAATTTCGGATTTTTTTTTTAAATTGTCTACGCCACTGCATTCTTATCAAAAAAGTGCCTGTAGAACGTCAAAATTATTTTTATTTATTTTCATAAACAAGCGAAATATAGTCATAAAACGAGAAGTCGAAAAATCGAGTTATCGGCGATAACTCGAAAACAAAAGAGGATAACCAATTTTAGTTTTCACCATTAACTTTTTCATGTGAAAAGAGATCGAGGATGAGCGGTCCGTTTTTTGATACCTCATAGTTACAGAGATTGAAAACATCGAAATTTGCCCACCCTGTACGTATCCACACTTTTACATCTTTTCGGTAGTTTTTTTGTGAGTGGTGGTTCATGCATCCATGATTAAAGATTCACAAGTTTGACCAAGCGTAAGAAACACCCTGCATAATATTTTTTAAATGTAGCCAGTGCAAAGGGTTAACCAGTCTATTGCCAATCTAGTTTTTTAACGAATTCCTCTTGCCTTTCCAAAGTTTTTAAATGCTGAAAATTTTCATAAAAACTTTTTTTAAATAAAAAACCGTTGAATAGACCATATAACCTGGTACATTTTTTGAAGTAAATTGGAAGAGAAATTCAAGAATATTAAAAAAAAAATTGGATTGTCTGTTTGAAATTTCAAAGTCTCCGTTTCCGGTTAAATTGGAAGTCGTATTCCAACCTCAACAATATATTCATCAAACCCGAAACATGCGAAAACCGTCAGATGTGAAATTTCATTGTATAATCTTAAATAGTATTCTACTTTTGCGCAGCACTGTATAAACAATACATCTTTGTACAAATATTAGATTTTCACAGCCTCCTGAAGGTCAGAAAAAAGAATATAAAATGCAACATCCAGTTTGAAAACGACAGGTGCAGATAGTATCACTATATTGCTGAAGAAACTACTGCACATTTTTATCAAAAAGTAGATGAATAATTAAAAGAAAATAGAAAATTTTACTACAAGAGATGAAAGTGAGGCGAGACATAAATAAAATTATAACCTGGAAACGAAATTAATTTAATATCAATTTTTGTATTATTCTTAGGTTTTTGTATAGAATGCTACATTAAAATTAAATTATTTGATAAGGATATTAACACAATTTTAGTTATTTATGAGTTTAAGCTAAAAAAAATTCGTAAATTTTACAATTATTTGATATTGACATTTTTTTTTTTTTTTTTTTTTTTTTTAAACACCTTAGGTGTTTGGGTTATTAATACTGGTCTAAAAGACCAACCATCAATTTTTTTCTAGTAAATCTTAAAACTAAATACTTAACAACTAGTGTCCATCCATTGATGTCTTCTAGATTGTTCTGACTATATTCTATGCACTCTCACTCGCGCACTATGCTCAGCTTTTACACAGGAAACACACTACACGAGTTCAAACGGCTTGGTCCTCTTCAATCTTCGGACAAGGTGTTGGTTGTCCAGCAGTTGAAGAGCTTCTGCATTCTCATGATGGTGGAGTCTGGCTTCATGTATACCAGCAAACCTTTTGATTTCTTCCTTAACCATTGGTATACCAAGGTCTCGATGAAGATCACTGTTGCGGACGTACCATGGAGCGTTTACCATATTACGTAGCACTTTGTTTTGGAAAGTCTGGATAGGTGTAATATTGCTGTCTTTGGTGCAACCCCAAAGTTGAATACCATAAAGCCACACCGGTTTCAGGACCTGTTTGTATATTAGGATCTTATTATAAATTGATAATTTGGAATATCTTCCAAGAAGCCAAAAGTACTGTCTGTATTTTAGATTAAGTTCATTTTTTTTCTTTTTAACATGTTCTTTCCATCGCAATTTTGCGTCAAGGGTCATGCCAAGATATTTCGCTTGATTTTCATATGGCACTATAGTCCCATTTATATTAAGTAGCGGTGGATCCGTTATCCTTTTATTTGTAAAATTGACGTGGATGGACTTTGACTCGTTAAGCTTAATTTTCCATTGTTTGGTCCAATTGAGCATTACGTTACTGGCTGTTTGCAACTCTCTAGTGGATGTTTGCTGATCTTTGCCTACTGCAAGTAATACAGTGTCGTCTGCAAATGTAGCTACAGTAACTTCTTCTAGTACTGGTATATCACTAGTGTATAACAAATAAAGGACAGGACCAAGGACGCTACCCTGTGGTACGCCTGCTTTTATCTCCTTCAAGTCGGAGTATTCGTCTTCTTGTTTTATTCTGTAGAGTCTGTCAGAGATGTATGATGTTAAGATATCTACGTATTGCTTAGGAAGCGTTTTGTTAATTTTATGTATCAATCCTTTGTGCCATACTTTATCGAAAGCTGCTGCAACGTCTAAAAAAACTGCAGAGCAGACTTGCTTTCCTTCGAGGGCTTGTTCAATTACATCAGTTATGCGGTGTACTTGGTCGATAGTCGAGTGTTTCTGTCTAAAGCCAAATTGGTAGTCTGGAATTAGCTTACTATTTTCTATTAACGGTCTTAATCTTTTTAAGAGAAGTTTTTCGAATAATTTTGAAATAATCGGTAGTAGAGATATAGGCCTATATGATTTGACATCATTCGGTGGTTTGCCCGTTTTGGGCAGCATGATTACTTCCGCTACTTTCCAACTACTAGGAACGTGTTTTAATCTAAACGTTGCGTTAAACAAATAAGTAAGCATGACTATGCCTTTTCTGGGCAATTGCTTTAATATCTCACCTGTGATCAAGTCAAATCCAGGTGCCTTTTTTGAATGTAACTTGTTTTTTATTACCTCGACTACTTCTTTTGGGGTAACGGGAGTAATATTTTCTGTTCTTGGGTTATTTACTTCTTCCAATACATTATTCACATGTATCTCATTAGGTGTGAAAATGTTCGCTAAGTGATCAGCAAACAAGTCTGCTTTCTGTTTGTTGGTTCTAGCCCATGTGCCTGCGTCCTTTTTGATAGGAGGAATTGACATGGTAGGTCTCTTAATCTTTTTTGTCGCTTTCCAAAGGGAGTAGTGGGTTTCTTCATCTGCCGTTAGGTTTTTCAGGTAGGAACTCATTGATTCTTCTTTAATCTTTTGTATTTCTCTTTTGAGTTTCTGTGTTTTATTATTTAGGAAAGTTTTATCAGACGGATCCCTCGATTGCTGCCATCTTCTCCTTGCTCTCCTTTTTTCTCTTTAGCTCTCTGATTTCAATCGGAAAATTAACTCCTTTAGTTATATGGGTGATTTCTTTAGTGTTGTTAAACGCCACTGTTTGGATTAATCTGGTAAATTTCTCTGCTTCTTCCTCCAGTTGTTTAATTGTTTTTAGGCTAACGTTTAAGTTGATGTTTCTTTGGAGTTCGATTCTGAAACTTTCCCAATCTGTAGTTTTGTTGACTAGTACTGGTCGAGCCTCTTTCCTGATAATTCTTTCGCTCAACGTTAGTATAGCTGCTGAGTGATCAGAATCCAGATCTAAGTTTTCTTCCACTTCGGTGAAATTGGGCGATACCTTTCTTGAGATAAAGAAGTCTATCAGATCAGGTATTTTATTTGGGTCGGTTGGCCAGTATGTGGGTTTACCTGTAGAATGATAATTGCATCCTATTTCTCTGACTGCTTTTCTTAACTCACTACCTTTGGTATTGGTTAGTCTGGATCCCCAGTCGACATGCTTAGCATTAAAATCACCACCTACAATGAATCTTTCACCAAGATGTTGCAGTAGTGATTTGTAGTCCTCTTTCTTAAGTTTATGTTTTGGTGGACAATATATCGCACCAACTTTTAGGTTTTGCTTGGTAGATTTAATGCCAATCATGGCGAGTTGTATCTTTTCATCTTGCAGATGGCATTCTTCATAATGGTTGATAGATTCTTTGATGATAACTGCACTACCCCCTTTGGCTTGATTGTCCGGGTGAATGGTGTGATACACTTTATATCCTTTTATCCTTAGGTAAGATTGTGTTGTTAGATGCGTCTCTGAAATAAGGCACACATCAATATGTTGGTAGTTCAAAAACACTTCAAGTTCTTGTTTTTTGTTCAGAATGCCATTGGCATTCCATATGGCAATCCGTAAGTCTTGCTGTTCCATTATTTATTTTCTAGTTTATCGAGCCTGTTGTTTATTTGGCCCATCATTTTCATCATGCTCTGCAGCATCTGCATCATAGATGGATCTGACTCAGACTTAGATGAGGCAGGTTCTCCATGTTTGTTTTTAGTCACTTGAGCATATGAAATTCCAGTTATGACATTATTAGGGTTAAACGTTTTTGGTTGATAAGCTGGTTTTTTAGCCTTAATAGCATTGTTCCTTCTCATTTGTAATTCTTTGGCTATAGTACACCCTCTGTAATTAGCAGGATGTGCTTCTGAGCAGTTTATGCACTTCGCAGGAGTATTCCTAGGTTTAGAGCAGACCGCTGTCAAGTGGTCGCCTGCGCACTTAACACAAATAGGAGTGCTCTTGCAGAATTTTTGGGTGTGGCCATATCTCTGACATTTTTTGCATTGCGGGATGAGTTTGTTGCTCCTTACCGCTTCAATTTTAACCTTCATATAGTTTATGTATTGTATGCCATATATTTTGTTAATGTCCTCCGAATTATCGAAGGTCATCGATATTGACATTGACATTATTTTCGCCACTAGACGAAAGTAAAACTTTCATGTAAAGAAGCTAGAGTAGGCAGTGAGAAAATTACAACTTTCATATATATACATAAGTAGAAAATTAAATTATGATTGCTCGACCAATTAAGTTGCGAATAGTTCAAATGCTCCGTCAACTGTCAAACTTACAACGTTTTTAAATGAATTACCTGGTTATAGTTGCTAAAACAAGTTTCCTAAGCAAACAACAGATTAGAAATATATAATTTTTGCCATTATTGGATACGTTAAAGTTTTGATAGAGAACAACAATAATTTCTGGTAAGAATGATTTTGTTTTCCTTTTTTTGTATTCATTTTCATAGTCGCAAATATTTCAAAATTATAATAACTTGTCACCAATACATTAGCATTTCTCAATTAACTTTAACCACGAAGGGGGTCCTTTCATTGATTGGGGCCCCAGGCTTCAGCCCATAAAGACCATGCCTAAATCCACCCCTGAGTCTTTTTCGATGTTTTCATCTTTATTAGGAAATGAAGTTTCTCTTTCATTGATAATGTATTTGTCGAAAGAATTGAGCGTACGGGATCAGAAATATCAGAATTACCTACTTACTATTTCCGATAATTCCGTTTAATTTTTATTTTATATGCGTTCAGTTAATTCAACGGTGATTTTTGTAGTTGTAGTTTTGCTGGTTTTGTTGAAAATCCCGTAATCTTCGTCACTCGAATTTTTTCTATCATGATCAAAAAGACATTGTTAACTATCAGAATTAGACGTTTGTCTTTCTTTTATGCCATGTATCAGCGCAGTCTTAAGTTCATTACTAATCTACTGGTTAGCTAATTTGTATTGTAAATGTTGATCGATAAGCCCATCTTTCTATTTCGTTATCGTTTGCCGGTTGTGAGCATTTGTCTTGCATTTTGTGCTTACACAGTAACGAAGCGCAAGCAGAAAATGCATACCGATACTTGCCAAATTGCTTTATTTAATTTATCGAATTACCAGTAAAAAAATTGGCAAATTAAGAGTAACATTTTAAAAGCATTTTTTTTTTGCAATTTACCGGTATTATAATCCCTTCTTATTCATCATATGGTGGCTATACCCCCAGTGATGCTGAGCCGCTTTTAAGCTTTCTAGATCCTTTATTTTGGGAGGATCAGTCCCAGTCTATTAGCATATGTTAAGCACAACTTTTCCCCATTCTGCCCTATGTTTCGCTTTTTCTTTACAACTAGCAGTTAGCCCGTCCTAGGACGGGATTGTCAAATATGACATTAGTCAACCCGCGTTACAGATTACTATAATAACATTACACATTACTATAATAACATAACCTCATGATGATTGTCAAGTATGACATAAGTCAACCCGTAGCTATATTCATGCGTTATAGAGTCACAGAGTCATATGGTGCCTGTCCACGTGAGAGTAAACTACTCTCGATAGCAGCGTCGCCAAGGATACAGCCCCTGAGAGTAACTCGCGATTGGCTGTATCCTTGGCAACGCTGCTATCGGGAGTTGTTTACTCTCACGTGGACAGGCACCAATAGAGTCACAGAGTCAGGCTGGACTTTTATATATTAAATTTATATCATATGGTGGCTATACCCCCAGTGAGGCTGAGCCGCTTTTAAGCTTTCTAGATCCTTTATTTTGGGAGCATCAGTCCCAGTCTATTAGTATATGTTAAGCACAACTTTTCTCCATTCTGCCTTATGTTTCGCTTTTTCTTTCCAATTTCTAACTTCCGCCCTGCTTAGGTCGTCCATCACTTCCTGCATCCATTTTGACGTAGGTCTGCCACGTCTCCTCTTTCCTCCGGGATCCCATTGCAACGCTGACTTGATTTGGGTGTTCTCGTCTGCTCTAAAGACATGTCCCAACCATCTCGCCCTGTGCTGTCTTATTTTGGTTATTATGTCCCCTTCCTTCAATTCTTGCGTGATTTCTGCATTTGTTCTAATTCTGCCCTCAGTATCTGTTATTCTGACTGGTCCCAGTATTGCCCTCATTATTTTTCGCTCGAGTATTCTCAGATCATTTTCTTTTTTTTTTTTGTCATGGTCATTATTTCAGAAGCATATAGTAGAATAGGCCGAATTGTTGCATTGTAGATGTTGATTTTAGCTTTTTTTGTGAGTATTTTACTTTTCAATAGTTTTTTATTAGCATAGAAAGCTTTATTGGCGTTTGTAATTTTTTCTTTTATTTCATATTTTCTTTCTCCCATTCTGGATATCATAACTCCCAAATTTTTAAATGTTTCCACTTCCTCGAATTCCAGATTTTCGATTTTGACTCTTCCTATTACTTGTTTACTTCCAATTTTCATGAATTTTGTTTTTGCCTGATTTACTTTCAATCCCATTTTTTCTCCTTGATCTATTATTTCTTTCGTCATGCTTTCCATTAATTTCCTTGTTTTACTTATAATCACTATGTCATCCGCATATGCAATGATTTTTCCACCACCTGTTCGAATGTTACCTTTATTCACTTTTCTTAGTACGTGCTCCAGTGCCAGGTTGAATAGGGTGGTTGATAGGGAGTCTCCTTGTTTTAGTCGTTTATTAACTACCATCTCTTCTGTATCTCCTTTTTGGGTTCTGATACAAACAGCAGTCCTTTTCATTATCATTACAATTAATTTCCTTAGTTTCATTGATATCCCTAATTCTTTCAGTGCCGTCATGAGTTGTTTTCTTTTTATAGAGTCAAATGCCTGCTCAAAGTCTATGAAGAGCATTTCCAGATCTATTTTATGCTCATATGTTTTTTCCATTATTTGCTTTACAGTATGAGCTGCATCAATGGTTGATTTTCCTTGTGTAAATCCATATTGGTATTGTCCAATGATATATCTGGTTTTCTTGGCTAACCTCCTGCGTATTATTGACGATAAGATTTTATAGGCTACATTAAGTAAGGTTATCCTTTGGTAATTTTTACATACTTGTTGCTCACCTTTTTTATGTAATGTTACTATTTGTCCACTCTCCCATTCTTTTGGCATTTCTTCTTCTTTCCAAATTTTTCTAAATATAATATAAACTTTTTCTTTCAGTTCGTTGCCTCCATATTTTATTAGTTCTACATGAATGCCATCCGTTCCTGGTGCTTTGCCGTTCTTACTTTTATTTATAACTTCTTTCACCTCTTCTCTTGTTGGTCCATCTGTGGTATCCCTTGCTTGTTCACCCTCCTCTTCCATTAATTCTTCTTCGCCTAGGTCGGGTCCGTTAGTAACTCTTTAAAGTAATCTGTCGACACCTGTTTGTATTCCTGATCTTCCAGTATCACTGTACCATTTAGATTCTTTATTCCATTGTTTTTTTTTACCTTTATATGTTTTGTTTTGTTCTATAATTTTCTTGTAAAATTTTTTCGTGTGTTTATTAGACCCTTCTTGTTCGATTTCTCTCATTTTTTTATCTATCCATTCTCTCTTACTTTCTGTTATTATTTTCTTAGCGTTCTTCCTTATTTTTTCGTATTCTTCTTTATCTACTGTGTTATTTGTTCTTATCCATTTAATTCTTGCTTGGATCTTTTTTTCTACTATTTCTGCGCATATTTCATTGAACCATTCGTTCCTCAGTTTATGTTCCATCAGCCCTACCTCCTTTTCAGCTGCTACAATTATGCTTTCTTTGATACTTCCCCATTCTAATTCTACATCCCCCTCCTTGTATTTTTCTGCTAGTTGCTGTTTCAGCTTTTCTTCGTATCTGCTTCTTACATTATCAGAGTTTAACTTCTCGACATACCATTTACGTTGTCTATTTTTCTTTCTCGTTATCCTTTTAATTTTTTGTCGAATATTTGCAGTGATCGGAGTCTGCACAGGCCCCTTTGTACGTCCTTACATCTTTTATGGTTGACTGTTTTCTTTTAGTTACAAGGATATGGTCTATCTGATTAAGACTTTTTTGATCTGGTGAAGTCCATGTCCCTTTATGTAGCTTGGGGTGCTTGAATTTTGTGGAACTTATTATCATGTTAGTTCTTGTTGCTAAATTGCATAATCTCTGTCCGTTGTCGTTTGTTTTATCGTGAATGGTGTATTTCCCTGCCACCTGTTCTATGTAGTCCTCTTTTCCTATATGGGAGTTGAAATCTCATAAAATTATTACTACATCTTGTTTTGGTATGTTCTCCACTTCTTTTTCCATTATTTCATAAAAAACTTCTTTATCTCCTTGATCCGCTTTTTTCGTTGGTTCATAAACGCTCAGCAATGACAAGCTAAATGGCTTTGCATCCACTCGTAAGTATGCCATTCTTTCACTAATAGGTTTAAATTCTACTATTTGTTCCCTTAGCTGGCCTAACACCATAAATCCCACTCCGCTTAGCCCCTGCTTTTCTAAAAAAGGTCACGTGTTTTTCCGCTCGCGCGGAGACTGCTATAGGGGGGTTGACCCCCTCTCCAGTCGTTAGAGGTACAAGGATAATGGGTAGGGATGTGGATAGTCAAGGATGGTCAAAGGATAGGTGGTAGTACTGCCACAGCATTTGCCTTAACCATAGAGGAAACCACCTGAAACCTCTACAATGACAGTCGGCCCTGGGAATCGAACCCAGCACCTCCCGATTACCAGTTAGGTTGTTTTACCAACCAGCCACCAAGCTCGGTTGCTTTTCTGTGCCTGAGTAATGAAATGTGAAGTAACTTTTATCTATTGTCCCTTGTCCTTTCCAGCGTACTTCTTGTATTGCGACAATTCCTATTTTATATCTTTTAAGTTCCCTTGCAATTGCTTGCATCTTTCCAGGGATTAACATCGTTTTGATGTTCCATGTACTTATCCTCAATTCTCTGTTTTTATTTTTATATTTATTTTTTTCTTTCCTTTTGTCTTTAATTAACTTCCTCATAGCCAGTTTCTTTGCTTCGGTCGTTTCTCCATTTTCCTGTTCTTTGCTATTTCCCGTTATTAGTTTTTTGACCTTTGAGTCAATTTATTTCGCTCCTTACTGTACTTCTCCAATTCTTGAGCCTTTTTATTCCAGTTCCAAGTTTCCTCGTCAATTATTAACTTTAGAAAGCCTATCTTAACATTTTTACCACTTTGCTTTTTTTCTTTAGCTATGTTTCTGATTTTTCCTTGTATTTCCCTTTCATTCTTAGTCATATCGTCATTAATGTATATTTTTTCTTCCCTTAGCTGTCTTAGTTTATTTTTATTCTGCATCACTTTGGTTTTGTCCCCTTCACTATTAAGCTCAATTAAACAGGTTTTCTCTCCTATTTTCCGTGCCGCATTTACTTTCACTTCGACCCCCAATTCCTTTTCTATGAACTTTTTTAATGTTTCTCGGAGCACATTCTGGCTGTTTGTTTCAATGGGCATACCTACCTTGCAATATTACGTTCCTCCTTCTTTTTTCTCCCTCTAGCCTTTAAAGCCTTCTTATTACTGTATTTTAATCTTTGTAGATGACTGTCTATAAATATACTGGGTATCGATGCAACAATCTAGTTTCAGTTCGGTGGAGGTCCATTATTGTGACTAGAAAAATTAAATGCTTGGTGTTTTTAACAGTAGCATTTATGGCATTTTGTTATCTTATGTGCATGCAGCAGAATTGGGAGGTGGGTAAGTTGGAAATCCTTGTTCATATCAGGGCCGGCTCATACGTCGGTTTTTCGGGCCCAGCACCGAGACTCCGCGCTCAAATTTTTAAGAACAGTTGATAAACTAAATTGTGCTTAATAAAATTAAATAATTTTTCAATGAAAACAGTTTTGTTTTGCGAAAACGGTATGCGCCAGAACAAGACATTGAAATTTAGAAGCCTTTAAAATATAAAAGCATCGTAATATATGTAAAATGTGGAATGTGATGTCAAAAAAATAAAAATTGTGCTAACAACGCAAGAAAAATATTTTATTGTTCATTATTTTGTTAGTTTGTTAGTGGATGCCAATCAATTTAGGGAAAATTTTCAGGAGTCGCCACCAGCTAACAAGGATAAGTTAAGAGTCGTTGGAAAATTTCGACGCACAGGAAGTGTTCTAAAGGCGGATCCACATCAATAAAAATGTGCGTTGTGCGTTGTATTTGACACAAATTTGCTCGTGTTCGTCGAAATTTTTGTTGGTGTGGACTGTGCGCCGCATAGAAATGCACGCAAATAATTTCGTGACGAACAACGCACGCTATCCATCGTGCTGTCAGTTTTTAGCCAACTTCAAAGAGATTTGCGTCGCACAGTAGTGTCAATGTGGACTTGATGCTGAGTGCATCTGTAGTTTTGTTTCATTTTACTACGTAAATACCTATATTTGGGTGATTGATCATGTCTCATTTTTTAATGTACTTGTTCCTGTTCCGATAGTTTTTTCCCTTTTGCCTTCTCCCTTCTAAAAGACCCCAACAAGCTTGACATTTTTTTCTTTGCTTCTTCAATACTACTTGGTAGATGCTTTAGTTCCATGCATTAGTTTTTTTTGTTTTGTTGTAATGCTGACAGTGTTTTGGATCCCATAACAAGTCATGTTTTGAATATTCCTGAATGAGCTGCAATGAATTCTCATTGCTCCATTCCCTGTTATTTTATTGTATTTATTATATTAGTCGTTTATTAGTTATTTTATTATGCAAATTACGACTACTTTACTCCCGACAAGTGTTTATTAATATAATAACAGGCTCTCAAGTTGGAAACTAATGCGCCCGGGTTGCGGAAAATTGCTCGAAAACAATTGTTTGAATACAATTGCTAGAAAAATTGTTCCTCAAATGGAAAGTTCCTCGAAAGCCTAGTTGCTCGAATAACAATTTCTCGAAAAAAATTTGCTCGAAATAATGAAATAAGTTACTTTAAAAAAAATGTATTTAAATTAAAACCTGCACATGTGGATTCGGCCGTACAACACACAAAATAAATATTTAGGGGAGACCGGGTATGGTTGTCTCAGTTTTGGTCATTGGTGATTTTTATGTAAAGTTTTGCAGTTAAACCACATTAAATGTGCTTTAATCTAAAGCAGCGGTCGGGGAACCGGGGTAAATTACCCCAAATGGGGTAAAAATGAAATTTTGGGGGTAAAAATGAAACTTTTGTGAATAAAAAGTATATATTTTTAATTTGCTATTTTATAAACCTGTTAGTATTTTTTTCAACTTAAACAATTTAGCGACATATGCAGGCATACTATTATTACCGTTATGTATTACTAGGTATTACAATGTAATAATTACATTGATAAATTGAATAAATGATGTTTAAATTAAATTTTTAGTTATTGTTTTCTTTTCAAAATTATCATGGGGGGCTATAATATGAAAGATGCTAAAAAGAGGCGATTTCGTTTTTTTTTTTGCTCTTCGCCATGGGGTAATATCAACTTCCACAAAAATATTTTGGGGTAATGATTAAAAAAGTTCCCCGACCGCTGATCTAAAGTGTATTTATCACTACGATAAATTAATAATAGACGCATTTTTGCAATAACAATTACGAGTAAAAAGTTAAGAGGCATTATTTAAACAAAGATTTTTGTGACTTTTTACCCCGTGTCTGGGTTGGTTGTCACAATGCTTGGGGCCAATTGTCACAGAATAGTATAAGGTGTTATTAGTGATTAAAAGTCGAAATAATTAGAAACAAATATAGTTTTTATTACTATTACCTATTACAATAATAATATGCACTTACAAAGCTATGACTGCAGGAACATTTAAGATACATCGTGTGTAAAAAAATAAACTCTTTTCATTTAACAAAATATAAACTTCTAGTGAATGACATTAACAACCATAAAACTTCTTTCTAACATTCTAATCTCAGAATAGTCTGACTCACAGTTGTGGCAAGTAAAATTTAGTATCCCAGGAGTGCAATCCTCATGAGCCGAATGTTTACAATCAAGGCACTGAACCCACACTTCTCTGGGCCTACTGGCAGAAAAAGAAGATAAACATACGATACAAAAATCTTCAATTTCTTTTTCGTCGTCATCAGATGCCGCTTTCTTTTGTTTTTTTTTCCGGCATTTTTCTTTTTTTCCGATAATATAGTTCTCTTCACTTTCTGTTTCTTTGCTTCTTGTTCTTTTTTCTTTTCTTCGATATAATTTTTCTCAGGCGTGTCCGTTAATATGGCTGATTTGCATGTCCTCTTTTCAATTCTTGTTTTTTTTTTACGTGGAGGTGCTTTTGGCAAGGGTCTTAACTGATGTGGTGACTTTGCTAGACCACTTGGACCAGGTTGAGGATCATTCATCTGCGTTTCCATGTCTGAGTTACAACTTGCGCATCTTTATTCTTAATTTCATCGACTGTAAATTTGTGACAATATCTAGCCAAGGTACGATAATTGATTCTAAGATCTTTTGCGACTGCCTTTATCTTCTTATTACAGTTTTTAACCTCTCTGGCTGCACGCAGCATTAATTCTGGTGAGACCTTTCCACGCTGACTTCCTTTTATACACTCGAGGCATTATTATAGCTACTGGGGTTGGTTGTCACATGTGACAAATCACCCCGAAGATACTGTGACAACTGAACCCAATAAGCAAAAATAAATAATTATTTTACTATCTAGTCAAATATCCAAATTTATCCAGTCATTGCATAGAAAGTTATTCAAATGTGTTTATACCATAGATTTAGATAAAAAGAAGTTTAATAATACGTTTAATTTCTGTACTTACGTGATGGAAACGACGCCACTAACATTTACTTTTTACGCGGGAAATTAAACAAACCCGTCAGCGATTTACGCTATCTCGTAGCGATTTTTGATTCAGTAGGGATGGAGGCAGTGTGTAAACGATTCACCATGATTTTTTACTGTTCGGTGACGTGCTTTGTTTTGCCGTTATAATGATTGTGACAACCTACCCGTGTGACAACCATACCCGGTCTCCCCTATGTGGTAAAATACTTAACCAGAGTTAAATTTGTGCCGCAAATATTTTTGCTGAATTTCAAAATACAACATACAACATAAATTTTTATTGATGTGGATCCGGCTTTACACAACGCAAAGGCTGCACTGGTCGTCCAGTTACCACAACTAATGCTAATCAAGGAAGGCTTTTTGATCAGGTGTTTTGCTTATAAAATACAGATTGGACAAGTTTAAATAATGCAGACAAGCAAGCGAGAGTTGTGTATTGTGTGTGTGTTAGCAATGGTTTACGATGATCCAATGTTCTTTTCGAATGTATGGTTTTCTGACGAATTCCACACCCATCTGACTGGATTTATCAGTCGACAGACCATTTCTTGGCCTTAAACGACCAGACGTCATCGTAAAGAAAACCCTTGATAGTGAGCTTGTAACAATTTGGTGTGCAGTATCTGCTAACGGCATACTGGGTCCTTATTTTGTGGGAGACGAAAATCGAAATGCTGTTACTGTAAATCAGGTACGATATAGAGAACTGATTTTAACACAATTCCTGAGATATTCTGCCGCGCCAGAAACTTTCGACTCGGAACCCAATGGTTCCAACAGGATGGGGCTACTTGCCACACAATGAGAGAATCCCTTGATCTGCTTCATGAGAATTTTGATGACCGCGTATCTCCCTTCGCACGGACTTTGCATATCCTACTCATTCATCTGATCTCACACCGCTTGATGCTTACGTTTGGGTTATGCTAAAACAATCCGTTTTTCGAGAAAACCCACCGGCAACTATTGATGAACATGTTTTATACCTCAGAAATGGAGAAAATTGACTTACCTCTACTATAGGTTGTTAAATTTTTTGTAATTTTTATGTTTACAAATCATTTTTGCCAAATGGGCCACCTGTATCCATTTGGATACAACAAGCTACATTTAGATTCGGCTGCCTGTATTGTTAAACGTACATGTATTACATGTAACTATACCAGAAAAGGTTTAAGGATGGCCCGCTGGACCAGAAAACCTTGTTGGTCAGCGATTTTTTTACCCACATTGATATTAAAAAAAAAAAAGTTTTATGATACAAATTTATTCACACAAAAAAAAACTGTTTAAAATGTTATTATTTTGTTGTGAAATTTTTTCATATTACTTAAGGGCAATTTGGAATTTAAAAAAAAATTTTTTTTTTAACATGGCGCTTAACGTGTTAATAAAGCTTTGGTTTTTAGTGCCTTTTGTTTTGGCGCATACCGTATTTTGGGCTTCCACTAAACATGATTTTCAAAAGCCCCGCAAAACCTTCAACGGGCACTGGTAGTTAATAATAATAATAATAATAATAATAATAATTGATTAGTCTTTGAGAGATCAGTTATCAGACATGATATAAGACAAGTCAATATACAGTACAACACAACTTGGGCACATTATACTTCTTGCATTATACTATTAAGAAACAGGAATGTAGTTTACCCACAAAGACTGTGTAACTTACTAATATGCAATATTTTTTTTGTAAATCGAGTAAACTTGCGCTGTCTACTGTTTTTACGGTAGCTTCGTCTCCGGTGTGAAATGGTGAATCCAAATTATTTTAAATCAGCTAAATCCTTTTTTTTTTTATAGATGGATGGAATCGTAACACACCAAGAAACGCGGGACTGTACATATTACCCAATAAGATAACTACGTTGATGAACCCCTATAATATGTGCAAATCTCCATTATTTTTGCTAGTGATAGTATGCTCAGCTCCGCCAAACTTACAAGCTCGTAATGCTATAAGGTTTACTTGGGCCTTAGATCAAAATGTTCTAAATTCAACAGTTAAAGTTTATTTCTTAGTGGGACAACCGGAAAATTTGAAAGATCAGGTACGAAATTTTAAAAAGTCGCACGAAAGTACAGTATTTTGTCTTGCATGTAAAGCCGGTGTCCCACGGCCTGTGACTCGGCGAGCCTGACGCGAAGTTTGTCATACCTCGCGTCGTGGGACAGCACAGGCTCGGCATGGCTCGTGGTGGCTTGTGGTGGCTCGCCCTTTCAACGGGTGTCCCACGGCCTGTGACTCGGCGAGCCTGACTCGGTTTGTCATACCTCGAGTCGTGGGAACGCACAGGCTCGTGGTGGCTTGTGGTGGCTCGCCCTTTCCCGTGAAATGGCGGTAAATCGACAGACATCAAAGGCTTGTGGCTCGACGGATGACGATCTTCAGCACGCTCGTGCACCTGTTCCCACGGCTGTCTAGGTTTTGTAGGAAGATTAGCCGCCTTTACACACAGACGCTTTCCTGCGCGATTGAAGGGCGTGTATGCTTTCGCGCGCGAAAGATTGTGTGTGTATAGTTCATTTCAAGATATTTTAACCTGACTTACTGGATTTAGCAATGATTATTATTAGGCACCCGTGGAGAGATAAGATAATCCCTTGAAAATCTGTTAAGTGTTCAGAGGCGTATTAAATAATAACAGTTTTGTGTGTAGATATACACCAGCCTTAAAACTAACATTTTTATCAGATTTAAAACCATTGTCATAAAATAACACCTACCTGACATAATTAATTCAGAATCACTTTCGTTATTACCATCTAATGATATAATGCAAGTTTGGTTTACATCTGCATATTGTAAATGCTCATTCTCAATTTTAATGACGTGTTCAATCGAATTTTTCCAACTTGGGGGCGTTGCATTCAAAATTGCATCTTTAGTTTTTGCAATTGTGGCTTCACTAAATTTTGGGTTATTATTCGTGCGACGAATGTGTTGTTTCAGTTGCCCCCAAATTAATTCTATTGTATGCAATGATAAGGAGGTAATTTCAAAACAGAAGTCCATGTACTATCGCAATATTGTTTTTCAATTTTTTTTGTTTTAAGTACCTCCCAACAATTATTCTTGCTTTGAATATGTGCCTTCGTAGAAGAGATTATTTTGCTCCAAAAACAGTTTTATTTCATCTTTACTGCTATTTGAAGCGGGAACCTTTATTATTTGTCTACTATGATATGATGCATTATGCATCACTATCACGCTTTTTTTTTGGCAACACCGGTAACAATTTATTTTTACACTATTCTTCTAAAAACTTTGATGACATGTCTTCGTGATAATCAAGACTGCTTTTTTAAATATTTTTTGCAAAAAGCAAAACTTCTTCAATCCAACCATTTTCTGAGCCCGCGTGTAAAATGATTATTCTTTTTCCTCGATTATGAGGCACGTTTAGCTGGCATTCGTTTTTGTCGTCGATCCATTCTTTCTTTACCGTATCATGGTGTGTCGTACCACGTTTCATCTAAATAACAAATAAATCGACCTTCGTCTCGATTTTTTTAAATTGTTGCTAAATATTGGTATCGCAACTTTCTTATTCTATCACATTCCATAATATTGAGACGCTTATTAATTGTCTGATATTTGAAACCGTTTTCAATTAAAGTACGCCATAATGTTAATCTGCTGCACGTTACATCTGTATTTTCTATAAGTTTATTATGTAGACTGTCTATAGTTGCTACGATATTTTGTTTATAAAGATTATAAAGCGTTCTTCGAATTATATCTATATTCCAGCTTTTAATTTTTCTGTCACCATTATCATCTCTTGTTTTTCGTTCTTGAACATCATGTTTCACTATGTTATAAACACTACAGTAATTAACTTCTGCTAACTGTGACATTCTTTTAATTATTTCTTTATAACACATCTCTTTATTTTCATTTTTTAAGTTTTTATAGACATTTAGTACTATATTTTTGGCTTGGATACCAAGATGAGATTTAATTTTTAAAGAAGTTTTTTCTGATACGACTTCTTCGTTCGTTTGAGATTCCTCACACCAAGGTCTCCACATGTTTTATTTTGTGAATATAACAATAATGAAGTTAACACTTTGAGAATAACTTTGTCACTAAATATACAAATGTTTACTTTAACAAAATCTTAACCCTTGTTTAAACCTGTTTACCACACGCTAGTCGTTCATAACATATGTAGTTGTCTAAAGATGAATATCCGCCTGTAGGCGAAAGAATTAATAACGGATTCTATTAATTTATATATGAAAAGTAAAGAATACAAAATTAGAAATTTGCGTGTTAAGGCATACAGAAAAATAATAGACTTTTGAAAAGAACGAGGATTTCCGGAAGCCAATTGAGATTTAGTTGAAAAAAAAATCAAAGTTTGAGGAGATCCTTTAGAAAGGAATTAAAAAATACCGTGAAAGCCAGCGAAGCGGATGTGGTACTAATAAAGTATATCATTCGTCGTTGTGGTATTACAACTTGCTACTATAGTCTTTCACCCAAAACCTCCGTTTTTGTCTTCTACTTTTTAAGACTTCACTTACACCAGCAAAAGCCGCAGCCAGTGCGATATTTTTTATTTTAAATTCAATTTCTTACGCAAAGTAAAATTAACAAAACCTCGCACTCCAGCTAAAAGTGTGCAACTTACAGGCGCTCCACGAGATTCACTGTCGCTAAGCAAAGCGTGCGCGATTCAGCTTTAAGTTGGAGCTCGTCATGGCTCGCGACTTGCCAAGCCACGAGCCGTAGCTCGGAATTCGGCAGACCACGAGCCTACAAGCACGAGCCGCGAGCCGCGCGAGGCTCGCCGAGTCACAGGCCGTGGGACACCGGCTTAATTCTTTTTTATTAACTCCAGATTTGCAATTGTTAACTTAACCTTTAAAAAAAGTATTGGGCTGTTATTTAAATGGTTAACATTCTTAAATATTAATTATACATTACTTCAATTAAAGATACTAGATAATTAAAGATACTAGATAATTAAAGGTACTTATCTAGTTTTAAAAAATAATCTCAATCTCTATTTAAAGAAATTTTATTTTAACTTTGACACTCTTTTCTCTTCGCCATTGGCCTGTTCTTATTGATGACATGTAGTTATAATAATATTAACACTGTTTTTTTTTGGTGTTTTTTGGTGTTGACTAGGGGTGAGCGATCAAAATCGATATCGAAATTATATCGATATACAGGGTGTCCCAGATAACATTTCCAGCATGAGGATCTTGCTTATTGTAAGAGATACAGGTTTGCTTAAATCAGATGAATTATTCCCAAGTGTCAGAGGAGCTATAATCAATTTTTAAAACTACAAAATTCCTTGTACTTCAGATGTTATAGCAAAAAATATAAAAATGTTGAATTTCTTTTTGCTCTCATAAGTTTTTTATTTTATTCATTAGATCTATTTGATAAGTACTTCCTTGAAGTACTTTTTAATGGAGAATGTAAGTGCCATTTTAGATTTTTTTAAAACCTGCCATATTCGAGTTGTTACCCCCAATTTCATTTTTTCCTATGGGCTGCGAAGTTGACTGTAGAATAGTCAAATGTGCTTTTTTTTTTTTTTAAATGAGATATTACTTGCTATATTTATTTTTATAAATAAGTCACAAAATCAAGAAAAGTCGTATTTTACCCATCACTACTTATCAAGCTATCTATGAAAATGAAAACAAAAAACAACTAATTTAATGTCAAATGATAGTTACTATTTGTGCGGCATCATTTATTAGAATTTTATAGCATTGTGGTGTAATTTGACGCGGCCAGGGAACGTGTTTCTAACAACTTCCATGGATGCGTTTGCAGTATGCTTTTCGTTCAAGAGGATACTTGACTTTGTTATATCAAATGGCAGATGTTATTCTTCATTTTGCAAAAAAAACAAAAAAAAAACTTGAAAATCAACCGAGTTCTGTTCATTCAAAAAACGTCCGTTTCCCACAAGTCACCCTGTATATTCATCAATCTGATGACATGGTGTTGTTAGTAATAATAATGTCTTATTCTTATTGCATCGAAATATTATAAAGTCAATAAAAATCACACCATGTAATTTTAATTGTAATGAAGTAAATTGTACATTGGTTTTTGTATTAATTTTCTTATTTTCGGTGTGTTATACCGGTCAAATTGCATTCTGAAGCGAAATAAATATGTATGTCATATAACCCTTAAATATCTTTTTTATTTATTTTCAAGTACATACCTATCTTGGTTTAAATGCTGTAATTACTGATCAAAATATCGATATATCGAAACTTCGCTTTAACGATACATCGATATTCGATATTTTTCGAGGGTCTAGGAACATTCTTCACCCACAATTCTTCGCCCACAATTCTTCGCCCACAATTCTTCGCCCACAATTCTTCGCCCACAATTCTTCGCCCACAATTCTTCGCCCACAATTCTTCGCCCACAATTCTTCGCCCACAATTCTTCGCCTACACAATTCTTCGCCACCACAATTCTTCGCCGCCACAGTTTTTCGCAGCATACAAGCATCACAAATTTTATTTGTAAATGTGATTGTTTTTATTTATAACGTAATTTTTACAGATTATTTTACATGAGCCTAAAGTTGTTTCTTGTATATTAATATTTCTTTTTTTAATATTATGTTAGTGCCATAACCCACTGGCGCGACCTGTCATTCTAAACAGATGAATCTTCCTTAGGTGTAAACACATTTTACTGTGGTTACCTTTGTTAATAACAATCATAATCTCAATAGCAACAATGGTAACCACAGTAAAATGTGTTTACACCTAAGGAAGATTCATCTGTTTAGAATGACCCAACGGCGAAGAATTGTGCAGGCGAATAATTGTGGGCGAAGAATTGTGGAGGCGAAGAATTGTGAAGGCGAAGAATTATGCGCAAAGAATTGTGGGCCAAGAACTGTGGGCGAAGAATTATGGGCGAAGAATTATGGGCGAAGAATTATGGGCGAAGAACTGTGGGCGAAGAATGTTCCGGACACGATTTTTCGATATCGATATATCGCCCACCCCCTAATGTTGACTTTAAGATTTTATTCATTTGCATAATTGTGTAGCCACTGTTTATCAGAAAAGAACGTTACGTTATTATTATACGTTGTGCTACCCAAAATTCGCCAGAATATATATATATTTTTAAATTTAAATTGTGTAGTAAAAAATTAAATTGTTATAACCTTGTATTAGTACACATCTTAATATTTTTAGTGGAAAATTGCAAAAGAAAGTCGTATGTACGATGACATAATCCAGGAAGATTTTGATGATACGTACAACAATTTAACAATCAAGTCACTAATGTTGCTTAAGATAGTCAAAAACTACTGTGCTGAATCTGTTCGCTTCGTACTGAAGGCTGACGATGATTTGTTGGTTATGATGGATAATTTAGTTTACATGTTACAAAATGAGAAATCGACTGAACGACTTTTAATTGGACATAAGTTTAGTGAAGTTCCGCCTTATAAATTTCCTCTTAGTAAATGGTACGTATTGTTATTTTTTATTTTCTCTATCTTGAATATTAACCGAGATATTCATGTAATTCCATCGAATTTGGACCACCCTGTACAAAAAAAAACATTTTGCAGGTACACGTCAAAATATATGTATTCCGGAGACATATATCCTGACTACTTGTCTGGTAATGCGTATGTGATGTCAATTGATACAGCTTTATTATTATTTGAAACTGCGCTGCACACTCCAATTTTTCATTTGGAAGACGTTTATTTAACAGGTAAAATGCAAAACAAAAAATTATACAGGGATGCGCAAAAGTATGGAAACAGACAAATTATCTAGATTACTATTGTAGATATTACAATAAAATTTTGTATCTGAGCGTTATGGTATTTTTCTGATTCGATGAATATATTAAGGTTGCAATACGACTTCCGGTTCAACCGAAAACGGACAAACTTTGAAATTTTAAATACAACACCCTGTATATTTTTACATTTTTGGATTCTTCTTAAAATTTACTTTAAAAAATGTAAAAAGTTACATGGGTCTAAGTTATTTAATAAGGTAGTAGAATTTCGTTTAAAAATAAGATTGACCATAGAATAATTAACACTTTGCGCAAGCTACATTTTAAAAATATTATACAGGGTGTTTTTTACGCTTGGTCAAACCTGTGAAACTTTAAACATCATAACTTAATTTTTTTAAATACAACATCCTATTTGTTTTTACATAGTCTTGTAAAAAAAATGATTGTCTTTTAAAAACATTAACCATGTTTCATACCGAAAAATACCATAACGCACAGATACAAAATTTCATTGTTTTATCTGCAAAAGTAATATAGACATTTGTCTGTTTCCATACTTTTGCGCAACCCTGTATAATAGAGTACCCTATACTGGGTGTCAGGGCCGGCACTAGGGGGAGGGCAGGGTGTGCACCGCACACGGCCCCGCAGATAGACCGGTCCCGCTTTTTTTTTTTTGGCCCCGCAATTATTTTCGCACACAGCCCCGCAAACCCTATGACCAGTTCTGCTGGGTGTAAACGAAATCAGGCTTACCCCCTTTTTTTTCTTTAATTTTTCAACTACACAAAGCAAATTTTAGACCTAGCATAAAACGCGATTATGTGCACAACTCTACATAGTAACTTTGTAATTTTAAAGGGACTAGCGTGTATACTTTTACGTTTTTGAAAAGAGGAAGAACTATAGGCGCACTAAAAATAATGTACGAAAAAACGCTAAACGTGGTAAGAACACATAACGAAGAATAATTAGAGTTTGAAACGAAAGATGGATTAAAACAAGGTTGCGTGCTTAGTCCATTACTATTTGCAATCGTAGTAGATGAGGCAATAAAGAAAGCAAAAAAGAAGTTCAGACCACTACAGTTGTGGTATTGGAGGATGGAAAAGGTTGAGCTGACGGAGTTATTATTCGCTAATGATATGGCGATGGTAGCAGACTCGGAGGCAAACCTACAGTAGTATAATATGGAAAGACTAAACGAAGAACTAAAGAAAATTAATATGAGGATAAATGTACAGAAAACAAAAAGCATGATAGTAACAGAGAAAGAAAAAACACACAACATTTCATTAGAAGGGCAGTATATAGAACAAGTAACACACTACAAATACATGGGAACAATCATAGAAGGAAACGGGAGACAAGACAAAGAGATAAACGACAGACTAGGAAAAGTGGGAAGAATATACAATAGGTACCCTAAAAACGACCATCTTCAGTAAAAGAGAAATATCCAAAGAAACAAAAGTAGATGTAGTTAAAAAATTAGTCACACCAACTTTATTATACGGAAGTAAATCATGGACACTTACAAAAAAGAAACTTAAGTAGAATAAATACAGCCGAGATGAGGTTTTTAAGAACAATCGAGAGAAAGACAAAACTAGACAAAATAAAAAACGAGACATACAGAGAAAAACTAAAAATAAAGTCAATAGAATCTAAGATATGGGAAAGACAATTAGGATGTTTAGGTCACATTAACAGAATGACAGATGAAAAATTAACAAGGAAAAAATAGAAGGGGTCGACCAAGAAAAACTTGGAAGGAAGGCAGCGCAAGAAAAAGGTATTGAATGGGAGGACGTAAGGGAGCTGTCTCAAAACAGAGCGGGATGGAAAAGAATAGTTAGCAAGAAAGAAAGTTAACCGAAAGTCTTACACCTAACGGTAAAAAGACTAATGATTTAAAAAAAAATTAAGCAAAATAGTGCAGTTGTATTCAAAATTGCTTCCTCTTTCCAAAAATGTTGAAATATACAGGGTGTTCCATTTACAATGACAAAGTTAGGGTAATTTTCGGCGAAACCGGAAGTGAAATAATAGTGTACCTATGTTCAATTAGTTCGGTATTTCACACATATCATGTGGCTAAAATTACATCTAATTAAATACAAAACTAAAGGGGGTTTCCAAAACTCAGTTACACCTGGTATACAGATGATCGGTTTTTAAGCACATTTTAAATGGTAAAAATTTGGTTTATTTAATTATTATTATTATTATTATTATTAATTTAAAAAAAGAGTGAGCCTGGAACCGTCTACACCTGGGGCAGCCATGTCCTAAATTTAATCAGTTCTCTTTTAAAACTTAATTCTCTTGCAGGAATTTGTTCAGAATTAGCCAACATCGAACCTAGACATAATCGAAACTTTTATCATGTGTACGAACGATTTGACACCTGTACGTATAAGAATTTAATTGCAGCACATTATTATGAAGGCTATGATTTGGTTAAAACACATTTACTACTAAAAACTATAAGTTTGGATTATGAGTGTTAAACTATTATTTCGTCTATTGAGAGCAACAAAATTGTTTTTTAATTATATATTTGTATTTTAAGATCTGTTATCGATTAATCACATGTAGGTACTTTTATCATTATCAGCTGTTTCCTATAAACATAAATATATTAAAAATATTTGTTGTATTTGTCCAAACTTTTTAACGATTGTATGCAGGGTGAGTCATTAGTGCGGGATCGG
Source organism: Elmis aenea (assembly GCA_947652605.1). Taxonomy (NCBI): domain Eukaryota; kingdom Metazoa; phylum Arthropoda; class Insecta; order Coleoptera; family Elmidae; genus Elmis; species Elmis aenea. The sequence continues at coordinate 45,423,205 of OX393579.1, read as the reverse complement.
TCGATTGTAGCTAAACGGTTCGAGATGGAAAGTTGATTCAAACGCTATTTTATACAGTTTTTTCTTCCGAACACGATAAAAATATTTTCAAATAAACAGGGCGAGTCACATCTCTGGAACTAATAGCAACTTTTAAATTTCAAATGCAACACCACATTTTTTATTTAATATTTATGACCGCCTTTATTTTAACTTCGCATCAATATAAACGCCACTGACATCATTAACATATTTTTTTCGAGTTCATCAGATCAATTTACATATTACCGTAAAATACTTTTATGATACAATAATTAGTTTAAAAGTTAGAAATTCAATTCTACAGGGTGAGTCACGACGGACGCGTCGGAGTTTTATGGCGAAACGGTTTATATTTTCCAATTTCTGTCGCTGTTAGATTATGTAAGTCAATAAGGGCTACATTTTAAAAATATTTTCAAATATACAGGGTGCTCCAAAAAAGAGTGCCATATCAAAGTTATACTTTTTCTTATGGAACACCCTGTATATTTTTACATTTTTGGATTCCTCTTTAAATTTACTTCAAAAAATCTAAAAGGTTATATGGGTCTAAAGTCAACCGTTCTCGTGAAAATTGCATTTTCATGAAAATACAGTATTATCAAAAATTTTCAACATTTCAAAATTTTGACAAGTCTGAAGAAATTCGCTTGGAGATAAGATTGACAATAGATTATGTAACACTTTGCACCACTTACATTTTGAAAATATTATACAGGGCGTTTTTTACGCTTGGTCAAACTTGTGAGACTTTAAACATCGATAACTCATTTTTTTTAAATACAACACCCTATATTTTTTTACACCGTCTTATAGAAAATTTAATTCTCTTTCGAAAACATTCAGGCTGTTTTTCACCTAAAATTGATATTTTCCGAGATATCGCGATTTTATTGTTAATTATTAGGGCAAAGTAATATTTTCAAGTAGGCTATGAAGGTAGACAGCGGTAATTTGAAACAATTGAAAGAAAAAACAAGACACTTATAATTTTGTTGTTTGCCTACACATTTTTGACATTTTTTTATAAGAAAGTTGTAGATTTACCATTTTTACGTTTAAATATAGGTTTCTCATCAGGGCCACAATATTTTTCATATAATTGAGTTTGATCGTTTGCCAAGTCCTAAAAACCGATTGATAATGTATTAGGTACGAGAACGGAACGCTGATTTAAAAAAAAAGTAATACTGACTTGTCTAATTTTACATTTAAAAAAAAAAACATGGTTGGTACTGTTTTCGGTAGAGTGTCGTAGTATCGTATTGTTAACAGACAAAAAATGGTTTATAGGATTTAGTAATTATCTTATAACACAGGTCCAATAAATAAATGCATAAACAATTTTAAAAAATGTCTATTTAAACGTAAGTATGGTAAAACTACCACTTTCCTATAAAAATATGTCAAAAGTGTGTAGTCAAACGATAAAATTATAAGTGTCTTATGTTTTCTTTCAATTGTTTCAAATTACCGCTGTCTACCTTCATAGCCTACTTGAAAATATTTCTTTGCCCTAATAATTAACAATAAAATCACGATATCTCGGAAAATATCAATTTTAGGTGAAAAACCGCCTTAATGTTTTCGAAAGAGAATTAAATTTTCTATAAGACGGTGTAAAAAAATATAGGGTGTTGTATTTAAAAAAAATGAGTTATCGATGTTTAAAGTTTCACAAGTTTGACCAAGCGTAAAAAACGCTCTGTATAATATTTTAAAAATGTAGGTGGTGCAAAGTGTTACATAATCTATTGTCAATCTTATCTCCAAGCAAATTTAAAGAGGAATCCAAAAATGTAAAAATATACAGGGTGTTCCATAAGAAAAAGTATAACTTTGATATGGCACTCTTTTTTGGAGCACCCTGTATATTTGAAAATATTTTTAAAATGTAGCCCTTATTGACTTACATAATCTAACAGCGACAGAAATTGGAAAATATAAACCGTTTCGCCATAAAACTCCGACGCGTCCGTCGTGACTCACCCTGTATAATTGAATAAAATGAAATAAGGGGCTGCTAATGCCCCTACGCCACTAACGTCATAAATATATTTTGGTGCGATCGTACTAGAAACAGCTGTTTGACGGACGCGTTTGCAACCATAAAGTACTGCATTACCGGCCCTATCCTTAGCAACGGCCGTAAAAGTTACTTTTCAGGCCGTTACCCTTAGCAACGGCCTGAAAAGTAACTTTTACGGCCGTTGCTAAGGAGAGGGCCGGTAATGCAGTACATACGCCGTCATCTGTCAGTGACAGAATGTCACGTAGTTTCTAACCTCTAATTTTGAAAATTACTAAAAATTCAAATTGTTTTTAATTCGATCGCACAAAAAATGTAATATGCACCTCGGCCAAAACGTACTTTTTGGCCTTGATACATAAGTAACTATTTTTTAATTTCCTTTTATTATATTACTCCCTATAGGTAACAAAATTTGGCAAAATACAGTATGTGGTTAATAAAATAAGTTATTTTATAGAATACCATATGCATGTTCTATGTTGGCTCCCAATGAGTTTCGCTGCTAGAATCGCTGCCAGTTTCAGCCCCGGTCAATATAAAATACTGCAGATTTTTATGCGGCGTTGCCACTAAAAAAATATAATTTTCACAATTTTCCAAGGTTTTAAGTCTTTATTTAAAAAATTCTGCTGAAGTTATTTTTCGAAGTAAAGAGTTGTAATTTGATAAGGACATGCAGAAAACATTGCTTTATTAGTCTATTTGCTCGATATAAAAAAGTTTGAATCACACATATAGGGTGTTCATAAATAGGTGACAACTTCAATGATTTTCAAACGCTCGTAACTCAATTTGTTCAAATGCAAACCCCTGTATTTTCTTATGTCATCGAATTTGTCTTTAAGAGAGCTTCATTTTTGTTAAGTATGTCCCATGGGCGTCAGCAGGAGGGGGACAAATGGGGCACTTGTTTTCCCCCCTGGAATCGAGTAAAAGTAGTACTTGAAAAAACAAATCATAAAAATTAACAAATTAAATTACAATTTATATATATTACAAAATGGTTTACCCGGCGTTGCACAGGCGATTACAATTTTAATTACTGTTTTAACTTGAATAAGCCCAATAATTCCAAATCATACACAAATGACATACTTTGATCAATCATCTTTTCATTTTCTTATAATTCCTTAAAAAATAACTATTTATTGCTTAAAAATTGAATAACAACTCAAATTTATTTTCTTTCGTCTTGTTTCAATTAAAAATGTACTAATAAAAATAATACTTCATGTACGTTTATTACTAATTGTATACAAAACAATCTTTACTTGTGAAATACACCGCGCCGTATCGTGTTATGACCAGGTATTTGCCGACGTAAGATCGAATCCCGTCCAAGTAATTTTTTAAATTGGTAATATGTGCTTGTACTTAAAGTTTGGCGTTAGATCTGCAAGGTCCTAAATAGTAACTGTGCAAAATTTGGTCCCGATCGGTCAACGAACCTAGGATTGTATAGCGAACAAACAAACAAACACACATAGATTGTTTGTCTCTATGCTTTGCCCCCTGGAAAATTTTCTGCGTACGCCCATGGTATGTCCTATACCCAAAACTCATACTTCTCAAAATATTCGACATTTTTGCTTCTACTCGTTATTGAAGCAAATAAGAGTGCCGTGGAAATCGAAAAAACCGACTGTTCACTTCATTAACGTCAAAAGCTTGTCATTTATTTCTTGAAGAAATTTTACTTTTGATGTGGCCCCATAGAAAAAAGTCACAGTGTTAAGCCCGGAGATCTGGCTGGCCAATTTAGGGCACCACCTCTACCAATCGAATGATTTGGAAAGAAATCTTTTAAAAAAATTCTAACATCTAAGCGAAATTCTCCTACATTTATCCAAATTTGAGAAATTAAAAAAAAACTCCTCTTTAGGTGAGTGTAACTTCGAAAGGAGACGTCTAAGGAAAATAATACATTAAAATACAATAAGGAATCACCTTCTGAATTGTTTCGCAGTATTTAAGAATCACCCTGTATTGAGGATAAAAAGAAAACTGTTTCAAAATTGGTAAAACAAACACATTTAGAATATAAAGCTACAAATTTTTTGGAAATTTAATAATATTTAAGAATGAAAAAATTACGTTTTATTTTGCCTTTTCTTGTATATGGAAACGATTACAGACAATTTAAATGTGTTTTTAATTATCAGTCAACATAAACATTGCTAACTGTAAGTCTTCTTGGTTGATCTTATAACATGCGACCATGCGAGATCTCCATTTTAATACATAAATTTCAATCTGCCGGTATATTTACTCAATAAATTGTGTACATGGCAAAAAAATAAGACATGCATTTTCAGCGGAAAGTAAGCGATAGGTTTTTACTCTTGAACGATCTCTAGGGGTTTGGATAAATGGGGTGAGAAGCAGTAGGGTGAGGGTTCCCTACAACATCCCTAACAAGTTGTGTAACATTGAATACAAATTTTGTCCAGCTACTTATAAACTTTGTCGATAAACATGAATATAATACAAAAAATGTTATATAAATTTATTTACAATAATTTGGAGCGTGAGCATACGGTTACGTAGTGTGATATAAATAATGTCGCGAATTTTTTGCGTTAAATTTTGATCTGTCGTAACAAATGATGCCGTCGTGTACAAATTAACGTTCTTGAGTGAAAATGTAGAAAAAGCCAGTAAGCCAGTTATTTCTATTCGTTGTCAACATTGACCCAGTTAAATAAGTCGTATAATTGCTAATGGAGCAACTAACTTTATATAAATATAGCGTTTGTCAACTTAAAAACAACCGATGTTTGAACTGCGTTTTGATAGATTGGCCAGTTAAATAAAGTTATTATTGCGATGATACGTAAAATTGCAAACACTAAACATGTTCAAGCACCCTTCTGTAAAAATTTGCCCATATTCGTTATAATTTAAATATCTGTTAAACATTAGTGTTGTTACAAATCACTTTCGATTTTAATCAATCCAAAAAAAAAAAATTTCACCTAATTTTCTGTAGAAGAATTTTATAAGTACGAAATGTGAAAATAAAGTAAGCACGGTGAAAAAAACCTAATAGAAAATTTGGAATACATACCTCAACACTGAAAGGTACAAGAGAACTTCAATAATAATAAGATGAAAATTATCTTACACATTACTGTACTGTAACTTCTTAAATAGAACTGAAAATTTGACTAATTTTAAATCATTTCAATGTAAGATACCGATACTAATCAGAATTAAAAATGCACTGAAAAGTATAAACTTTAATTGTAAATTTTGCATTCTAAAATTTAAGTTATTCAAAATAAACAGAAAACCATGTAAACTAAACTGAACATTGTGTATTTAAAAAAAAATATTAAACTCTCACTAACTTAACGCAACATTAACTAAATATTTCATCGAAATCTACTATGTAAACTTTTCTGTAAATTATGTGCTAAAATAAAAACGATTTAAATTTAAACTGTACCACAAAGATGTAACTGGATCATTAAACAATGTTTATTGAATTGAAAGTTCTGTTCCGATATTTTAAATATGTCATCAGAAGGGAAAATTAGGTCACTTAAACCTAAAGCCATGTAAACTTGAAGAAAATTACGTCCTGATATAAAAAGCATAAAAACGGAATTAATAGTTGATGTATCTCGACTATAAAACAATGTTTCATGAACTCAAAATTTTGTTATTAAATCGGAAACACTTAATTTGAACAGAAAACTAGCTAACACTATCTATTTGAAAATTCTGTCCTGAAATAAAAATTACAGGTACAACACCGATTTTCCGGCAGTTTTGGACTTAAAGCCTTACCGGACCAACCGTAAAGCCATAGCTAGGGTTACATTTAAGCAAAATGAGTTATAACCACCAATAATTGCAGTGTAAATAATATAAACAAACGTGTCCTACACCCAACGCCACCTGACCGCCCAGTAAAACTAGCTTGGTGGCTGCGGGAATTTCAAATTCCCTCTTATAATTTTGTCCGTAATAAGGGAGGTGCCGGACTATCAGTTGCCGGATTATCGGTGTTGTACTTGTATACAGGGTGAGTCACGACGAACGCTACGGACTTTAATGGCGAAACGGTATATACAGGGTGTCCTAATTATACACCGCCAAGAAGTAGGTGCATATTCCTGAGTGAAAATGATGACCATTTGTCAAATATTTTGTTATCCGAAAACGCTTCCTTTCAAAGTTAGAAACCTCCAAAGTTGCAAGAAAAAAAAAACAAAAAATCGATTACGTCCGTTTAAGCTAGAGCTATCAAATTTGGCCGAAATGTTTAGGTGTTTTCTATTGACTTTGTGGGATAATTAGAAGGAAAACACGTAATTGGATGTATGATTTATAGTCAGGTCATCCGCTTAATTATGAACAAGCCTCAAGTCAAGCATGACATTAGCCAACTAAGTTTAGTAAAAAAAATATTTGAGGTGTATAAACAGAGTTTGTCGATGCACCTTTAGCGCTAATTTTCTCGAAAACGGCTACGTTTACAGCAAAAAACAAAGAGGGACGAATTTTTTCCTCTTAAGTCGTACTTTCTTATGCACAAATGACATTTTGACATTTTCAATTTTATTCCAGAGAAAAAAATTCTGAAGATGGTAAGCGGATGACCTGACTATAAATCATACTTCCAATTACGTGTTTTCTTTCTAATTATCCCACAAAGTCAATGGGGCGACAGATGTTTGAAAATATATACCGTTTCGCCATAAAACTCCGTGGCGTCCGTCGTGACTCACCCTGTATTTGTATGTTTAGTTTATAAAAACTAAACTGAAAGTGATGTCCCTTGACTAAAAAAATAGTGTCTTCTGAATTTTTATGCCCCTAACTGAAAACTCGCCATTTGACCAGTAAATTAGGTCACTTGATCCTAAATCTACGTAACCTGATGCAAAATATGACGCTGAAAATTTGGTGCATTATTAGTTTTAAACCCTACTATACGCTTATAAACACCAAAACTTTATATAACCTTGCCGTAACTATTAACACTTTATTAATAAAAAACAGCTCACTTAATCTACAAACAGTAGGTTCTTAGACTACTTAACAATCGGAGCGTACAAAGTTTTAATTACAATCCACTATAATTAACTTAAATGAATACGCATTTATAGTATTGGTACGACTATTATATCTAGAGGAGACCACCATACCGTTCAGCTTCTGCTAAACCAAGTGGGGAGACAAACGGTCTCCCATTGCCTGATCGAAAGGAACAGTCGCACATGGGTTGAAAGAGACCTTCACAACCCAATATACTTCTCGTGAGCGGTCAGTTAACATCGCGATCTAGCGTCGCGAGTATTTAAAGCACGTGTCTCGCACAAGACAACGCGCGCACATTTCATTCGCAAAAAAATATGAATGAAGATACTTGTCTCTCAACAATTTACAACTAAATGCTTCACATTTTTACAAAATAACCGCGAAGAACATGACACTCAAAATGTTGCGATTATTGCTTCTTGTATTTTTACCGACAACACTAGCGAAAATATCGGTCCGAAACGTAACAATCCCAAAATGTTGCGAATTAGACGAGCACATGTCGGAAGAAACGGGTTACGTCTGCAAGCCGGGGAAGCAAATAAACTGGACACCGACCATATACTCTCCGAAAAGCAAAAACTATCTTGATTACGTACCACCGAATTGGATAATTAAGCCACTAAAACCAGAATGTAGTGCCAATTCGACTTATTATCCATACCCCGGTCGCTATATAATGTTTGAAAGAGGATATTTACGGTTGTTAGATTACCCTGATGAAAATAAGTCGCTTTTAAAACCGAACCAATATTGCATTGACAATAAAACGGCTCTTGTCTGTTCCAGCGATGTTCCTCCAGTGATTCGAATAAGGAAGTGCTGCGATGAAGGATATATGTACGGTGGTATTAAAAGACCGTGTGTTTCTACAAACGGCTCCGATTATAAAATTGACGTTAAGAAGTTTAACTTTGTGTATGGTTTTCCTCAGTGCGCGGAAATGGTGGTTGCAGGAAAACTGCAAGATGCTCAGTTGCAGGATAATGGCAGCCTGTTTTTGACTGCCACCGAACTATTGATACCGGAGAGTTCATTTTGCTTGGATTACGTTCTGGATGACCCAGGTAACTACAAAAAATATTGTATAGAAATATTTTTTTATTGCCGAATATTATGTATGGTAAAATTTGTGCGATATTGTCTCGAGATTTATAAAAAGATGATGAACATTGCAATAAAGTTTATTAGCAGTGATAAAATAATAAACTGACCGTTTGAAAAAAAATAGTTATTTACACAACAAGTGAGCAAAGTACTTCTTTTCTCGTGAGACTGCCAATTGCACGCACGAGCCGTAGGCGAGTGCGGGCACGGCAGTTGAGCGAGAAAACGTACTTTGCTCACGAGTTGTGTATACATTTTTCTCACAACCGTAAAAAATGCGATTAAAACATTAAAAGCAAAACGTCTACATTAAATATAACCTTAAAATGTCAGTTGTGTATTTGACACGAATGATAGTTTCGCTGTCTAAAAACGCTATTACACGACGTTACCATGACAAATCAACAAATTTTGCTCTCTAGGGAGCAAAGTAATCACTTTTGCTCACTAGAGATTAAAAGTCGTTTTGCCCACTATTTTTGATAAGGTAATGCCAACATTTTTCAACGGTTGTGAGAAAAAGTTATTTAATCAAAAAATTGCTAAACTATGTACCTATAAGTATCATGGAGGATCTCGCTTATTACTGAAGATAGAGGTTAGGTTCAAATTTGGCAAAGTTGCTAAATTTTATGCTCATCCATAATATCAAAACATTTGAAATATCTTCAACTGTTTTTAAAAAAATTTAAAAAAACTGAAAAAATTACTTCGTTTCTTGCTACAACTTTCTTATTTATAAAATTTTTTTAAATCTGTAAAAACTTATCCATGGCCACTTTTTATTTTACATAAGTTTGTCGCCCATAAGAAATTAAAAAGTTAGTACCTGTAAAACAAAACGGAATCGGCACAGCAAAAAATTTATGGCACCATTAAAAATAAAATCAAAAGTGGCGATGTAAGTGTTTACAGATTTAAAAGAAAATTATAAATAAAAAAATTATTAAAAAAAAACGAAGTCTTTTTTCATAATTTTTCAATTTTTTCAAAAACAGTTGAAAGTATTTCAAATCTGTTGTGATATTATTGATGAGCATAGAATTTAGCAACTTTGCCAAATTTAGACCTACCCTCTATATTCAGTAATAAGCGAGATTCCCCTGGTCGCCCTCGAATTTGAATCACCCTGTACATTTATATAACAGCAAACATATTTAAAATATTACTTTTGTCATTTTGCTTTAGAGGGATTAATTTATAATAACTCTAAATTTAAGTACGTTTTATATTTTATCGGTAATCTTTATTTTTTATGTTACCTACTTAATGAGTAATATAAAAATAAATCGGCTTGATTAAAACACACTTATCTATTTTTTTCTCAGTGTTTTTTTTTTTTAAGAGCAAAACCAGTTTTAAGACTTATGTCTCTTTATCTGTTGCAGTCTTAGACGAAACCTGAGTCTTGGAATCGATTTGCACTTAAACTAATAACACTTCGGGTAAAAAACAATTTTTAATTAAGATCATTTATACAAGGTGTTGCATGATCAAACGGCCAAACTTAAGGAGCATGTTCTTTGAGCCAATTTAAGCAAAAAATGTTATATAAACCATAGTCTTTTAACTCGATAGTTATAGACCGCTTTAAAGTTTATAAAAAAAAGTAAATTTTAACATAAATAAGTATAAAATACCGCTTTTATATTCTAAAATATTGATTTAACTACAAAATGTTTTCTATAAAAGATGCATCATTATCTTTGTTGCGCTTTATGGTATACTCGATTTTGTTTTGTTTTTTACGGTTTATTGTAAGCAATGTAGTAGCACTTTCAAAAGATTAAGTATTTACTTTTAATTTTTATGTTGAAATTAAACTTTTTTTATAAACGTTAAAGGTCTATAACTCGATAACTATCGAGTTTTGGACTATGGTTTATCAAAACATTTTTTGCTTAAATTGACTCAAGGAACATGGTCCTAAAGTTTGGCCTGCATTTACAAATAAATCACTTAAATAAGCAAACAAATAAATCTTTAATGTTTTAAATTATTGAAACAACTTGTCTTCTAAGTTTCATTAAAATGCTACTACAATATTTATATCTAAAGAAGTCAATAAACATAACAAAAAAATTAAATTGGCGTCGAAATAGATAAATTTTATTATATTAGTTTTATTTTTAACTTTTTTCTGTACAAAGCGAAAATAATTAAAGTATACACAAAAATTTCCTGGAGTCTAAGAATCCAAAAATTAGTTTATAAAGGAGTTTGAAAATTATTTTTAGAACGATTATACATCAAGGCTATCACAAAAAAGTGTAAAATGTAGTTGCACAGTTTTGTTTAACTTTTTAGTACTTTTATGTGAAAACGGAAATAAAACACTTGTTAACTTTTAAGACGCATTTCCCTAGTAATATTTGCATATTTTAAGCAAGTTTACTTCTTAAAATCCAAAAGAATCAACAGGTGTGCTAAGCAGTTTCGTTCGTGGGCTGCAATGGGATAGTCAGGTGTAATTTATTTCTTAGTTTTTGATTTATTACGCAATGTTTCATTTCTTTTAAATGCAAATATTAGTTTAGTATAAATATACTGTTCGCAAAAGCTTTTATGGTTTTTTTAATTGTCTAATTTAATAACCACAAACCGCGAATAATTTACCAAACGACCAAAATTTGCGTCTTATTGACAATAATATTGGCAAATTATTGAAAAATGTTAAACCCAATTTTAACATAAAAATTAAAAAAAGTTAAAATTTTCTTTCCGATCGTGTATCATTTTCGTTATCAATTTTTGTAGATAATCAAGCGTTTCAAAGAAATAATATAACAGTTACTTTTAAAAGTTGGTTTTGACTTAATAATTGCAGCTAGTTTTTATAAAGGAGCATTTGGTAACTACTTATTCTTAATCGGTTCCTCTTGTACCTTTCGGTGTCGAGGTATGCTTTTCTATTTCTGTATTATGCTTCTCCACTCCTGCCTATCGTTAGCTAATTGTGGCACATCTCTCCAGCTCCCTTTTTCTTCTAGTCTCTGACTCACTTCTTTTACCCATTTGGTCTTCCTCTATTACTTTTTCCCTCCATCTTCATTTTCCATCCTATTTTCACGTATCTACTTTCTGGCATGCATAGTAGATTCCTTTGGTATAACTACTTGTTGATAATAATAGGTTTTTCTTGAATAAAATTTGTGATATAGTTCTTAAGCCTACTAGGTTGGCCATTCTCTTATTTTTTATTCCCCTCTGTGCATTTTACTCAATGAAACGTGTTAAATTCGTTGACAAAAACCTATTATCATACAAGTATTATCTTGATAAATTTTGGAAATACTTTGTGTATTATAACAATGGAAGTAGCATTACATATAGGAGCATGGGGGAATATAAGGTTTATCCCCTCATAATTTACGATCTTATTTAATTAAATGTTAATATGCAATTTATGCTATTCTCATAATTCTTAATTTTTATGACTTTCATTTGCCACTGTGGGTAGCAGTTTCTAATTTCAAACTAATTTGATTATTTTTACCAATAGTACTTCTATGCGTCATAGTGGTGACTGAAATATGCACTTGAGCGCAAAATATTTTTGTAGTAAGAAATTCAATATGATTTATTCGTTCCAGCGTACAGATTAACAATACATGTTTAAGTCAAGTAAGTTCGATAGTTTTTGCACATTCCTCGTGTTAGTTCCACTGGAATGTTCTTCTCATGGGAGGGTCAAGTTGAATATTATTGCGAATGAAATACTCTGTTACTATTTCGCTGATTTTATTTTAAATATGTTCAAAGTAGGGCCGGCCCTAGGGGGGGGGGGCAGGGTGTGCACCGCACACGGCCCCGCGGATAGACCAGCCCCGCGCTAGCCGTCTAGGGTGCTTTTTTTTTAGATCACCAGCCTGTTTTTTCAGTTTTTTAGTAACATTTTACTTTAACTTGGCCCTTTATCAAAATATTCGGCCTTGCATTTGTTTTCGCACACGGCCCCGCAAACCCTAGGACCGGTTCTGCTTTCAGCGATAATACACTTCACTACTCTTAAAGGCTCTCAGCCAATCTTTTTTACGGAATACTTGCAACTTAATCGTGAACGGCTGTATTAATTTTCTCCTCAGACAAGAATTTTTACCCCACTATTATTGAGTCCCAAAAATAATCAAAAGTGGCACATAGGCAAGTCAGGTGAGTACGGAGAATGCTCTGTTATGTTAATCTTTTTGTAGCCAAAATCTGGAGAATTGTAGCTGCCGTTTATATTTCGTTCGTTTTCGATTTTTACACCGCGAATTTCTTTTGAGACCAAATAGTAACCAAACATCGCAGGTGTGTTCGGTGAACGCTCTATTACGTTTATCTTTTTGTAGCCAAAGTCTGGATTTTACATTTGACGTGCAACTTGGACGTTTTTAAGTATTTTTTTTTTTTAAATCAGTTGCAGTCAGGGTTGAGCAGATTTAAATCAATTGATTTAAATCACGATTTAAATCATGATTTAAATCAAGTGATTTTTTTTTAAAAATCATTGATTTAAATCAAGTGATTTTTTAAAAAAAATTATCAATTTAAATCACAGATTATATGAGTAGATACAATATAATATTTATAGTAAAACAAAATTGTATTACTATTAGTAATAAAATACACTAAATGGTGAATAAACCATATTAATTTGCTCTTGTAAAGTAATATTCATTGTGGAAATGCAATGATTCAAAAAATAAATGCAAAGTTTTTGACGTTACAGTCAGTTTTTTCAAGTTTCAAGGCACTCTATTGCTTCAATAACGATTTGAAGAAAAATATCGAATATCTCGAAAAGTATAAGTTTTGGGTATAGGACATACTTAACAAAATATGAAGCTCTTTTAAAGACGAATTCGATGACATAAAAAATACAGGGGTTCGCCTTTGAAAAAATCGAGTTACGAGCTTTTGAAAATCATGAAAGTTGCCACCTATTTATAAACACTCCTGTATGTGTGATTCAAATTTTTTCATATCGAGCGAACAGAGAAATTTTTTCTGCATGTCCATACCAAATTAAAACTCTGTACTTCAAAATAACTTCAGGAGAATTTTTTAAATAAAGACTTAAAACCTTGAATAATTTAGAAAATTATTTTTTTTTTACAACGCCGTATAAAAACCTGTAGTATTTTATATTGATGCAAAGCTAAAATTAAGGCGGTCAAAAATATTAAATAAAAAATTGGTTGTTGTATTTGAAATATAAAAGTTGCTATTAGTTCCAGAAAGGTGACTCACCCTGTATATTTGAAAATATTTTTATTGTGTTGTTTAGAAAAAACTGTATTAAATAGCATTTGATTCAACTTCATATCTCAAGCCGTTTAGCCACAATCGACCGATCCCGCACTAATTACTCACCCTGTATATAATTAATTAAACATCACCATTTAGCACTGATTTTTTCAAAATTGTTAATCATTACATTTAATTTTTCATTTTGACAAAAATTCACCAATGAATTAAATATATTGGTTATTAAATATATTAGCACAAAACAGAAATAGCATGTGAATATGTCACTAAATTCGATAATATGGTACATTTGATTTAAATCCAAAAAATCTGATTTAAATCAAAAAAATCTGATTTAAAATCAAATAAATCGATTTTTTTGATTTTTTTTTTAAAATCATGATTTTTATCCACCCTGGTTGCGATGCAGCATATTTAATTAATTAATTTAATGCTACTCTTCCGAAATTTTCTTTTCCTTATTTGCGAAACCGCTAATTACTAAATGTAGTACGTTCATGTCCTTGCATTATATGTTTTAAGTGTATTATGTCTTAGTGTACGTTAAACATTGTTGTTCGTTAAACGTTGTTGTTCCATATGATTCTAATTTCTGCTAAATCTGCCATGCGGTACTACGTAATTTCTTGTCCATTTACAATACGGTTACACAAACAGATAACCGCTACTTACCGTAATACTGTATACAATGTAAATAGTTTCAATATATCACCATCTGTCATCACATTGTCTTCTTCTATTGTTATTTTACGGCGTACGGTATATAAAATAAAACCGTCCTATTAAATACCCACGTACGCAGCAAACACTGCCTCTAAATACTTTGAAGAACTTAACAATAAATTACAATCGGTAACGCTGTTACGTATTCATGCAAATCTATTCCGTTATATTGTTTAAACCGCATTACTTCAAGCAGTTGGCATTTGGTATGTATGTCGGTGCAGGGTGAATCAGCTTATTGTGTGTCGACATACTTAAATATCACAGCCGTTTGAATCTAAAGATATTTATAGTGTTTATATTGTTTGTTTACGTTTGTGATTCACATTGTTTATTATTTTAATTTGTACATAAAAATTTTGTTACACAAGAAAGTGTGGAATTGTAGCATTCCTAAAGCAAATGAACAATATTGATTTTGGGATCCACCAGTATTCGTATGACATATTGAAAATGATTTAAAATGGTTATTTTTCAAAATAACGCAGATCAGCGCAAAACGGGATTTTGTTTTTCAATTAATTGCAGAAATATATAACACATTTTTTTAAAAATGTATTAAAATATTTAAATATGTAATATAATCATAGTAAGGTGAGCAAACAATTTTGTATGAAAAAGGAATACTTGAGGAATTTCGTTGGAGGTAAACTAAATGGGTGCCGGCATAACAAAAAAATCCTTTTAAAAAATAAAACACTGCTTTCAGTGTATACAGGGTGTTTCTTACATATCGCGAAAAAATTCTGGAGGTGATTCGTTATCGAAAATTAAGGGGGTCTTTCATATAACATTTTTTCCTTAGTCGTCTCCTTTCGAAGTTACACCCCCTTAAAGGGGAGCGGTAAAATTAGGTTTTTATTTTATTCCTCAAAGTTGAATAAATGTAGGAGAATGATATTTGGTAGATAGAATTGACGGGCGTTTTAGCGTTGTCGCCGCGTAAACGTCAAAACGAATTACACCCGTTAATTATTCTACCTATACTATCTAACATAAACAAACCATGGCAACCACCAAAATGAATCGTTTTATATTGGAATATTTGGTGGTGCATGTTTACTTATTTTATTTTTTATTCAAAAACAGTAGGTTTTACGAGAAAAAAGAAGAATAAAAAAAGTTTCTAAATAAATCGAGCTTTAAAAAAAAATATTAGCAAAATTTCAAACCTCTAAAGAGTTCTGATAAAAAAACAACAGGGGTCGCACTTTTCAGTCCCCTGTGAAGGTGGGAGATGATTAAAAATATTACTTAGGGAAACGTTTTAATAAGTATAAAAAATATTCCAAATATCATTCTCCTAAATTTATCCAAATTTGAGAAATAAAATAAAAACCTAATTTTACCGCTTCCCTTTAGGGGGATGTAACTCCGAAAGCAGACGTCTAAGGAAAATATTGTATATAAAAGACCCCCCTTAATTTTCGATAAGGAATCACTTTTCGCAATATTTAAGAAACTCTGTATAGTAAAAATAATGTAACCATTACAATTCTATAAAAATATAACATTTTTACTTTTTAGAATCAAAATAATCCATTGTAGGCATTTTTTGGGATAATTCTGCGCTTTCTTCCAGTAAACCTTGTACAACTTATAAGATCCCAAAAATTGAATTTTGCCTAACCTAATTTTACCGCCCCCTTTAGGGGGATGTAACTCCGAAAGCAGACGTCTAAGGAAAATATTGTATATAAAAGACCCCCCTTTATTTTCGATAAGGAATCACTTTTAGAATTTTTTCGCAATATTTAAGAAACTCTGTATAGTAAAAATAATGTTACAATTACAATTCTATAAAAATATAACATTTTTACTTTTTAGAATCATAATAATCCATTGTAGGCATTTTTTGGGATAATTCTGCGCTTTCTTCTAGTAGACCTTGTACAACTTATAAGATCCCAAAAATTGAATTTTGCCTAACCTAATTTTACCGCCCCCCTTTAGGGGGATGTAACTCCGAAAGCAGACGTCTATGGAAAAAATTGTATATAAAAGACCCCCCTTAATCTTCGATAAGGAATCACTTTTAGAATTTTTTTCGCAATATTTAAGAAACCCTGTATAGTAAAAATAATGTAACCATTACAATTCTATAAAAATATAACATTTTTACTTTTTAGAATCATAATAATCCATTGTAGGCATTTTTGGGGATAATTCTGCGCTTTCTTCTAGTAGACCTTGTACAACTTATAAGATCCCAAAAATTCAATTTTGCCTAACCTAATTTTACCGCTTCTCTTTAGGAGAGTGTAACTCCGAAAGGAGACGTCTAAGGGTAAAAAAATATATAAAAGCCGGGTCTTTAAAGACCCCCTTAATTTTCGATTAGGAATTACCTCCCAATATTTTAGAAACACCCTGTATTGTAATACATATATATTTTTTGTATTATTGCTAACTTCTGCAGCCGAGGCAGTACAAAACAATAAAAAGGCGTACGGATTTTAAAAGGAGTACAATCCATCAAAAACTAGTACAAAACTCCCAGAAGGAGTGCAGTTGATCACCTTAATCGTGAGAATAATTAATTTAACAACTTCATAAACAAAACAAAAATGGGGCCCAACGCTATTTCAGAAACACGTATTCAATACTGTTAATTTTTTAATATTCCACAAAAAAAACTGTAATTCGAAAATTGTCATGAAAGGCTATGCATATATTAAAAAAATTAAATCCAAAAATAAATTAAGTACCATTTCAGGACAAATAAGCCAGGGGTTTGGAGCAGTCCAATTTTTTAGTTGCTTCGCTCCAGCTCCGCTCCGGCATCAAGATGCCTGCTCCAGCTCCGCTCCCGCTTCGCTCCGCGCTCCAAATATTAATAAAATAAGTTTTTTTATTTAAAAATGTATTGTTTAAACAAAGCTAAAATTTTATGAGATATGTGGAAATGGACCAAAAATTACAATATTTGACCCTAAGAAACAAGTGAAGTTGAATAAATGAACAAATTATTGATCTTCAAAAGTTAAAAAAAGAAAAAAAGTTCTTTAAAATTTTTCAAAATTCAAATACAAAACAATGAAAATTAATATTCAGAAAAGTTATATTATAATAATTTTACTTTAAAAAAATCAAATTTAGTTTATTTATAATTTTATTAAATACTATACGCATGAGAATAATTCCCGCTCCGGGCAAAAACCCATTGCTCCACTGCTCCGCGCTCCAGCTCCGCTCCAAACCCCTGCAAATAACAATAAAATTATTGTAAATTTTTTTACATATTCTAACTAGATGTTCTAGTATTCTAGACACAAAAATTCTGTTGAGCATTTCAGCTTAAAACTGACACCTTTTGTGTTGGTTAAGCTGAAAATTTTTATGCAGAGGCTTAAAAGATTGCAGATTCACAAACTGTAAGTATTTGTGAGTATTTGCTACCTGCTAAGATGTCAAAGTCGTTTGAATCCCTGTACATATTTTCCCCCCATTTTATTTACAAAAATATAGTTAACAAAGTTTAAAAAAATTAAAAGCATACAATCGGATTAATTAAAATTATAAATACAAAAGCACAAATAAGTTCCATATTACGCGCTCAAATCAAATTTTTAATTGGGGCAAGTTTTATATCCTACACCTACAATACAATACTACTTATTAGAAATCTCTAATTTAAAAAATCAATAATATAGAGTAGTACCTAATTGTTTTTCCTATTGTTTCCGTATGCTTTAATGCTTTCGAGATGCTCAAAAATGGGCAGTTTTTTTAAACTATGCACGTTATCATACTATCAAAGTATGTATTTTCCATTGTAATACTTATTGTTAGTTGTTTATAATAACTTTAACTGCTAATTGTTCTTGCCTTTATTTGTATAAGCAATTAGCAATTAGCAATTAATATGATTCACGAAATAAATAGTGCTATTGTTGCCATCAATAATAAAAATGAATACGTTCTTGTTTGAATTTACAGAGGAGTTAAGATTGATTTTGCTTATGAATAAGTAATTTATGCGTTTAAGTATGAAACAGTAAGTACAGCATACGCAAAGAGTCATGGCGGGTTATTCACGTAAAAAACAGAGTAGGATATACAACAACAGAGTTTTATTTTTCTGTAAAAATCTTTTGCCTGCTTAAGTATTCGCGTTGAAGCAAATCTCATAACATGTTCTTAAGATATATTCAAACATGACTTAAAGTTGTAGATACCTATATTATTTATTGCGTAACGGAAAGACTTTTATTTTTAGGTATCATATAATAAATGTTATCGATAATTTTACTACTTAGATAAGAAATATACGGATACAAACAAAAACAGATAACAGCTTTCTTATTCGCCTGCAAATTTGTTTATAAATATCTGCTTGCATTAACAGATAATTCTTTGTTATTCAACAAATTATTGGCAAAGAGATGTAGATATGGACCACCAAAGAACTTTACTCTTTGAACAACGATCGCAGTTGAATACTTTTTTCAATTAACGTCTAACTTATCAAACTACAATAATTTACAATAGCGAGTGGGATGAAATTAAAAATGTTTTAAATTGGCCTAGAGGTGGGTGTTTAATTTGTTATACGGTCTGAATTGTTTTAACTATACTCAAACTGATTTTATGTAGAGATTATATTTAATTTACTGTGTAAATCGACTGCGGTGCAATAAATAATCATTTGTAGGAAGCCTAAACAAATATTATTATTGTCTCGGAAGATCTGCAATGCCCTCTGAGTATAGGCGTAGTGGGGGTATGTGGCGCCCTTATTTTTTTGTCCCCTTGTTAATTTCGTATCTGGAAAAATTGCAAACCATAAAGCCCCAGTTAACAATTTTTGCCCTTAAAGATATTTGCTTATTTTGAATTTATAAATTGAGGAGCAGACATTCAAAATGCGTTTTGTCCAAAATTTAAATTTTTGACTTTAAGATGGCGGTACTTTCAATAATACCATGTGCGCCTTCTAGATAAACCTAGACTTTCAGAACATATTCTGTCCCCTTATAATTCAGCGATAAAAATGCCTTGGACATTCAATATGCGTTTTGTCCTGTGCGCATAGACTTTCAAAACGCGTTTTGTTTCTGTTTTGTGGACATAATGCATTTTGAATGGAACTGTTGTACAGATTACCCTTTTTTTATATAGTTCTTGTTTTCGTTACGTTGTTGTTAACAGCTACTTAGTGTAATAAATTGTAAGAATGGACGACTGTGAAGATGTAGGAGACCGTGACAGAGGCAGTCGCAAAAGAAAATGAATGCGACAAGTAGGGAAAGAAAAAAACAGATAAGGTAACTTTGCATATTTTAATTAATTTGAGGTTATGTATAACTTTAAATATTGATAGGTACTCCGATTATGACTAACTTAGAACTTTTTATACAACCTTGCAACCATGAATTTTGCAATAGCATATCCCTTCAAGAGCTAAGGCAGTGTCGGGCAAAATTTTATCAGCACGCAAATAAAATAAAACAAGATACAAAAATATCTCACCTGCTTCATGTATATACGCCCAAAAGGCAGAGGAGTAGAAAACTTACAGGAAAAAAACATCACACTATGTCTGTGAAGTACAATTTGTGGGTTAGCTCAGGAAAGAAAGAGGTGTGCCAAAATATGTTTCTATCTGTCTTTAGCGTGAGTCAGTGCAGAGTACAAGGCTTAGCTAAGAGGATGAAAAATGGTTCGGGTATATCTGAAAACCGAGGAGGAGACCAGCGTTCAAAGAAAAGTATAGAAAAAAAACAAAAAGTACGAGAATATATTCGTAATTTAAAGGGCTATGAAAGTCATTATGGACGCGATAAATCTCGTAGAATATATTTATCTTCGGAATGGAATATTACAAAGCTTACAAAAGCTTATAACAAATCTGTGGGGCCAAATTTCCAAGTTAACTACAAATTTTTCAGGCGCATATTTAATTGTGACTTTAATATTGGATTTGGTTCTCCAGCTACGGATGTTTGTGGGTTTTGTGTGCGTCATCAAACCCAAATAAATTTATGTCGTACACAAACTTAGAGCTAAGCAGTTTTATATGTTAATGAGAGAAGAAGAACCTGAGAGTGTTTCTTACTGTTTTGACCTGCAGCAAATTCAGGTTCTCCCAAAAGTGCCAATTGGAGATGCTTTCTATGCTCAACAAATTTCACTGTATGCGTTTTGCATAACTGATATTTCCAGCAAAACGCCTGTATTTTACACTTGGCTGGAAACCCAAGCAGGACGAGGAGCTATAGAAATTGGTTCTGCTGTTTTTGACTTTCTCATTAACATGAACCTCCCTGAGCATGTAAAGGAACTTAAACTTTATTCAGATGACAAGAATAGCCACATGGTGCACATGCTTATGATTTGGCTACAACGGCATGCACCATGTACATTAAAATCAATACGATTGTGTTTTCCTGTACGCGGACACTCGTACCTACCCGCGGATCGCGTTTTTGGAAGGGCAGAAAAACTTATAAAATCCTATCGTACTATAAAATCACCTAAAAAGTACTGGGAACTTTATTCGCAAATTGGAGAGCTGCGAAAATTAGGTGGAGTGGAAAGCTATTTATAACTTCAAAGAAGCTCTCAAATATTTGAAAAAAGTTTCTGCAATTAGCGAAGCAAAGAGAATTTTTATTAAAAGAACAAAGAATGGAGGTGTAGCAATAAAAACAGAACAGTTTTACAGAAATGACGATGTGGCAAGAAAATATGAAACCCTGTTGCAAAAAGGGGAAAAATGGACAGGATCGTTTTACCACAAGTATCATTAGGTAAACAACTTAAAGAAAAAAAAGTTAAGAGCCTAAATAAGGTACTGATAGAACTCGGTACTGAAAATTGGAGAGATGATCCAGAGTTGAAATGGCTTGCACCAATTCTGCCCGAAAATATAGAACTTGGTGGCGAAGACAATGATGAAAATGAGGAAGAGGAGGCCGAACAAATTGAATTGTGTCAATGTCATGAAGACGACGGAGGGGTCAAATTATAAATGTTTATGTTATTTTAAATCTTTGTAAATAAAAGTAAAGTTTATAATGAACAGTGTAGTTATTTAATACTATCAAAGTGCATTATGTCCGTCCTTGGTCCGAACAAAAGGAGTTTTGTTCACTCTGGACAATCAAAATGCATTTAAGCGCGGTATATCTTCTCAATACTGCCATTAAAATTTAAAATTGAGGTTTGGCTTTTCTCAGTTATTAATAGTCCTAGTTTTACCTGTTTATTGACATTTCAAAGTTATCCTAAAAATGTATCTGTATTTCACAGCAAACTTTCTCTTTTCCTGAAAATTCTATAATTTGGACAAAACGCATTTTGAAAGTCTGCTCCTCAATTGTTGTTTGGGACAAACAATATTAACTTTTAAATCAACATACATACATACTTTAAAGTAAAGTATGGTTGCTGTGTTTACGGAGAACGATTTTAAATATATGTATCATTACAGATTAGTATAATTTATTTAAATTTGAAGGGAGATTGCCAAATACATGCATGCTGTAGTACGCGGAGGTTGTTTAAAAAATTACAGTTCTTAACAATTATAATAACCCAACGGCATCGATCATTTTACAATAGTTATTTTTATTGCCACGAGAACATGTTTCTTGGTAATAGCACGACTTTCGAGAGGTTTATAGTCAAAATTTAAAAAAAATATCCATGCACGAAGGTTATCCGGCTTAAACGTTTTGCAAATGTATTATTTACAACAATTTTTAAACTGGACAACCTTATTTACTGTTATTTGGCAACCATATGGCATCAATGCAATTGTTGAGTAGTCTAAGAGTTATGCACTCGGGTAGTTGCAATGTACCGATTATCAGTTAAAGTATCATAATGGTGCCTGTTCACGTGAGAGTAAACTACTCTCGATAGCAGCGTCGCCAAGGATACAGCCCCTCAGAGTAACTCGCGATTGGCTGTATCCTTGGCGATGCTGCTATTGAGAGTAGTTTACTCTCACGTGCACAGGCACCATTAGGGAACCTTATTTTGCCGGAAACATTATTGACAAAAGTTTGTTGCTTTGGTGACTAACATCTTGAGACAAAATGACATGAACAAAATACTGAGCCGAAGGCGAGTGATTTTGTCATTTATTTTGTCAAAGGATGTTACCTATTAGCAACAAACTTAAGTTAAAATGTTTCCTGCAAAATAATGTTCCGAAATATATCTGATTAGACTATTTCCCCAATAAGATACCAAAAATAATTACAATTTTTGTTTATTATTTAAATACTGTAATTTCCAATATATTTTACAAATGTCAAACATCTGTAAACAAGCCAAACAAGCAACCAGGTTGCTATGGTAACGGGATGTTTTCGCTTTTTTGCCGGTGAAAACATCCCTAGGGACGATTTGGCGTTATTGCCACTTAAAAATGAACGTGATTGGTCATAAGATGAAGGCGTGACTATAATTTGACTAAAGCGATTGGTTTATATGACATGTGGGGAATAGTCAATGAAATTTTATAATTACTTATTATTCGATTCTTGATGAACTTTGCATTTAATTAAAAGCTCGTAGCGCCCCCTCACACTGCCACCCAGAAGCAATGTTCCACATCTGCCCAGGCTTCGTTACGCCTCTGTATGTAAGCGACTCGTTTTAGTAGCTAGGAAGTCGATTAACATAGTAGATAGCCTGTTTTATTAAAATTTAAATATGCAAGTAAATAAAACCATTAAATTCATTAAAGCAACAATGCACGGAACGCCTTTATAAATTACGTTTCGCAGAAAAAGACTTAAGCAATTATTGCACTAATTGCATTTGCGCGAAAATATTAATAATTCACTGTAATTGCACGAGTGTGTGAGTCGCGCTTGGACTGAAGTTAAACACTTAATGAAACAAGTAATTATTTTACCTGAAGAATTACTGTGGTTGTTAAGAAAATAGCCGATAATTTATCTATTCGCTGTTGATTAAAATAAGACGTTTCGCATAGCGCGTTAGTTGTGGCAGAAAATGGTCGTGGAATTTGCACAATAGTTTATTACCAATAATTAATGTTGCGTCTTGCATAACTTATCACGTTAGCAGTTTGCTTGATTACGTATGACCCGAGTTCAGGTTAGTTAAGTTAAAAATTATTCAGCACATTTTTTCGAGATATGCAGGGTGACCAATCTGGATGGTATTCCATTACTATTTTCGTTGTTGCTATAAAGTAGCTCAGTTTTCAGGGCTTAATGTTTTATTTTTTTTAAATAAATTTTAAATTTTTACAACTGGTCCATCCGACCAATTGCTCGAAATCTGTTGCACGAAATCAATTTCTCGAAAATCTATTCATTGAATGTAACTTTGCTCGAAATGCAAGTTCCTTGAAAAGTAATTGATCGAATATCAATTGCTCGAATTTGGTTATTTAAGATTATGTTAATCCGGTTCTTTAAAATATTATCACTCAGGTTGTGAAACTCGTACTGCACCCTAACTCTTCTCATGTCCCACTGCTTTAATTTATCAAAATACTCCCAAGTTCCTCGAAAAGTAATTGGGTCTATTATGACATGTTCACCACCTTTGTTAAGACTGTTTTATACTTTACTATTTTTTCGTTTAAGAAAATCGTGTACGATTTTTGATAGGTACAAAAATTTCGTTCAAAAATTTAGCATGGAAAATATGAACCTTTTACATTGTACTATTTTTTCGTACGAAAACTCCAATATATTTTGGTTACTTTTTAGTAACTTTTATCATATTTTGTTGGCACCTTGAGTAACCATGTCAAATGTTCAATTTGATCACAGAACAGAAAGCGAATCATTTTCAAATTTAACGTTTATTTAACGCTTGTTCCATTCTACATATTTATTCCTACAAAATAAATTGTGAGGGATAACGGTAATAAGTAGTATTTAACATCGTTTGATTGTTTCAGTTAACCTAACCCACAAATAACATGCGGTCAGATACAGTCATACAGTTACAGTAGAATACGCCTGCGCGCATGCTAACATTGGACGGATTTAGCACAGGTAGTAATTCGTACGAATTTTTCGTTCAAGATTTTTAATTTCTGATTGACACTGTAATAGAATATCGTATACGATTTTCTTAAACGAAAAAATAGTGTAGTATAAAACAGACTTTATGAAATTGTATTTAGACTCAAAAATTATTTATTTTGAAAAATAATTTTCCAAGTGAACTTTTTGTTTTGTTTTTTAATGATAAGCGCAAAACTATTAGTTTTTTTTGTGAGTTTTTTTCCTAAGAATAGTTGCTCTTAAATCATAGATCATTTTGACTCATTTAGTCAACTCTGTATCTCCTACCGTTTACGAGTTACCATGCTATTAGGGTTTCTGAAACAGATTAATCCGAACCGCAAACACGCGGTTTTTCATGCAAAATCCGAAACCGCAAAACCGCAATGAAAATAACGCGGTTTTTGGTTTGGTTTTCTATTTAAAAAAAAGAAGCTAAATATGTATTTTACTTGTGTGTGGGTGTACTAAATCATATGGCTAAATGTAACTAAAATTTAAAATGACATAAACATCACCATAATAAACTAAAACGCCTTTAGATCTATTTCGTCTAGTTCATTCTTAGAATTTTGTATTGTCTCTACTCCCTACCATTTACGTTCATTTTAAAATTTAAAAAACATCTATTGCTATCATAAACTTTGCGATTGCGAGCAATGAAGAAGAATTGGAAGAAATGTCACATACGAATAAAATATCGCTAAAAGAAGAAATTCAAGCAGTGTTAATAAAAAGCACCTACTTCCAAACAAATAAATCGCTCTTCTCGTTCCATTATTAAAAAAAAGGTGGGAGGCCAAAAAACCTAAATTTGTTGTATAAGGCTTTTTCTACTATAAAAGCTACATCCACGTAAGCAAAGAGAACATTTTCGATAAGCGCAAATTTTTGCACAAAACTGAGTACGCGTTTAATGATAGAACGTACAGAGCTTTGTCCTGCTGGAAGCGCTCGTAGAAGTACTTTTGTACAGAGAGTTGGTCCTGCATGTAGGAGAGACATGCGCAAATAAGGCTGTCCTTCCAGAAGGATGTTAGTGTCCTGCGGGCAGTACGTAGTAAATCTGAAGCGTATTAATAAGCATTTTTTTTTATTTTAAAACATTGTTGTGATATGAATCCAGTGGCGTGGTAGCTGACGTCAAAACAAAGTCGTGTAAATCTCGCAAAGTTTATTTTAACAAATTTAAACATAAAATTCTATTTCTTACCTATAAGCAGTGATGTGAGTGTGTCATATGACCGCGTCATGACAGTTTGTCATGACGGTCATGACGTCACGTCACAATGATTTTAAATGACCGTGACCATTCTAACCTCCAAAATTCAAAATGACAGTTTTTCTAACATCCAAAAATGACAGTTTTAAGTTTACATGGTGGTTGTCACTTGATTTGTGTTAATCTTAATTGCAATATCGTTAATAAAAATGTAAATACCACTATATAAAGTATTCTGAAAGTTGGTAAACACAATGCGAAGAAAAGGGAAGGTATTTTACTTTTTTGTACGTTATCCTGCAAGTTCGCAGCAAAAGGTAGCTACTTATGGTTGCCAATTTTGTAGAAAGAGATACGGATTACATGCCACTAGAATGGCAGAACATTTAATTACACCATGCAAGAAATGCCCAGAGCATGTAAAATTAAAGTTGAAACGCAAATAAAAGTTTTATTTAAAAAAATTTGCTCTCAGCATAAGTAGTCCAAAATCACCTTCAACTCCCTCGACTTCTAGAGCCTTCTCTGAAGGAATACAATACCCAGATAGAGATACTGATACTAATAATTCTGCTTTTTATTTATTATTCCTATTACATATATATTAATTTTATACCATTGTTATAAAAATAATCATAAATGACGGTCATATGACCGGTCATGACGGTCATGACGTCACAATTATAAATGACCGTCATTTCACATCACTGCCTATAAGTAATAAAGTACTGTAAAAAACAATTATAAAATGGTAACTTAATAATACTAACAATATATTCTATCTTATAATTGGCAATAAAAAACACACATTACACATTATTCTCATTGTTATCATTAACAAATTAAATATAAAAAACCTTTTGAACTGATGACTAAATATGGCTATCAACCTTCCCGGAGATATACCAAAACTTTAATTAAAATAAAAAAGACTGTATCAAAATTGGACACACGTTGATGAGCCACAGCAGACACACAGAATGCACGCACGCGTACGTACACACACTCACACACATAAACGCGCGAGCGCGTCATGACACGCACAAAAACAAGTGTTAAACTTATAATTTCCCTCCTTTTTGCGTCTGGGTTGTTTAGTTTTATTATTAATACATACATATTATATTATATTAGTACAATTTTGAAATGGTACATACCGGGAATATTATTGTCTTCTACTGTTAGGGCATCTAATGAAATTTTCATAGTATTTTTATCAATGTCCCATAATACAGAGGCAGAGTTTTTTGATTTTATTATTTTTTTTATCGTGCCCCAACATTTTGCGGACTGCCACTGGTCACCAAATTGCGAAATACTCCACGAATTGTTATTTTTACTGTCGAAATTGGTCGCCGCAGCTGAAACGCGTTGCCCGACTCGGAACATCTTGACGACTAGTTTCAACAGGGTGTAACTTTAAAACGGAATGACGTACAGTTATGGTAAAAAAATGCGCTATTAGCTTGAAATGTAACGAATATTTCCATAGGACTTTTAATCCTGCTAGAAGAACCGAGAAGCCTATAATTTAATCATTTGTAAAGTACTCAAGTGAGTTGTTTTGGTCCTGCCGGCAGGTCGCTGTACGTTCTATCATTAAGTGATGAACACTTGAAAATAGTTTTGTGTTTTTGAATTTTTTAAATTTAAATTCAAATAAACCTTAAGTATTAGTCAATTGTAGTGCAGAGATGTAATGTTTATTTTTTATTTAATCATTAGTCCTTCTACCGTTAGGTGTAAGACTTTCTGTTAACTTTCTTTCTTGCTCGCTATTCTTTTCCATCCCGCTCTGTTTTGAGACAGCTCCTTTACGTCCTCCCATTCAATACCTTTTTCTTGCGCTGCCTTCTTTACTCCTTCTTGCCAAGTCGACCCCTTTTATTTTTTCCCTGCGTCCTTGCTTCGTACGTTTTCCTTGTTAATTTTTCCTCTATCATTCTGTTAATGTGACCTAACCATCCTAATTGTCTTTCCCATATATTAGCTTCTGTTGATTTTATTTTTAGTTTTTCTCTATATGTCTCGTTTTTTATTTTGTCTAGTTTTGTCTTTCCCTCGATTGTTCTTAAAAACCTCATCTCGGCTGCATTTATTCTACTTAAGTTTCTTTTTGTAAGTGTCCATAATTCGCTTCCGTATAATAAAGTTGGTGTGACTACTTTTTTAACTACATCTACTTTTGTTTCTTTGGATATTTCTCTTTTACTAAAGATGGTCGTTTTTAGGGTATTATACGAGTATATTCTTCTCACTTTTCCTAGTCTGTCGTTTATCTCTTTGTCTTGTCTTCCGTTTCCTTCTATGATTGTTTCCAAGTATTTGTAATGTGTTACTTGTTCTATATACTGCCCTTCTAATGAAATGTTGTGTGTTTTTTCTTTCTCTGTTACTATCATGCTTTTTGTTTTCTGTACATTTATCCTCATATTAATTTTCTTTAGTTCTTCGTTTAGTCTTTCCATATTATACTACTGTAGGTTTGCCTCCGAGTCTGCTACCATCGCCATATCATTAGCGAATAATAACTCCGTCAGCTCAACCTTTTCCATCCTCCAATACCCCAACTGTAGTGGTCTGAACTTCTTTTTTGCTTTCTTTATTGCCTCATCTACTACGATTGCAAATGGTAATGGACTAAGCACGCAACCTTGTTTTAATCCATCTTTCGTTTTAAACTCTAATGATTTCTCGTTATGTGTTCTTACCACGTTTAGCGTTTTTTCGTACATTATTTTTAGTGTGTCTACAGTTCCCCCGTCTATTCTATACCTTTGGTTTTTAGGCTTTTCCACACATCCTTCCTTTGTATTCTGTCGAAGGCTTTCTCCGGACCAATAAAACATATATGTATTTCCTTGTTTTTAATCATAGCTTTTTCTATCGTTTGTCGTAATATAAAAATTGGATGTTGGGTGCTTCTTCCCCTTTTAAAACCATATTGTGTTTCTTCTAACGTATTTTCTAATTTTTCCTTTATTCTGCCTTCTATTATTCTGGCTAGTATTTTTGCTGGTATACTTATTAGTGTTATGCCTCTATAGTTTGAGCAGTTCCTTTTGTCCCCTTTCTTGTAAAGTGGTAAAATAATTCCCATGTTCCATTCCTTTGGCATTTTTCTTGTTTTAATAATTTAGTTTATTATGCTTCTCAGGGCTTCTTTTCCTGCTTCTTCCAATTATTTGATCATTTCTGGAGTAATATTATCGATACCTGGAGCTTTGCCTAGTTTTATCTTTATTATTGCTTCTTCCAGTTCTTCTTTTGTGATTGGTGCCATTTCTTGGTGTTCGCTTTCTACCTCTTCGTTTATTTTTTCGTGGCTTTCTTTTGCTTCTGTTAGTTCCATAAAATGTTGCCTCCATCTCTCTAATATCTGATCCTTGTCTGTAATTATCGTTCCATCTTAATCTTTTATATTTTTTCATGTTAAACTCTTTTTTTTTTCTTAATTGTAATGTTAATGTAGTATATTTACAGGTTTTCAGTGTGTTTTTCATAAAATTTTTTTGCTTACATTCAAAAGCGCTTTTTGATTTTAAAAACCGCAGACAGCGGTTTTTGTTTAAATGCGGGTTTCCGGAAACCCTACATAAATAGCAATTCACGATAACTGGGATACCCTGTTAAGCATGAATTATAAAAATTGATATAAAATAAAAAGCTTATTTCATAACTTTGATTATTTTTCGAGCAAATTGTATTCTAGCAATTTACATTCGAGGAATTAGCTTGGAGCAATTTACCTAGAATCAGTGAAGAGTATCATTGCTAAATGGAATTACTTTAAACACACTTAAAATAAAATCTTTGACAATATTAAGCGTGCGTTTTAGTCTCATAAAATACAGCTTGACCCACGTAGAACACCAAAAGAATCATGTTATAAAACTCCTAACCACATAGCTCTAATTATAAATAACAAAGATGACATTCCTCGTATACTGTGAAACTCTGTATTAACAATGCAGCGATAAGCGTTTAATTTTGCAATAACGATGAACAAATGGTATTTATATAGCCATTTATCGATAGCTTACTTCCGAAAACTTCGCACCTTCCGGGAAGTTCATATTTGGTGGTTCAGTTGCATCTATTATGATATACTGTTCGGGTCGAACTTGCATCTGCAAGTGGGGGACAACCGGTTTACGACCGTGAATGCTCGATCGGAAGGAAAATGTCTTCAGCTGGTTAGCTTCGAGTATCCAGACTTCTGTCATTCTTCACCGTCAGTCGTTGTCGCAAGCAGTGAATGTGTGGTGTCGTAGACGAAACGCGCTCGCGTGTGGATCGAAACAAAATATGAACGGAGACACGTGGTTATGTGTGTGTGATGTGTTTTACTACCTGATATTGTAAACGTTCACGTTTACAAGTATTTACATTAACTCGTGAAGGCATAAATTATCAAAATGACGTTCCTAACAGTACTGAGACTATTATTTTTAATATGTATACCTTTGGTTGTGTCCAAACGTGCGATACGTAACGTGACAATTTCGAAATGCTGTGAACTTGGTGAATACATGTCGAAAGAGACTGAATATAATTGTGTTCCCGGTAAAATTGCGAACTGGACGCCAAGTATTTATTCGCCGCGAAATGGAAAGTTCTTAAAGGGTGTTGTACCCCCTAATTGGACCATAAAACAACAAAGGCCGGACTGTGGTAAACAAAACGCTACGGTGTACTCGTCAAACAACTTGCAGACTTACATAGTGTTCGAAAATGGTTCACTTTTGCTCGTGGAATATTCGCACAAACTTTTAAACCCCGACAAGTACTGCATTGACCATAACACCGCGATGGTTTGCCTTGAAGAAGTGCAAGCGATGGTGCAACATAGATCGCGCGTCAGGAAATGTTGTGGAGAAGGCGGCGTCTACAAAGACACCAAAAAGTCTTGCATCTCTTTAAGTGGCCCCGACTATAGCATTGATATAGGCGACGATAAAATCGTGGTAGGTGGTTTTCCACAGTGCGATGGACATATGGTTATCGCCGGTAAACTTCATGAAGCGGAACTGTACGATAACGGAAGTTTATTACTCTCCGATGTGAATATCGTCTTGCCCGAGGACTCCTTTTGTTTAGAGCACGTTTTAGAGAATGCAGGTAACTATCAGATTCGTAAGTTAAGTTATAGATTAAAAAGCGCTTCGTTTTGGTACACTTGTCACGGCTGACTTGATGCTGAATGCGAATGCGAATAATCGTTGTCCGATGTCTACAAGTTCCACCTGTTGAGTTTTTATATGGTTCGAAGTTTTTCATTACTCGATTCCGCTCGTTTACTTTGGCTTAGTGCAATGTCATTTCCTGTTAACATGTAATTAGCTAATGATTGTTGTACGGTGTCAGTTATGTAACTAAATCTCTTAAAATATCATGTATTAAGTTTTGTCACCAGTAAGTATTTTTACTTATGTAATTATTTAAGAATCTCACTGAAGGACAAAAAATTAATTATACGGGGTGATTGAAATTCGAGCATGGGGATCTCGCTTATTATAATAGCTAGAGTATAGGTTTAAATTGGGCAAAGTTGCTAAATTTCGTGCTCATTAATAATCCGAAGAGAAATTGGAAATATCTCAAACGGTATCCGAGAAATTAAGGAAAAACTTGGAAAATACGATTTTTGAAATAGTCTATAACTTCTTTGGAGTTGAACTATTTTAAATGTGTAAAAACATTGCCGAAGCAACTTTTTAAGCCGAATCGGATGGTGGTCACAAATTTTTCCCACATCGATTCTTTTTTGTTTTATGACAACCAACTTTAGTTTTTCTTATGGGCGCAAGTTTTGCTATTTACATGATCAAATAGCATTTATTTTTATGTATCTATTGATGTATTGCACATGGCATTTTACTTCTTTATTCATTGTCAGATTGAAAAAAGGGGGTTTTAAACGATAACCATTATAAATCTAGTAGGCCTGTCGTTGTAGTTTATGTTGTTTCCTTGTTTCCATGACAACCAATTAACAAACTAAAAGATTTGAAAGTCACAATAATAAATTCGTGTAAATGAACTTTAATAACGAAGAAAAACGCGATATGCTGCGAATTTCATTGAATAGGAATTCTATACTGTCAAGTGAACGATATGCAGAAATATATCCAGAAAGAAGACAACCCTCTCGCACACATTTTTGTACGTTGGACAGAAACTTAGGAAAATATGGGGCTTTTGCCAAAAATAGCAGAAAAGTTTCAGATGACAATAAAAATACCATTTTTATTACAAACATATCCGGAAAAAACACTACATTAAACAGAATTTTAAGTAAATTTGTATAAAGCATGTGATAACGTATAACAAAACTTAAAGGAACGGTATAAAAAATCGCTTCATATCGTTATTAAAGTTCATTTTTACGAATCTATTACGATGACAAATAACGGACTTTCAAAAACTTTTAGTTTGTTGATCGGTTGTCATGGAAACAAAATAAACTACAATGATCGGCCTATGCCTGATTTATATTGGTTATCCTTGGAGTAGGCGCGCACCCTGTTGTAACAAATCTAGTCGCGCGACGTCTTTTAGACATATTGATGTTAAAAGCGATATAAAAATTAAAAATACAAAAGCTATTGACATTTATTTTTAAACAACATAAACTTAAACAATTTCCAATCCTTAAAAAAATAATTTTATCATAGTAATTAATCAAAACGACCGTTGTAATATTAATTCACTCATTCATTCTGTGTCTGACGTACTGTGCCCATCATAGCACTCACTGCAAATAAATTTTGTGTGGTCTCAACAAATATTTTTGTCGCAGGATACGCAACGAGTTTTTGAGTTTATTTTTTTGTAAAATGGGCATATCTTGCATGAACCTCTTTGGGTTATCTTCAGCTGAAGTATTCGGTACCGTATTTTCATCATTACCAATGTATTTGATTAGTTTCGTTTTAAGTCCTCTTGGCAAACTGGAATTGTTTGTTCTTTTCTCCATATATTTTTTTATTAGTTCCCTACCAAACTCTCTCTGGAACAATCGTAGACTTTTTATGTCAACATTATTTGTTTTCAAAATTACTATGGCGTTTATGGCAAAGATTTCCAGAAACTGAAAGAATACGTTCAGCGGCCAATGGTTACACTTCTTGACATACTGTATAAGGATGCTTTTTTGTCCACTTCATCAATTGATTATAAAATGTTATGATCGATGGATCTGAGCTTTCATCAATTTCAACTGATCTGTAGAAAGCGAAACAACTTTGAGATATTTTTTTTTTTGGTACATAAGAAATTAATATTCCGACATCGGAAATGCCAAAAATGCTGTAATATTCAGGCTTGCCTTTTGTAGTGATGAAGGAAGGGGAATTTCTTCTTTATTTGATCGAATTGTACCAACAATGGACAGCTTATAATTTCGTGCTAAATCTATTTGAGTGTCGTCGACTTCAGCCAAAAGTTAGTTTAGCGTCATTTAATCTAAAAGCACTCATTTTTGGAAAAAATTATAATAGTTTTGACAAACACAAGTAGGCGCGCGAAGTCGATTCGACGTATACTGTCAAAAACCAATAACCAAAACTGCTCGCGCAATGTCTATTCAACATACGGGCGCGCGCTGTCGATTCGACGTCTGCGTTGAGTAGTAGTAATCAGCAAATTATTTAATGTAGGCGTGATTTATTAAGACAAATATAAGTTCAATCGTTTTATCACATATTTATCTTAGATTGCACGGAAGCACGGGGTGGTAGCAAGTGTGAAAACACGTTTTCGGGGTTAAAATAAAAAGCGCGCTGTCTTTTCGACATCGCGCGACTACTCCAGGGTTATTGTTTAAAACCCTTTTTTTACACATTTAAAATATTTCAACTCCAAAGAAGTTATAGACTATTTTCAAAAATCGTATTTTCCGGTTTTTCCTAATTTTCTCGGATACCGTTTGAGATATTTCCAATTTTTCTTCGGATTATTAATGAGCACCAAATTTAGCAACTTTGCCGAATTTAGACCTATACTCTAGCTATTATAATAAGCGAGATCCCCATAAACTCGAATTTCAATCACCCTGTATAATCAAAAAATCACGATCTATCTTTAAAAGTACCTCCGTGATTTTTTGCTGTATCGGTTTTAACTTGGTAATGTGCCAAATAAAGCCACCGGATCCAATCCATATTTTTGACCGCCAAATTTTAATTTACCATTAGCGGTTTTATTCCATATATGTTCAGGCTTCTTAGGTATATTTTTAACACCACAGAATTTTGTGAGGGTCTCGTACGTTGAACTTAATAAGAAACATATGCCTATATACGTATGATATTTTTTTTTATTAACATACCACGGTAAACATACTTTTTTAATTGGTGTAGAAATTACTTTCATCTTAAAGCGCTTCCAGTCCTTTGTGATTCATGTGTTTTTTTGTATATTTTACAGATTTCGTCAATTTTGGCATTGTATTGTAGAAAATTGATTTATTTTTTTAAAGAACCATAGAAAATTTTCTTTAACAAATAATTGCAAGTTTAAAATATGCACCTTTTTTATAAACCTTACTTTTATGTGTAGAAAGTAAACGATTCTATGGCATGTTGTACACGAGCAACGATTATTACTTGTTCATGTATGGTAACGTAGATTATACGTGTACCAACCGAGAAGGTATTAGAAATACTGTTTTTACAACAAATTATAAAATACCTAGTAAGTAAATAAGTCAACTGGGTGAATCCGAGCTACGTTTTATTTAAAAAAGCTCATCTCTCAGCTTAAATTTAAAAATTGTAATCGTTCAGTAATAGGAAGTATCTAATTTTTAATGGGGATATTTTTGTTAATTTTGCGTAACTCAGTTAGAAATGTGAACTTTAAATATCTCAATTTCAAAAGTATTGTTAATTTGCTTATCGATACTTTATTTTCAATATTTAAATGTCGAATGCAACGCAATTGAACCGGTTCAGAAGCTGGGTTCGGTTCAAGTTTTTTGTACTAAACTAAATACAGGGTGTGTAAAAATTGGCGGAAGCGCTACACGTGGCGATGTTCTTCGTAAAATTCTAAGTCGAAAATCTTAATACGAAAATGTTGTAGCATGCTTGCTATGTCTGCAAGAGGTCCTCAAAGTTTTGACATTTAGTTCTTTAATAATAAGGTGACCAACTTTCTTACAATGAAAAGGAGGACACAAATTAAAGAGCAAAAAAAAAAGGTAAATAAATAAAAGACACATTTTATGCATTGCAAACATTATAATATGATAAATGCTTAATAAAAACATTTGTAACTAACACTAACATGAAATTTTATGCTTACATGCCTATAACTATTTAAAGGAGAACTTCTCCATTGAATGAATATTTTTTAGCAGTGTATTATCTTCTAACAATATATTGGAAATATCTGAACAAGAAATGTCTTTCATATTGAATTTTACGGCAAGTGCTGCAGCTAGAGTATCAACATTCAATCTCGATTTCTCACTTGTCCAAAAATCATTAGCAATTGAAAAAACTCTTTCAACTGCTGCATTAGTTCCAGGGCAGCACAACACAAATTGAACAAGAATAAATAAATTTTCACATGGAATATGTCCATTTTTGAAATGGCTGAATATTTCCACCCATCTTTTATCAATTTCAACGTGTTGATTTTCCCATTGTATTAATTTTTCAGAATTTAAATATACATTCAGTCTTCTAATTGCTTCAAAGAGACAATAATTGTCGTCTATTTTAATATCTGGCAATTCTTTAGATAAAAACTCAACACAAGATTCAATATCTGTCCAACATACTGGCGATGAAGCCAAAAAACACCATTGAAAACTGTTATTTGAGGTTTGTTTTAGACCATTCTTCGATATATTGAAAACATGTTTGGTAAAAATTCTGCACTTCTTTGATAAACTTTTTCGTTATGCCCGGATTTGATTCGTTTAAGTCTGATAATTTTCTTTTAATAATTAAAGGAAGAAATTTTTCTTCAAATCGAGATTTATATTGAAGGATAAAGTCATTCAAAATAAGGCTAACTTCTGTAGCTGAAATGTGTTCACCTTCAATCTTTTGAATCATTTTGTAAAAAATAGATGCTTGATTATGTACAAAATACATTAATATCTCAGATATTTCATTATTGAAAAACGACTCCAGGATTTTAGGACATTTGTCTAAACTCAAAAAATGTAAGCGAAGAGGCTCGAATAATTGTAGAACACGCTCTATAGCAGGTGTTTTTTGTATTCAACATTCGCTTCTTCACAAAATTGTTTTAAAGTAGCCACGCGAACGGTAAAACGACTAAAATACAAATAAATTGTAGTTATTATTAATTCTACATCAATTGGCATGGCACATGACGCCGTGTTGATTGCATTTGACAAAATATGAACATTACAGCCTATTCCTAGTATTTTCTTTTGGAGATTTACAGATTTTAGTCTTCAAATATCGAAAAGGACAAAAAGGAGGACACTTTTCAAGGGAGGACAGAAGTGAAAAAAGGAGGACTGTCCTCCCTAAAGGAGGACGGTTGGTCACCTTATTAATAAGCGTTATTATTTAATACTTGCAAATGAAAAAGCTGCAATTTGGAATAAAAGTAAATTTCGAATAGTATTTTTTCCTAGATATTATTGTGTTCTTCCTTTCAAAAATTGGTGTTGAAAATATGTAAATCACTGATATGAATGAAAATAATGCATATGGCAACATTGTCATTAGCTGTCATCTCTGTTTTTCTCGTAATTATTTCTTGTTTGTGTTTTACGATACCCAAAAGTTTGCAGCTATGTTTACGAACTGAGGCTTTCAGTTCGAACAAAAATTGTAAATACCTAAGTAACAACTGCTGATAAAAAAAATGTCCAAACGCAAATCAGTGTATGCAATGTTGCCAATTTTTTCTTTTCTTTAAATGGTTCCTGAGGCCATAGGAAAAGCATGGTACAACATTTTTGTATCAAGATTTTCGACTTAAAATTTTACGAAGAACATCGTCACGTGTAGCGCTTCCGCCAATTTATACACACCCTGTATAAATTTTTGACACAATATGAATCTAATTTTGAACAAAAATCCTGCTTTGAATTTAATTATTACAGTATAATGTAACAACAAAAATGCGTAAAAGTGTGCATAGTGGGGCGATGTTGTTGTTCGTCGATATTAATATTGTTTTATAACTTAAATTTCTAATTATGAATATACACATTAACAGAAATTGATTTGAACAATGTTTTAATATTGTTCAAATTCTTAGATAAATTACACACTAGCATTTTTTTAAATTGATTATGACCTGATGAAAAAGCATTTTTCCCCTCTTTTCAATAATACAAGGTTTAATGTATTTATTTTAATATTAAGGCTCAAAACAAATAGAAATCATCAAAAACTCCCGATGAAGCTTTAGAGTGCCATGAATTTAAAGAAATGAATATTTCCATTTTAGAATGCGTAAAAAAATGTAAAACTTTTTCCCCAAAAATATTTTTGTTACGTTAAATATAACGATTAAAGAAAAATTTAATTTTGATTTTTGTTTATTATCTAGCGTGCCGTGGAATTTATTTATAACATTAAAGCATCTCGGAAAGGCGAAAAACTTGTCTAATTTAAACTTCTTTGTAGCTCTTTCCGTTTACTAGATCCCAATAGTGGCCCTTGTATGTGGACCACCTTGTATATTAAATTAAAAGATAAATCTGTAAATTTACTAAGTAAATTTGTAAACAGAGGCAAAATTTCCCTAGTACATAGAAGATTTATGACTAATAAATATTTAACATTTTAAATCGCCCATTTTATTTCTTTACCCTTTACTAATCAACAAAATACAAATATTTTTTTACCATTTTTGTTTTTTAAGAAACGCATATTATACTTCTTCTAAGGTTTTTAAATTATATGACAGTTTTACACAGTTCAAAAAATCAAAATTTTTGGAAATTTGTTATGTACTCACAATAGCCTATTGTGGTTAAAAAAGACCTATTGACTACAGTGTTGGATTGTTATGTAAATCTTTACTATTTATGCGTATCTTTGAAATCATTCAATATTTTGTATTAACATTTTAAGAAATTTCCAAAACTTTCAGAGAGTTTTAAAAACTTGGGCACATTTTTACAAAATAGTATCGATAGATTCTTAAAGTAGATATTTCGATATCGACAATAATAATTTAATGTGTTGATTTAAGTTTAGGAGAAAAATGAATGATAAAATAACGAAAAAATAAAAAATCCGCCTCATTTTATTTTAACGCGCATTTCTTAATTAATTTGAAATTTTTCACAAAATAACTAGATATTTTGTAACGCTTTCATGTTGTTTTTCGACCATCAATTCGTTCGGTCAAGATTCTTAAGATTCTGAAAAATCTCCTTTCGCAATACCTTCGAAATTTAGATTCGACCACCTGTCTACGATATATCTATTCATCAGAGACCAACATTATATTGTTTTGATTGGATTAATGAACTTGAATGTGCAAGTAGCATAACACGTCTATCCACAAAAATAGAATTACCGTTATAGACCAAGATTAATATTATTATAAATAATTAAATAGTAAACAGGTTATTATTAGCATGAGTGTCTTTCAACAAACTTGACGTATTAACTACTTCGAACTTCAAAAACACCACGAATTTAAAATATATACTAGTATAAATTACCAGAAGAGTTTGATTGTTTCTTCCAAAAACAATTTAAAAATAAAATGGACATTTAATGCATTCAAAACATACTTTGCAAGGGTATAAAGTGCCACAAGGTAAACATTAACAGACTTGTCACACTGATTTACCAAACTGTGAGGTCGACATTAATGCGGCTGTTAGAACACAAAATACGATGTAATCTTTTTTAATGTAGCGGTTTGTTCCTATTTTCAACCGTGTTTGTAAACAAATAATGCCGAGACTATTACACTTATGAGTGTGTAAGGAATTCCACAATCGTTTCAAATATTTATAGAACGATACACAATCATTTATTAAAGGCTACAAGTCTATTGGTCCATTATTTTAAACTTCCTACAATTAACTGCAGGCTCGTTTAATTGTTGCGATTAAATTAAATGATTGATTGATTGAGGAGTTATTGGAGCATTTAATAACGTGGGTTGGTTGGAACTATGAACTACTAGCTACAGGTAGTTTCCCTTAATTTTAACTGCTCATTGTTTATTTGGCTTTTATTGACCGTGAAACTGGGGGATCGTGCAAAACGGCTAAATTGAACTTGTACTTATATTGATTTCGTAAAAAATCACAGAAGCAATATGTATTTTCTACCACAGATTACACTTAAAGGCAACAACAACGATTGCTGTATTTCTACTCATTAAATTGCATTAAAAGTACGCGGTTTGCCGTCCAAATCAGACGAGCATAAACTTTTTGGGCTGTTTTCAGCGATGCGGCGTAGTTTGGCGCGCTTGGTTTGGATGTACCTTAATACAAAAATCGACAATTTTATTATACAGGGTGTACAAAAAGTAACGTAACGGATCAATATCTCGTCTTGTGGCAACTTAAAAAAAAAAAGTTTCGAATAAAAGTTGTTTGCGGTAATTTACTACATAACCTTAAATTATTTTCAACTAGGTATACGTAGTGTTTTGTTTTTGCTTGCCGCCGATACGTCACTTTGTTTTCTTAAATAGAACACCCTGTATATTTTGCACTTTTTAGATGCAGAATTAAATTGTCTTTCAAAATGTGTAGGGTTTTATGTGTCTAAAATCAATCGTTTTTGAGTTATTTAAGTTTTTATGAATATTTTGACAGAAACAGGACTCTAAGAAAATATTGAGATTTCACAACATAGCAATTTCAGAACGAATTTCTTTGTTCGACAATAGTATCATAGTGATTGCTGGCTAGTTAAAATTTTAAAATAATACACAGGGTGGTTTTTATGCTCGGTCCAATTGGTTAAACTTCAAACACGGATAAGTCAATTTTTTTAAATAGAACATCCTATATATTTTTACATATTCTTATCGATAATTTAATTACCTTTAAAATTTGTTAAACGTCTATTATGTCTAAAATTAATATTTCTCGAGTTATTGCGGTTTTCATGATAATTAATGGGCACAAACAAAATATTTAATAGAAATTAATTAGTCGGCTTTGGAAATATCTGGATAATTTGTTTTAAATGTCAAATAACGTTTTATTTTCATCGTTAAGCTATATGTTTAGGTACCTGATTATAAATTGGTTTTATAAAAAAAAAAACAAAATCAAAATTGTTTAGTCGACATGAAAGAGTTTCCTTTTTTAGGCTAATGTGACGAAAATACATATCTACCTTCTAAGAATACATATTGTATGATTAGTTTTGCAATATACTCAAAATTGAACCCCTAGTATTAAAGAACTAATAATATTATTAATATTAACTATCCTGCTCTTTATAAACAGAACATTTTTAGTAACATGACTTCGATTAGTTATCTGTTCATTAAAATATACGATTTTGTAGTTGCTCATTTAGAACTATTTTCGTAAATAAATCATTTTTATTATATATTAAATTACAAATTGAATTGTGAAAACCGCATGTTGCTAAGTTTACCCAATCAAAAGGTGCAGGGCAAAAACCCTTATTTAATTAAATTTAATAAACAAAATGTTATTTTATTATTTAATAAGGTGTTTGAATTGTCTTTCTTCTTCTATTTGACAGTACCCAAGCCTATTATAAAAAGTTTATATGACATTTCGCCACTTCTCATCTGAAATCTGTTCGGTTGTCACTATTATTCGATTTCTAAGATCATCTAAATTTTCTGATTTTGTTTTATATACGTTATTTTTGAGGTATCCCCACAAAAAGTAGTCCAAAGGTGACAAATCTGGAAAGCGTGGTGGCCATTCAATTGTACCTTCCTACCTCTTTTATGTGGGTTAAACAATTTTGATTTTGTTTTTTATTAAACTAATTTATAATCAGGTAAACATACAGCTTAAAGATGAAAATAAAACATTATTTCACATTTAAAACAAATTATCGAGATATTTCCAATGCCGACTAATTAATTTCTATTAAATATTTTGTTTGTGCCCATTAATTATCATGAAAACCGCAATAACTCGAGAAATATTAATTTTAGACATAATAGACTTTTAACAAATTTTAAATGTAATTAAATTATCGATAAGAATATGTAAAAATATATAGGGTGTTCTATTTAAAAAAATTGACTTATCCGTGTTTGAAGTTTAACCAATTGGACCGAGCATAAAAAACACCCTATGTATTATTTTAAAATTTTAACTGGTCAGCAATCACTAAAATACAATTGTCAACTAAGGTATCAAAGGAATTTGTTCTGAAATTGTTATGTTGTGAAATATCAATATTTTCTTAGAGTCTTGTTTCTATCAAAATTTTCATAAAAACTTAAATAACTCAAAAACGATTGATTTTAGACACATAAAACCCTATACATTTTGAAAGACAATTTAATTCTGCGTCTAAAAAGTGCAAAATATATAGGGTGTACTATTTAAGAAAACAAAGTGACGTATCGGTACGCAAAAACAAAACACTGTATAGTTGAAAATAATTTTAGTTATGTAGTAAATTACCACAAACAACTTTTATTCGAAACTTTTTTTGTAAAGTTGCCACAAGACGAGATATTGATCCGTTACGTTACTTTTTGTACACCCTGTATAAACACAATGTAACTTGCAAAAAATAAATATGACTCGACAATAAAAATATTGGTGTAGTGAATTATCAAGCAAATACTTGTTTCATATATTTACATAATTATACAGGGTGTGTAGAAATTGGCGGAAGCGCTACACGTGACGATGTTCTTCGTGAAAATTCTAAGTCGAAAATCTTGATACAAAAATGTTGTACCATGCTTCCTATGGCCTCAGGAAACATTTAAAGAAAAAAAAATTGGCAACATTGCATTCATTGATTTGCGTTTGGACATTTTTTTATCAGCAATTTTTACTTGGGTATTTACAATTTTTGTTCGAACTAAAAGCCTTCAGTTCGTAAACATAGCTACAAACTTTTGGGTATCGTAAAACACAAACTAGAAATAATTACGAGAAAAACAGCGATGACAGCTAATGACAATGTTGCCATATGTATTATTTTCAAGAACACAATATCTAGGAAAAAATACTATTCGAAATTTATTTTTATTCCAAATTGCAGCTTTTTCATTTGCAAGTATTAAATAATAACGCTTATTAAAGGACTAAATGTCAAAACTTTGAGGACCCCTTGCAGACACAGCAAGCATGGTACAACATTTTCGTATTAAGATTTTCGACTTAGAATTTTACCAAGAACATCGCCACGTGTAGCGCTTCCGCCAATTTTTACACACCCTGTATATAATTTCATCGAAACGTGGACAAATTAATGTAATAGACTTAATCAGTATTTTTAAATCTACTGAAATGAAAAGCCTTTAATGTCTTGAAACAAAGAACGGTGGACTCGACACCACTTTTATAATACACGGTGCATATGGCCATGGTTTTTAGCTCCAATATATTTAAAAAAAAAAGTGCAGTCAGCTTGAAAAATACTGGAAAAACATAAAAATAAGGTCATTTTTTCAATTCTTTTTAACCTTTGGAGGTTATCATTTAATCAGAATCAAACGCGTAACGGAACATAGAAAAAAAAACATCTGCGCTATAAAACTGACAACTGTTCTAGCGAAATGTTATAGTTTTTTTTTTTTAATTCAAATGTTACCGTGATGTGTATTTCTTTTTCAAATACCGACTTATTTCTTACACCGCAGGACTTCTGGTATTCACCGTAATCAAAAGCTATTAGCATAAAACATTTGATTTTATCTAACTGAACTTGTTAAAAACCTCCAGTTCCGTTCCAATTTTGCATAATGGTGCCTGAAAAGATAATTTTTTTATGACTTTTTATGACTGGCAGCCGTTAAATATTGTTTACTTGCAGTCATTATCGAATAATAACAAGTTAGTTTTATTTGCTTGTCTTTTAAAGTCATTTTCGATTAGAATCAGAAATAACTCATGTGATTAACCACAATATTATTATACCTAGAGTTTAATCAAAATGCAAATTTTTCTAAAATAATTGATGCGTGTTTTTGTGTGGATACTTTACATGCATATCGTAGATTAAAAAATTATCAAACCGAACTAAACATGGTTAGTGTTGTTATTTAGAATGTGTTAACTTGTATATCGACTAATTTTGAATGTCCATTCATGGTTCATTAGGTAATTTAATTAATTGGTTTACAAATTTTATATCTAAATTGTGTTTTTGTGAACTTAATCAAATTTTTCGGTAAAGAAACGCATTTTTTGATGTAGCTAATTTAATTTTTTAATATTTTGAAACGTGTTTTTGTAGCAAAAATGTTCCATTATAGTGCACAGATGCCAAACACAGGTGTGCATTGTTCATGTCTGTGTATTCATTTATTTCATAATTTACAACAACGTTTTCATTCATAAAAAATGCTGTATGACGCTCAACAATTGGCACTAATATATTATGATAGCAAGTATATG
This sequence comes from Elmis aenea, assembly GCA_947652605.1. Lineage (NCBI taxonomy): Eukaryota > Metazoa > Arthropoda > Insecta > Coleoptera > Elmidae > Elmis > Elmis aenea. Next base: position 45,380,240 of record OX393579.1, on the reverse strand, counting down.
TGATAGTGGCAAAGTGTATAATTCGGCGTTCTATAGAATGCCTAAGCATTGCGCACAAATGAACACGTCAGGAATATACAGCGTCATTCAAAAAGTATGTAACAAATGGAAAATATTTTTTAATATCGATTTCTCAAAAAAATTCATTCTGAATAAAAGTTAGTGCATGGCTTAAAACTAAATTTAAGATGAAAAAAGTTGAATAAAAACTCAGCACACAAGATTTGAGCGATTTTAGAAATATTCGCCAGAGTAAAGTGCCCCTATTTCAAAAGTTTGTAAAAAAAGTTGTTTAGAATTCAAAAATATTTCTTAGTATAAAATTTGACGTTATACAGGGTGAATATTATGTTCCAGGCCGATGTTGTTTTTGAATAATCCGGAAATGAATCACATTTTTTTAAATTTGGATTTTTTTATTCGACAGTAGGCTTATGACAATTATGTATGGAATATGACATCGCTCAAGTGACCACCTCTGGCAGCGTTACAAATGCCTGTTCTTTTAATCATATTTTTCATTACGTTCTCGCACGTTTCGCCTGTTATTTCCTCAATTTCATGTCGAATATTGTCCTGAAGCATTGGAATTGTTGTTGGTTTATTAGCGTAGACTTTTCCTTTCAGGTACCCCCACAGAAAATAGTCGGGTGACGTTAAATCGGGTGATCGCGGGGGCCAGTCTACTACACGTTGAATCGTTGACTTGCATGGCACATGATGAAGTCCAAAAAAATCACGCAGTTTTCTTCGCGTATTCACAATTGAACGATTATTTAGATAAAATGTTTTAATGACTTCAACACGTTGTTGAGGCGTCAGATGCTCCATAATAAATTGTAATTGACTACTCTTTAAGACTGCCAATTACTAAATGTCAAATGGCACCCGCGATCACCCGATTTAACGTCACCCGACTATTTTCTGTGGGGGTACCTGAAAGGAAAAGTCTACGCTAATAAACCAACAACAATTCCAATGCTTCAGGACAATATTCAACATGAAATTGCGGAAATAACCTGCGAAACGTGCGAGAATGTCATGAAAAATATGATTAAAAGAACAGGCATTTGTAACCCTGCCAGAGGTGGTCACTTGAGCGATGTCATATTCCATACATAATTGTCATAAGCCTACTGTTGAATAAAAAAATCCAAATTTAAAAAAATGTGATTCATTTCAGGGTTATTCAAAAACAACATCGACCTGGAACATAATATTCACCCTGTATTTTCAATTTTTATTTTTATAGTAATTTTGGATATTCGGTTTCTAAAATCTATTGTGCTATGATTTTTTATTAAACTTTTTTTAATCTTAAAATTAGTTTTAAGCCTTGTACTAACTTTTATTGAGAATAAAATTTTCTGAGAAATCGATAATAAAAAACCTTTTCATTTGTTGCACACTTTGTGAATGATACTGTATAACCTGGGTTAAATGCGACAAAGGTTGCATTCAGCAATGTATTGTTACTTTTCCATTGCTCACTGGATTAGAGTAACTTTTTGTGAAAAGGCAACATTTTTCATAATTCTCATTCTCTTGAGATTTGGAGTTTATAGAAAGTTTTAATAAAACTCATTTGTTTTATATTAAATTTGACAAAATAATGTTTTAACTGGCGCATAAATGGTCTTTAATCCTTTCACCCCTGGTGTACATGATCATGTATTTATTTACTTACCAATGGATATTATTCTTCAACAATTTTGTGCACCTGACGCTATTTTTGGGTTTTTTGAATGCCCCTGACTGCCATCTAACAGATTTTCTTTTAACTACGAAAAATGTATTAATAAATTATATAAACAAAAATAACTTACTAGCAAAAATTAATTCAGGTATAAAAGGATTAAAAATTTAGCACTAAACAGAAAAATAATTGACGAATTTTGATTTAAAAAAAAAATTGTATACAATCGAGCCAACATCAACTCAACGAACAAAATTTATTTGCAGCCTATGATTTTGCCATAATATACAATATACAGATGACAGGCCGACAACATCTTAGACGGTTTACGTTTTTAAAAACAATTTTAATTGCTTTGTTTGTGAAATGTTTGTATTTTGTACCTATTGAATTTTCGAACTCAGATACCGACAAAAAATTGATATTAGCAAATGTCTTAATCTTAAATATCTTGTTTCCAGTCAATAGAAAATGATTTCCTAAAAAAACTGCTATTTTAGAAAGTATTGAATGGGAAATTTCATTAATTTTGTTTATATTTTACGGGACATAGGATGACCAAATTGTTATAGGTACTTGCTGCAATTGGTCATTTTGTTCTTGTTTTATTAGCTTCATATATGCAAAGGATGTTATTCGATAAATATAAAAATAACAATGAAGTATATAACACCACTAGCCTCCATTTTTATGACAAAAACAATATTTACCGTATATTTTTAAGTGATCGTATAATGTTTTTACTGTTATTTGATGTCTTAAGAGCAATTTTGTCATTTTAATTGTTATATTTCGCTTTAAAAACTTATAGGCCATAAAATAATAAAGTTATAAAACATAATTAATCCACAGGGACATACAGCATCAGTGTCAAAAAAATTACACAAACCTTATAAACTGTATAAATTTGGCCACCCATTGTAAACTGTAAAATTGGCATTCAAGTTAGCCTATTTTTTCTCTTTTTGTGTTATCTTTTTTATGGATTAGTACCAGTGGCGTAGCTAGGAAACGCGGGGGGGAGGACGGTCCGGCCCGGACGGCACTTTTTTTGGGGCGGCACTTTTAGTCTACCCAAATGGGGTAAAAATTAAAATCTCGGGGTAATGAACGAACAGTAGATATAATAATCAGTGCTGGCACTAGCGCTAGTTTCAATGAAAAATTTACATTAAAAAAGGAATTCTTATCGAAGTTAGAAAGTAAAACGGGCTAGTCGATCTGGCTACACTGAAAACCCGCCCCCTTGTAACGACAGAAATTCCAAGTAATAAAATTCATGATAGAGTACCAACCATTCAATACAATTACAAAACATTTAATTTATTTTAGACATTAAATTCCATGCAGTTTTAAACTCTATTGTAAAAGTGATTTTTCACTTCCGTTCTATTGCAACAAATGGAAAAAAATTTATATTATCGAAAAAAAATGTATTCGGAATAAAAGTTGGTGCATGGCTTAAAACTAATTAAAGATGAAAAAAATTTGAATAAAAACTCATAGCGCACAAGATTTGAGCGATTTTAGAAATATTCGCAAGAGTAAAGTGCCCCTATTTCAAGAGTTACAAGAAAAGTTTATAAAAAAAGTTGTTTAGAATTCAAAAATATTTCATAATATAAAATTTGACGTTGTGCTATTGTGTTATGATTTTTTATGAAACTTTTTTTTATCTTAAAATTAGTTTTAAGCCTTGTACTAACTTTTATTGAGAATAAAATTTTCTGAGAATTCGATAAAAAAAAACCTTTTCATTTGTTGTATACTTTTTGAATTACGCTGTATAACATGGGATAAATGGGACAAAAGTTGCATTCAGCAATGTATTGTTACTTTTCCATTGCACACTGTATTAGAGTTTCTTCTTGTGAATAATTCTCATTCTTTTGAGATTTCGAGTTTATAGAAAGTTTTAATAAAACTCATTTGTTTTATATTAAATTTTACAAAATAATGTTTTGACTGGCGCTTATATGGTATTTCACCCTTTCACGCCTGGTGTAAATTATCATGTAAAATGTCTACATTATTTACCTATTTACCAATGGCTTTTATTCTTTGACCATTTTGGTACACCTGACGCTGCTATTTTTTGGTTTTCTGAATGCCCCTCACTGTAATCTAACAGATTTTTTTTAACTTCGAAAAATAAATATATAAATAAAAATAAGTTATTAGTAAACATTAATTCAGCTATAAAATGATTTAAAATTTAGCACTAAACAGAAAAAATTATTGACGAATTTTGATTTAAACAAGTTTGTATTTTTGAGTCAAATAGAAAAAAGTTACCGAAAATTCCACCAATTCCATATGATTTGTATACAATCGAACCAACATCAACTCAATGAACGAATTTTTTTTTGATTTTATCATAATATACAATATACAGATGACCGGCCGACACCATCTTACACGGATTATGTTTTTAAAAGCTATTTTAAATGCTTTTTTTTGTGAAATGTTTGTATCTTATATTAAATTTTCGAATTCGCAGATACAGACAAAACATTTCATAATCTTAAAAATCTTGTTTCCAGTTCATAGGAAATAATGTCAAAAAAAAAATGTAGAGTAGCTATTTTTACAAAGTATTGAATGAGAAATTTTATGTCATTTAATTTTGTTTATTGTTTCGGGACAAAGGATGACCAAATTGTTATAGGTACTTACTGCAATTGGTCATTTTGTTTTTGTTTTATTAGCTTAATATAATGCAATGAATGTTATTCGATAACTATAAAAATAACAATTATTAATTATATAACACCACTAGCCTCCATTTTTATGATAAAAACAATATTTACCGTATATTTTTAAGTGATCGTATAATGTTTTTACTGTTATTTGATGTCTTGAGAAATTTTGTCATTTTTTTCATTTTAATTGTTATATTTCGCTTTAAAAACTTATAGGCCATAAAATAATAAAGTTATAAAACATAATTAATCCACAGGGACATACAGCATCAGTGTCAAAAAAATTACACAAACCTTATACACTGTATACATTTGGCCACCCATTGTAAACTGTAAAATTGGCATTCAAGTTAGCCTATTTTTTCTCTTTTTGTGTTATCTTTTTTATGGATTAGTACCAGTGGCGTAGCTAGGAAAGGCGGGGGGGAGGACGGTCCGGCCCGGACGGCACTTTTTTTGGGGCGGCACTTTTAGTCTACCCAAATGGGGTAAAAATTAAAATCTCGGGGTAATGAACGAACAGTAGATATAATGGTAATCTATGCTTGTAAGGGACCGGAAATCTTATTAGTTGCCATTATTAAGTTACATATTAAAAAAGAACAGCTATTTAGTTAGCAACTTCAAATTTTAAATACCTTATAACCAGGGCTGGAAACCGAAAAAAAATTAGGTTAACGGTTAACCGAATTCAAGAACTTTATTTTTATAACGGTTTTTGTTGAAAAACCGGTTTTTTCCGTAAAAAACCGGTTTTGAAAAAACCGGTTAATTTAACCGGTTTTTAACATTATTCAGATTTGGAATGCAAAGTATAAAAAGATATTATCTATTTATAATTTTATAATATATGTACAATCAAGCATTCAGTAATTACTTTTGGTAAACTAATCACATTTAATACAGATTTTGTATTTTTTCAAAATAATTTTTATTAAAAAGAGATGTTTAAAAAACCGGTTTTTTATTATTTTGGTTAAAGGTTACCGTTTTTTTTGCCTTTAAAAATAACGGTTTCGGTTTCGGTTAAAAATCACAATTTTGGACAAAAAATAAAGGTTAACCGGTTTTTTAAACCGGTTTAAAAAACCGGTTTCATGCCCTGCTTATAACAATGACATGGGCTGGCTAAACAAATGTTTAGTTAAAAATTGAAATAAGTTATAAAAACTCCTGCAATAAAACAGCTGTTTAGTTACGAAGTGAAAAATTGAAATAACTTATTAAAACACTGAATAAAACAACAAATTAATCATACCATTATGCATAAACCAACCCCAGCTATAAACACATAGACTTTATTAAGCGGTAGTGTATAGTGGGCTGCAAACCTTTTATGGAAGTTGACGCTGTCAGTGCTAGTCGCTGCAACTTCAGATTTCCGGTCCCTTACAAGCATAGATTACCGATATAATAATCAGTGCTGGCACTAGCGCTAGTTTCAATGAAAAATTTACATTAAAAAAGGAATTCTTATCGAAGTTAGAAAGTAAAACGGGCTAGTCGATCTGGCTACACTGAAAACCCGCCCCCTTGTAACGACAGAAATTCCAAGTAATAAAATTCATGATAGAGTACCAACCATTCAATACAATTACAAAACATTTAATTTATTTTAGACATTAAATTCCATGCAGTCTTAAACTCTATTGTAAAAGTGATTTTTCACTTCCGTTCTATTGCAAACATTTGGTTTGAGGTATCAATCCTTTTCTATGTTAACCATCGTCGTATAGCGATAACATTCGTCTAATTTTTTGTATAAAAGTTTCGAACAATAATAAGTTAACTTCCTAATCATAAGGCGCTAAAAACAGTGTGTAATGACGATTTTCCATTATCCGTATGTAAATACAATTATTGTTGGGAGGTTTTTTAAGTAGGTACGTAGTAAAAATATTGGTCGTGCGCGACTGGCCTAAGTGGGCGATAATTAGTGCAGTTTGACAGGCATATAAAACACGTTTAAATATATAAAACTAATAAAAAAAAATCGGCTCCGGCGCAATCTTTCTTACCTCTCACTTTTTTTTGTGTCGATCTTTATTTGCGTTTGGAAAAATCAAAAGTTGGCAACCCTTATTGAGAAGGGCGACAAACTCATGGACCGCCCCTGGTTGCACAAACTCTAACTACGCCACTGGTTAGTACCTACATTTCGATATTTATGAAACAGAAATTAATAAACATACCTTATAATTCTAAAGTCCAATGAAACAATAAACGTTTAGGTATGTGCTGCATTTTGATTAAATTCATAGACCATTACAAAGCATTTTAATAATTAACGGTTATAAACGGCAATTACAAAACAACATCCAAGATAAATTCTGACTTATTTTGTAATTTTAACTGCATTACATTTCGTAGATAAGATAGGATTATTCATAAGACAGGGTGGTGTGAAAATGTTATTTATCTGTTCTTTTTTTTTCAGGTCGCTCCGCCAGCATTTTCACATGCCACCACTTGGTGCCTTCCTCAGTGATACCCACCACATCTGAAAACTCGAAATCAGATTTGAGATTTACATTATATCCTATCGGCCTTGCCTTAAGCGCCATATTTTTGGCCGCTACATTGGCCGCCGGTTGCTTCTTGCCAGCAAGTCACCACGTACTCCACTGGAGATGCCAAACCAACCACGTGGCTTGCCTTCTCGTGGGCGATGTTTTGCTTTGCATAACCCAAGCTGCGGGAAAAATCAGCCCGGCTCCTTGCTTCGCCATCGGTAAGTAGCTCATTAAATTTTTTTATTGCCCAGCACTGAATGAAATATGTGACAGTCTCGTATAAATTTGCTTTTGCATTTCTTGCGCGACGATTAACTTCCTATTTACTTGAGATTAGTAATTACACGCAGGATGAAGGATGTTTAGTAATTATTTTTTGTTAACTGTTATTGGACTTAAACGTTCATTTACATCGGTAAAAGACTCGATCATGGCCTTAATATCAGTCCCTAATAGATAAAAAAAAGTCATTTTATTGGTAATCAAGTTTTTTGCTCAAGAATTCATATTAGCGGTAATTATGATATGAATCAGATCGACGTTGGGGATCTTGAAGAATTTTTATAAATCCTAACAGTTATGATTAGCTTTATTTGCGATTAAGCCCAAAATCAACGGCCTGTTTCACGTAGCGGATTTTCGGTTTTTGCTCGTGTATTGCACTGAAGTCGTTGCTTGTTTTTGTTTGGAAAATGTTCCAAAATGTGGCTTTTGTTCGTCTTGAGTATTTGTATTTCATAATTTGACGCTCACACAATTTTGACCCCTAAGAGACGCCTCAGCGCTTTACCACCAGCTCTTAAGCTTAAGTAGCTATACAGGGTGATTGATTGGGACCAGGCATTAAAAATATATGAAGAATGAAATAGGGTTCTGATCTGAAATTTTGGTTATGACCATAATGGCATCTGATCTGTTCATTGAAAATATTTTCAATATGGCGACACTTCCGGAAATACCGAAAGTTGACGTCTACTTTCTTATTTCAAATACAATGGGCTATTTTTTATTACGTACTAATCGCGCCCGGCGGACGTTTTTGAGTTTTTGAGAATTTTTGATCTTTTGGGAATTTTTGTATCTATTGAGAATTTTGAAACTTTTGTGAATTTTGAATGTTTTGGGAATTTTGGAACTTTTGGGAATTTTTGGATTTTTTGGGAATTCTTATATAGCCTATCTTTTTCCCATGGTCCTATAGATTGTCTGTGCTAAATTTGGTCAGGATAGGATGAATGGTATAGGAATGCATAAAGGACATACAAACATACAAACATACATACATTCATTTTTATATACCGGGTGTTAACCACCAGCCGTGAACATAGGGAATTAACATTGGTTTTAACTGTTTTTCGGATTCCTGCTCCCCAATTGAATTTATATTAAAATTAATGGCAACAATAGAAATATCAAATTATTACGCATCATTTGAGACCATTAATAAGCTTTAAATGTTTAATATTTTTATAATTAATATTTTAAAATTGGATTAATTTTACAAATATAAGTAGCCATCTGTCAATCTGACATTAGTTTTCATTAATTTTTTTTATTGTCAATTTTTAAATCAGTGAGTTATTTCTTTAACGATTTTGATTAAAATGAAAAAAAAACTATAATAGAGGAAGAGTTTTAATAGTTAAAGAAATAACTCGCTGATTTAAAAATTGACAGATAATAAAAAAAATTAATGAAAACTAATGTCAGATTGACAGTCATGGCCACTTATATTTGTAAAATTAATCCAATTTTAAAATATTAATTATAAACTAAATATTAAAAATTAAAGCTTATTAATGGTCTCAAATGATGCGTAATAATTTTATCTTTCTATTGTTGCCATTAATTTTAATATAAATTCAATTGGGGAGCAGGAATCCGAAAAACAGTTAAAACCAATGTTAATTCCCTATGTTCACGGCTGGTGGTTAACATCCCGTATGTATAGATTTGGATTTAACACATTATATTAGAGGGACTTTCAATAGCATTCTCTATACCTAAGTGCAGGCGTTTTTTAGATTTTTGGACTTAAAAAAAAAAGATTTTCATTGTGATGTTTAATATTATCTACCGCCGCCATTTTTAAAGAGAAAACCCTTAAATTTCGACTATGCATAGAAGAAACCTTGGAGTTCATGGAGGAATTTTTCCAATCGGTGCATTACTCACAGGGTGTCCAAAATTTAATTTCCTTTTAATACAACTTCAGACCAGTAACACTCGTTTATTTCAAATAAATTGCCCTTTTTTTTCATTTTATCATGCAAAATTAAATTCTGCATCAATCTGTATTAGCGTTTCCTATACCTATCTGCAATAATTTTCGAGTTATTAAGAATTTTTGATAAAGTTGGGAGAAATTGAAACATTTTTAAATAGTAGGCCTTGGAAACGTCAACAAATTTACCAATATTAATAACTGTCAACCACTTTTATCGCGTTTGTCTGTAGTGTTCATGAAAATGGAAAATCAAGAGTATTCAAACGGATATTTTGAATTTACTTTACATTCATGGACAATATCAGAAGATTATTGAAAGTGCGAACGAATAGTTGTGCATTTTTAATGTAGCTTGTACAGCATAGTATGCTAAACCCGAGTATTGCGCTGCCAATCGAATTGACCGCTAACGATGGTCATTAAAATATCCCAGGATGTTAACTTCATTAGTTTCATTATTTGTCCTGCCCTTAGGTCGACTACTAGCAGATTTCACTCTTTTAGATTGCAAAAAAATTGATTTTATTCGTTGAAATTTCTATCTGGTCATTACAGTCAAATGAGAATACCTCTCACTGAACACACGGCAAGTTCTTTCAATAATCTTGTGACATTCTCCAAGAATATAAAATAAGTTCAAAATATTCGTGTTTGAATACTCTTGATTTTCCATTTTCATGAACACTACAGACAAACGCTATGAAAGTGGTTGACAGGGTGTTTCACTTAACAAAATCAAATTAAGGTCATATCCTGCTAATTCAGTAATGAAAAAAAAATTGAAATATCAATAAATTCTTTATTTTTGATCATATATTTAAACTGAATTTCAAAAAATGAGTTTGAAAATAACCAATACAATTGACCGTTCCAGAACCTTGACCTAACCCTGTATCAGAGCTGGGCAATGCTTGAATGCTTACTACTTGCAATAATTTTGTAAGCACTTTTAATGCTTCGAGCACAATGCTTGGAGCACTTTCTAAAACAGATGCTCGATGCTTAGAGCACCAAGCCTTTTTATGAACACTTGCTACTTATTAAGCACTTTAGAAAGACAGTGCTTAATAAGCATTTTTTTAATTTATAATGCTTACTGCATAGTATTTAATCCTTAACATGTATGCTACAAGACTGTTTAAATTTTAAATTTCTCTTAAGCATTTCCAAAATGCTCAATGCTTGCTGCTTAATTTTTTTAAGCACTTTGGTCAGTGCTTGATGCTTTTCAGCATTTTTAAAAACCAAAGTACTTACTGCTTAATTAGATCAAGCACTTACACAAGTGCTTGAATGCTCGGTGCTTTAAGCACTTAGGGTCGGTGCTTTGCCCAGCTCTGCCCTGTATAATAGTTTTTTTTTTGGCTTATTTTTCAAAAAACAATTAATCGAGGTGGGATGATCTCAGGGACCAGATTTTTTTTAAACTGGGTCATTTTGGTGCTGTAAACGGAATTTTTTCGTTAGGCGAAAGATTTTGTAAAATTTATGAAGTCAATTATTACTGGTGATTATC
>OX393579.1:45331634-45369386 GCA_947652605.1 Elmis aenea | reverse complement strand
TTATTGACGTTTTTTTGAAAATTTTGACAGATGCAGACCTTTATAAAAATATTTATATTTATTAACATAACAACACTAGAGCAATTTACTCTCGCAATTTATTAGACAATAGTGTCATAGTGATTGTTGATTGGTTAAACTTTTAAAATAATATACAGGGTGTTCGTTTTACTCGGTCCATTTCGCTAAACTTTAAACGCATGTAAGCCATTTTTTTAAAATGGAACACCCTATATATTTTTACATTTTCTTGTAGAAAATTTAATTATCTTTCAAAGTTATTAAGCATGTTTTATGTCTAAATATAATATTTTTGGAGTTATATCGTTTCTTATGATTATTTGCGAGTGTTTTACCTAAAATATCGGTAGTAGCGTTTGAAAATTCAAAACAATTTGTATGAACTGTCAACCAGAACAATTAATCGGCACAATTTAAACTATCATGCCACTAAAAATCCATATTCTTTTAAAAGTTGTAGATTAACAGCATAAATGGCAGCAAATAACACCAGAATGCTGTGTATCTACAGTTCTTAAAAAATATGGATTTTTAGTGGCATAATAGTGAAAATTGTGCCGATTAAGTGTTTTGGTTGACAGTTCATACAAACTGTTTTGATTTTTCAAAGGGTACTACCGATATTTTAGGTAAAATACTCGCAAATAATCATAAGAAACGAAATAACTTCAAAAATATTATATTTAGACATAAAACATGCTTAATAACTTTGAAAGATAATAAAATTTTCTACAAGAAAATGTAAAAATATATAGGGTGTTCCATTTAAAAAAAATTACTTACATGCGTTTAAAGTTTAGCGAAATGGACCGAGTAAAACGAACACCCTGTATATTATTTTAAAAGTTTAACCAATCAACAATCACTATGACACTATTGTCTAATAAATTGCGAGAGTAAATTGCTCTAGTGTTGTTATGTTAATAAATATAAATATTTTTATAAAGGTCTGCATCTGTCAAAATTTTCAAAAAAACGTCAATAACTCAAAAACGGTTAGTTTTAGACATAAATAACCTATAATATTTTTGAAAGAGAATTTAATTTTACATCCAAAAATTACAAAATATACAGGGTGTTCTATATAAAAAAACTATGTTTGGTATCAGAGCGCAAAAACAAAACACTGTGTACAGTTGAAAATAATTTTAGGTTATGTAGTAAATGATTACAAACAACTTTTATATTGAACTTTTTTAAATATTATAACTGATAACAGAGCTATCGAATAATTCGTCTTGGCTGAGACACCCTGTATATAAAAATGAATGTGTTTGTTTGTCCTTTATGCATTCCTATACCATTCATCCGATCCTGACCAAATTTGGCACAGACAATCTATAGGACAATCTATAGGACCAAGGAAGGCTATATAAGAATTCCCAAAAGTTCCAAAAATTCCCAAAAGAACCAAAATTTCTAAAAGATCCAAATATCACAAAAGTTTCAAAATTCTCAATAGATACAAAAATTCTCAATAGATACAAAAATTCCCAAAAGATCCAAAATTCTCAAAAGGTCAAAAACTTCCACCGGGCGCGAGCGCGAAGCGCGAGTAGTCTGTGATTGATAAAAAAATTCACCGAGCGAAGCCGGGTCACTACGCTAGTAACAAAATATAAATCAGACCAACATTTGGCACTCATTAAAAAATTAAAGTGGCGGAACATAACCGACAGCTACGTATTTTTGATTAGATTCCACGATCATTTCTTCGCGATCCAGTTTAAACTCACTAAAAATTCTTTCGCAACCATTCGCCTACGTTACTTTTTAAAATAACCTGGAAGCTACAATTAATTTGTACTTAAAAAGACTAAAGAACGCAAAGGTCTCCGCTGATAGTTTAAATCGCGACACAGGGAGAGCAGATGTTATCATTTTTGTTATAGAAATTAATTGCAACGGTAGGCAATTATATATTTAAATTATCTTAAATTTATTCAAGTAACGGTTGCAGTAACAGCAAAAAATTTACTACGTAAAACTGCGATAAAAATAAAGCCTATCAGCTAATGCAGTGAGTAATTTCCGCACAACTTTTGCAGCAATTATGGAACAATTAGAAGATCTGACCTTCATGAAACTCGGCGAAGCAAATAAATTGCTCTTCACTTGCAACAAAGGTCATAATAATCCAGTACAAAACCAATCAACGATAATCAGAAGTAGATCAACGGGTTTTAACAATACTTATAAACGCAACGCAAACATATTTGTATGCTAATATATTCTTATTATTTAAGAAACCGCAATACTACAAATGAATCATGACTTTTACCGAGCAATAAACAGCAAGTAACTGTAAAATTTTTTACTTTTTAAAACAATAATTCTAAACTCAATCACGTCTTAGTTAATAAGACAAACAACGTGAAAGGATTGTACTACATAGACAAGCTGTGACTTGTCATTTCTTTTCGCATCCAATGGAAAAACGCACACGACAAAAGTTTTACACCAAATTAACAAAAGAAAAACGCGAGAGGAAAGTCGCAAAATTTCGCATTGTTACTAAATATCAGACTGCGCCATATATGGCAAACAAACCAAATTTTAGGTCAAATAACACCTTCTAAGTAAGAACAAAGTCTTATTGGACCAAGTTTTGTGTAGTTATTTTTAGCCTAAACAAGTTTAAAAAAATGTTATAATAGTTTTGTTTGCAAATTATTATCCATTTTTGAACCCGTTTTCAGCAGCTGAATATGTTTCTTTGAGGCCCTGGGCGCAAATTGTTATAAGGCCATTTATGCAAATGTATTTTGTGATATTAAAAAGAAGCGGTGTTTCAAACGGGGTCCAAATAGTCGCAATAGGTACAGCAAAAATAGAGCTTTTTTAACACATGGAGGATGGAGGCCAACTGTACACGTTCCAACTTTAAAATCGTCAATTTATGGAGTTTTCGCACTGTTCTTGCCGGGGTGCGAAACATATACTTTTTAAACGTTCACAAAATTTTTAGGGGCACACTATGTCTTTGTTATGTAATTTTTGAGGTCCCTCAAGACAACGAGACAATAGGCGTGCGGCTAGTTATTGGGAATAAGTAATATTTGTATCTACATCTTAGCACACACTGATTTTTTTAAATGAGAAAATTGGCATGCAAAAATTTACCAAGGAAAATGAAGTTTTAATCTTTATCATCCTCAAAACCAGAAAATTATTCCAGAGCTAGATAATCCATCTCTTGAAGTTTGATTTTTTTAAATTTCGTGATAACAAAGTTTACAAAAAAATCTTATTAGGAATTATTATAGACCTCATCATAGACTACATTTCTACTTAAACTACATATTTTTATCTTATTACCGTTTTTTTTTCTCGTAACTTTGGATTAAAGTCTGTTTTATACTATACTATTTTTTCGTTTAAGAAAATCGTATACGATTTTCTAGTACGGTGTTAATCAGAAATTAAAAATCTTGAACGAAAAATTCGTACAAAATTACTACCTGCACTAAATGCGTCCAATTTTAGCATGGGCGCATGCGTATTCCACTGTAAATGTAACTGACCGCATGTCATTTGTGGGTTAGGTTAACTGAAACAATCAAACGATGTTAAATACTACTTATTACCGTTATAATCCCTCACAATTTATTTTGTAGGAATAAATATGTAGAATATGTTAAATTTGAAAATGATTCGCTTTCTGTTCTGTGATCAAATTGAACATTTGACATGGTTACTCAAGGTGCCAACAAAATATGATAAAAGTTACTTAAAAGTAACCAAAATATATTGAAGTTTTCGTACCAAAAAATAGTACAATGTAAATGGTTCATATTTTCCATGCTAAATTCTTGAACGAAATTTTTGTATCAAAAATCGTATACGATTTTCTTAAACGAAAAAATAGTATAGTATAAAACAGCCAACACCAGTGGGGAGCTGTAGGGGGCTCGCGGAGGCTCGCGAGAGCCCTTTGTAAAATTATTCCTTAATTTGCGAGCCCCTTGTTCTTCTTGTTAACCATTTTCTTAAGAAAAAATGTATCTTAAAATCATTTTCATTACATACATTTGTAAAGCGACGAAGTCATGCCTATAAAGCAATGACGATTAAATTTAGAATAACTTAAAATTTTTTGAATTATGTACAATCACTCGATTATTTACGTTTGAATTTAAAATGACATTTTTTTCCAACATATAATTAACATTATTTTTTTGTTTTTATTTAACTATGAGCGAGCCCTTTGTTCAAAATTTTATAGCTCACCACTGCTTAACACACACGAAAATCACAATACTTACTTCGCACTACGGATAGCGAAAGTAATAATAATCTTAATGTTTTATTTCTTTGGAGGATATTTTCCAAGTGAGCATTTAAATAAAATTGTGTTATTTTGTTTTATGAACGTTATGGTTGTTGTGTAGGCAGGGGGGTGTTAGGGGGGTCAGAACTCTCCCCCATAGGTTTGCAATAAGTCAATATAGGGCCGGAGAACTGTAAATTTTGTTAAAAAAGGTCCTTGGTTCTTTTTTTTTGCCGTTTATAAACCCCCCCCCCCATGATGAAACCATTAAACATCCTGCCGCTAAAAAACTTCCAAAAAGAGTTATGACCTAAAAAAAAGGTTCTCCGCTCATTTTGCGTTTATTAACCCCTCCCCCCCATGGACGCATCCTGCCTACGCTACTGTGCACGTGTAATATAGAAATTCATTTACCGCGCACATATTATGTTGGGCACTGTAAGACGCCAGTCTTGAGCCCATTACAGCCATATCAAAGCTCTACATTTAATAAGTAAATTCCACTTATATTCTTATAAATAATTAGTAGCGGCTACTTACTGCGAACTGGTTATATTATCAAGTTTTTGAACTTGATATCGATATACATACCTGCCGAACGAAAGCTAATTAAGCCGATAATTATACTTTAAATTGAAATCGGCGGAGGCAATTTGCTGCTTTAATTGGTCGGAAAAATTTCATAATAACGTTTCCTTCGAACTCTACGCCTAATATAATTTTATGTCCGTTTAAAATCTTGGAACTGCAACGCACCGATAGAGGACATATTTATTTATGTGTGCACAAATGTTAATTGCTTCGGACTGGTTCTTGATGGATAAATAAAGATGATGTATTTTTAATAACAAAAGAGAACGTTTATTTTGTTTTTTAAAGTAGGCTGCAAGTTTAAAATGTGTTTTGTTATGTGGAGCGTGTGCTTAGCTTTATTTCACATCGTCTTTTCAGTAAGGCCAAATATGAGCTCCGATTATTCTGGTATTCTTGTTGAAAGTTTAACGAGGGAAAACTGAAAAACGCGTGTAGTAAAATTCTATTTTATGATATAGGTGAAAATAAAAATAAAATAATTACCTGGTAAGTCTAATACGCAACCAAAAGCAATAAAAAAAATGTGGGCAAGTGCTTTAGTTGTTTAAATATACGATAAATAATATTGTTATTTAAAGGAATTGACTGGACAAGTTTTCATCACTGTACGACCTTAGCAAAGACATATTCGTGGCACTTAAGTACAGTAATCCCTCCATTTACTCGAGTAATTGGTTCCACAAAAACAGCGCGTAAATGAAAATCGCGTAAGTGGAGCCATGGAAAGCATGTTTTCATACTTTCAACTATTTTTTTCTTGCAGGGCTACAAAAGTTTAAACTAAAGTTTTGTTTTGAATATACGTCCTAGAACTTACTGCAAAAACACACTTTTTGATGTAGGTAACTATCATTTATTTTCATAAAGATACAAGTTACTCGACTTAAGAAAATCGGTGCACATTAACTGTAAACATTCTAATAACATCAGTATTCATCTTTATGACCCTACGTAATCCTTCACTCTAATTGCATATAAATAAAAATTAACTAAATCCAAATACCTAGTAAAACATCTTCAAAAGTTAAATGCATAAATTGTTAAGTCAGTGTTTTGAAAAAAATATGTCATTATTCGTTAAACACTTTTAACAACGCTAAAATTTTACGACACACTATATGTATACAGGGTGTTTGAAATTCGAGTTTGAGCATGGGGATCTCGCTTATTATAATAGCTAGAATATGAGGTTCAACTTGGCAAAGCTGCTAAATTCGGTGCTCATTAATAATCTGATGATAAATCGAAAATATATCAAAGGGATTCGAGAAACTTAAGAAAAAAAGATTTTTGAAAATCGGGTTTAACTCATTTGAAATATAAAATATTTAAAATGTGTAAAAACATTGGCGAAGCAATTTTTTAATCCGAATCAGATGGTAATCACTAATTTTTCGATTCGTTTTTGTTTTATGGCAACCAACTTTCTTTTTTTTATGGGCGCAATTCTTGCTATACATAATCAAATTTGTAAAATTGATTTGAACCACTATTTCGTATTTTTCCGGTTTTTCCTAATTTTCTTAGATACCGTTTAAGATATTTCGTCTTTTTGAGTTATCAGTGAACACCGAATTAAACAATTGCCAAAGTAAAACCTAAACTCTGGCTATTAAAATAAACGATATCTCACCGTGTAAACTTGAATCTCAAACACAACGTCTTTTCAAAATATGTTTATTATTAATGATTTATTTTTCGCGGCACACCTGGAGGACACAGGTTGAAAATCAGTAGATTGTTTTGAATTTTAAAATGTTTTGAACGCACTAACGTGAATTCGCGTATATGGACACCGCGTAAAAGGCGGGATTACTTTATAAAGAAACCGATTTCTTGACTGAAATATTTAGGAGACTACTATCTTTGATGAAATGCATTTTGAAATCGTTATATAAAGTATAGTCTATTAGTGTTCTACAGTTAATTATAAAGAAATTAAAGACATGAACAATTTTTGGTCCGAGTTACAAATTTAGTTTTTAGAGTAACTTAAAAAAATACACGAATACAAACATGATACAGTGTCCCAATGATCATAAACACCTCCATTATTTTGTGTTTTAAGAAATAACCCTAACAGACCACTAGTGGGTAAATGATCTTGAATGTTCTTTGCAGCATCCACAAAAAAATCATGTGTCCAAAGTGTTTTTGCGAAGCTCATCATTTTTTTTAAATCCGATTTTAATTTAACTTTAGCACAAGATGTTTACCATTTAGGTTATCAAAATGTCTAGCTTAAGTAATAGATGTGCTTCTTCTTTTTCTACTCTTATCAAAGGTTGGCTATCATCATAGCTATTCTAATTTTTATCGCAGCAGCTCTAAGAGATCTACAGCTAAACGATTATTCCAAGTTTCTCGACTGGGGCAATCTTCTTCTTCCAACACTTCCTTTGTTTTTTATTTTTCCTAGCATGATCACTCTAATTAGCTCATATTTTTCTCCTCTCACGACATGCCCGAAATATTCCAGCTTTTCACGTAAATTTGCTTCATCATTTCGCATTCTTTTTCAGTTATAATAAGTCCTTCGTCCCTTCAATCGATGAATTTTTCAGTATCCTTATGTAACATCTTATTTTAAATGCTCCAGTTTTTAACCATCCCTTTTTTTGGTCCAGCTCTCCACTAAGTGTTCTTACTCTTAGGTGTAACAAGATATTCCGATTGCCAAATATCTTCTTCATTTAACAAACACTTATTCGGGCAGTTTCTATTCTGGCGCTTGTTTCTTTGGATTGGTCACATTCTTCCGTTAAAACCAGGCTGCTAGGTATTTGTAGTGCTTTTAATCTTTCTCCTTGCTGCTCTGGGTTTTAAAAATGGATAATAAAGTTTTGGGTTTCCTTACATTCATTTTAAGTTATATTGAAATTGGATAACGATAGGCAGGAGTGGAGAAACTGTATACAGAAATAGAAAAGCATACCTCGACACCGAAAGGTACAAGAGGAACCGATTGTGAAGAAGAAGAAGAAGAAATTGGATAAAATATGATATAAGGAGCCTTGAACAAAGTTTCAGCGCATCGTTTTTTTTTTTTTCATTTTAAGATGTGTTCTGATAACAAACAATACATCAGTTCTTCGGGCCTTGTTGACCCATGGTTTCTGTAGAATTCCTCCTCCATGCCTTTCTATCACTCGCTTCCCGTCTCCAGTCTCTGATTCCCAGCCTTTCCGGATCTCTCTCCGCCGTGCTCTGATAGTTATCAGATTTTAAGATTTTTATTAGGTACAGTGGACCTTTAAGCGTCTTACAAAATACTTGTACATCTTTCGGATCACATTATCCCCCTTATTTAAGCCTAACAATCACCTCCTGAAGTTTGTTTGTATAAATATGAAACATCCTGCATTCTTTCACAGTTAATTACCCATTGGAGACGCCCATGGTTCGTTTATAAATTATCATAACAGTCAATTCCCAACTATTTTAATTATACACTTTACAAATCTTACTGATTGATCACTGGTTATTCGAAACCGTAGTTGAAAAACTACGTTGTAAGTCCTAATATGTAACAGTTTTGATGTATGTTTCTTTAAAACAATGAATACATGTGTGTACAAACAAGAACACAGCTCGTAATGAATCTAGATCAAAGAATTTGTAACTTAAAGACAAGCGTATTCGTGTTCAGACAGCATGAAATTTTGACGCTTGAGTCACCAATTCACCGGTGCCTCCGGCTTTTATCGCCATCACGTCTAACCGTCCCAGTGCGGTCACTGACTTTCCCGTAAGGCACTATATAAAATCGCTTTAATAACTTGTTAAATTATGAATTATTGTGCTTTTGTTGTGTCTAAGTTAAATTCAAAACGTAGCAGCTGCTTTGAAAGCAGTAATTATATTTGCATAACATGCGATATCGTCTATCAGAAACGATTCGTTACGAAATGGCAGGCGATATGAGCTGAAAATTCTTGATTGATATAAGGCTGAGTGTTATTTTTAAATCTAAAACCTTTTAAAATCAATTTATACGCGATAGTGCGAAGTCTGAGCGTACAATACTAACACAAGCAACAGGTTTCCGTCTTTAATCGTGAGTTGCTTTCGTTAAGTATTTATATCTTCAGGTAAAACGCTTCTAAATATAAATTTCAACCGATGTAGCATAACTGAAATACTCTCCGAGTCGTTCTCAACAAAAAAATACGACTAATCGTATGCTTAAAAGAAGCTTTTTAGATTGGGTTCCAATCCAATAAATTGTTGAGACAATAATTACAATAATTGATGTTCCGTGTATCAAAAATTAATTGTATTTCCAATTAAAGAACTTTCTGTTTCTTTATCTATTTATTTCGCTTCGTTAATAAATTCAGTGTTATCACTGAAAAGAAAGGTTTTGAATAACAATTTTCGTCTCAGAAAACTTGCAAAGACGTGTTGGGTGTATTTTGAGTCCACATTCACGTACCTACACAATAATAGAAAATCAACGAATAAATTTAATGCAAATGAATGTATGCCAGTTAGGCATACTGCATGACGTCAGATAGACTAGTGTACAGCTGTACGAAATATATTGTCCTCTATAAAGATATCACCAGATTATTTTTCCAGCATGGGGATCTCGCTTATTATAAGAGATATAGGCTTTATTAAATGCGATGAATTATACCCAAGTGAGAAGAGCCACAATCAATTTTTAAAAGTACAAAATTCCTCGTAGTTCAGATGTTTTAGCAAAAAATATGAAAATGTCGAATTTCTTTTTTCTCTCACTTTTTTGTCTTCATTAAATCAATCTCATTCGTACCTTCTAAAAGTACTTTTGGATGTAGAAGGTAACTGTTGTTTGAGATTTTTTAAACACCTACCATTTTCGATATATTACCCCTAATTTCATTTTTTCTTATGGGCCGCGAAGTTGGCTATGAAATAGTTAAGTTAAATGTGCTTTATTTGTCTTAAATGAGATATTGCTTGCTGTATCTATTTTTATAAATAAGTCACAAAATGAAGAAAAATCGTATTTTACCCATCACTTATCAAGCTATCTATGAAAATAAAAACAAAAAACAACTAATTAAAAGTAAAATGACAGTTACCATTTGTCTGGCTATCATTTATTAGAATTTTATATAATTGTTGTGTAATTCAATAGTCTTTGTAGAAATTGTTATAATGATGGCTACATTTAAAAATAGCTAAAAATTTGACATGTTGAGATGCTATATTATGTACCATAAAAACTGTGCAGAAGCTGAGCGAATGTAACTAATCCTTAGCCAACTTCGCGGCCCATAAGAAAGAATGAAATTAGGGGTAATATCTCGAAAATGGTAGGTGTTAAAAAGAATCTAAAGTAACAGGTACCTTCTCCATTAAAAAGTGCCTCTTGAAGGTACAAATAAAATAGATTTTATGATTAAGACAAAAAAGTTATGAGAGAATAAAAAAATTCGACATTTTCATATTTTTTGCTAAAACATCTGAACTACGAGGAATTTTGTACTTTTAAAAATTGACTGTGGCTCTTCTTACACTTGAGAATAATTCATCTAATTAAAGCAAACCTAAATCCCCATGCTTGAAATCTAATTTGGGACACCCTGTATAGTAAAGGACCGCAAACAACTTTAAAGGTCTCGACGCGGTGGCGGTGGCGGTCAGATTTAACCTTAGTGAGTGAGTGAGTGCGTGCGTCCCACTTGTTTCCTAAGGTTACATCTGACCGCCACCGCCATCGCGTCGGTCTGTGGAGACCTTTATTCGAAACTTTTTTTAAAAATTTTAATCAATAATAAAGCTTTCGAATAATTAGTTTTGGCTGGGACACCTTATATAAACCGACGTGGAAAATTTCTTAGTGCGTCTTAGTACGTCTTAAAAAGAAAATGTATTGGGAATTTTATTACATTTTTGTATCGGGAAAAGATTTTTTCGAACCTTGAAATCTAGTTCGCTTAAAAATGCGTGCCATGTTTTTCTATCCTCTCCGTTGAAGTATAAAATAAACAGCTGAAACACTACACCATTGTTACCAAGTATTTGCTTTCAACTTTCTCAGCAAATTTGCTGGAATCTTTTACCTACTTACCGGCATTCGTTTCGCATTTCTTGCGTTAACTTAGGAATTAAATGTAGGACGTTCTATCGTTGCTGCAAAAACCAAACTGTTGAGTAGACGCGGTTGTAATACTTGTCGCGAAATGTTTATCAGTTCTTTGATTAATAACTGGCGCTGTAAATGGAGATATATGGCATTAAGTGGCGTTTTCATCTTATTAAGCGGTTGAGAATGTTTAGCATGTCGGGCTTTTTATTTAGGTCAGTAAAAGTTATAGCCGAATAAGGCTGTGTTTGTTAACAACGAAAAGAAAACACTTCCATATATAGTACACCAATTCGATTACAAAATTACTTATTTCACGAACTCGATTCGTGGTTGTTTGTACAAAAAAAGCATACATTTGAAAAATGTGGCGTTGTTTTTTGTAAGGTTGACTCGTTTTCAATATGCAACGCTGCTGTTTATTTAATCACGTAAATTAATATGTGATTGAATCAGTGTATGTGTTCACCTTGACTGCTGAATTTGATGTAAAACTTTACTAATAAAACTGTTTTAGTGCTTTTTGCTGTGGAAAAGTCTAAACTCAAAACTAAAGAAAAAAAAGCGGGTGAGCCTGATTTCAGTTACACCCGGTATGTTCAGTTAAAAAAATCGCTCACTTTTTTCGAAATATATCTTTTTAAAAATTAGTAGACTGGATTCGAGATTCTTATCTCTTCGTCGGTTGATTTCTTGTTAATAAGTAGGTGTTGCAGCAAAGCCAACCGTCAAGAAACTGAATTTTGAAATACTAGAGGCAGAGGCGTTACCAGATTTCTGGCGCCCTTAGCAAATCGTGGCTGATCATGGGCGTCATTTCGTTAGATAGCGTGAATCATGAAGGCTGGGCACAAAATTTGCACCCTAATGATACCGTTGCCCTTGGCACAGCCCCAATGCCAATGCTTTGTTACGCCTCTGACTCGAGGTTATGACAGAATTACGATTAAAACTGTACAATACGGTAAAATTACAACATTTCTTCACGGATATGTTTATGACCAACTATAATAATAAAAATAATTCCACTCCATCACCACAATTGCACGATGGTTTTTATAGTACCGTTTCAAATAATCACCAGAAATAAAAGTCGAACCAAATCGTAAATCCCTAGTCCGTAAACAATGCATCTTCAACGATGACACCGAGGAATTTTTATAGAACTATCTTTCTAAAACATCAACAGCGATGCGTTAACTCTTTCCAGAATTTAGTTCAATGTAAGTAATGGCAACTAAGTCACGTTCGGAATGTCGTCGAGCAAACGATGTATTGCAATTTTTTTCCGTTTTATTAATCGGTATGTGTAAACTGTGGATGTTTGTAGAATTCAAGTGTAAGAAAACATGAAGACGTATTTAGAACGAGATGTTTTGGGTGACGACTTCAGCAGGCGTGTTGAAAGTTACAAGAATTTGCAGAAAAATCATTTAACGACCTATATTCTAAAATAACTTGCACCATTTTAATGTCAATTTTTAAAAGCACGTACATAGGTTTTGTGGTCGCTTCGGTTTTTAAATTAATTAATATTTCCAGTTCCTTTGTACGAAGGCTAAAAAAATGCTCAGCTCAAGCTGATGTTAAACCGTCACAAACATTTTAATGTAAATTTTGACAGGAAGGGCTTTATTACTCAGTTTACATAATTTAAAGCTATTTTACTACCGTGATAATTTAGCTGAGTAAAAGTTTTGTTCCGACAAACGATTTTAAACCAATGCACATGAACTGATTTATTCGCATGCGTGAACTATGTACTAATAAATGTATTACCCAGTATTAGCCGTTGTTGGAACGCTTTTACGATTGGCCTAACTGTTAATGACATTTGTGTCTATTGGGTTCATAGAAACGTGCGCATCGCAAGGGTAAACACCTTAAGAATCCAGTACTAAATGGGATTGGCAGGGCGATTCATAGCTACCAGACCTCACGTTAGTTATGCACAGCACATGCGTGTAAAAATCCAAGGGCTAGAACATGCTTTCATTCACATACTGTTTTGGCCGTACACTGACTAGTTCATGTAATAATTGCATAACAGTTAGAACAGCCGACTAACCGTCCGGTGAACTATCAGAGATTGTGCTGGAACGCGATATCGATACTGCGCAGAATCCTGATAGTGTGGTAGTACATTGGATCGTACGTTGGAACAAACGTATAGTGAGAATTTTTACTGTAGGTACTAAAAATAATGCTTTTTTTTAAGCGTTGATATTTCAAACGGTGTACCAAGAAATGAAGTTTAGCTTAAATTTTACAGTGAATTAAAAAATAGTAAGCATGAGGCGTCGATGTGAAATCTGCGTCCAAATGAAAGGTCGCCATGCAGAACTTCTCTTGTAGTGGTGCAATTTTTGGCTTTTGATGTATAGAATTTTCTAAACTGATCCAGTCTTCGATATTTCTTTCTGTAAGACACTGAAACAAAAATCATTGAAGGAATTTAACCAACGTTTTTTACAATGGGTATGTTGCAATGTAAAATAAAGCTTTTAAATTGTTTGCCGCGCCCAAACATTATTTTGTTTTAATTGACGAATTAAACAATTGCAATACGGGTAATTCCGTTTGATTCATAGCCCACTCGTGGCATAGAGGTTTTGTTAATAAGACTCCCTAAACGGCAGTTGTCGTGAATCTTTGTGATCTAACCGAAACGTTGGACTCGGAAAAATTAGATGGCAAATAAGGAAATGTGTTAATTGTGCAACCCTTTTCGGTTGTAGGAGATAATAAAATAAAGTTGAGCATCGCAGTTCTACAAAAACATTTTTTTTAAGCAATAGTTCTATTAACGCATGTTTAATGCTAAAAAAAATTCCCTTTAAATTTTTTTTGAATTGGAATTTTCGTTATTGATGTGTGAGGTCCTTTTGTGCCTGTGCGCACACCCAATTTTTTTTAGACGTCAAATTATACCGATTAATTTTAAAACCGTGGTATGTAAACAAGACCACCCTTTGTGGGCGTACAACGTATGCTTGACACATGTGGGCTCGCAACAAAGGGGTAACCAGATCTAGTTCTTACAAAAAATGTTTTAAACTGCCAAGAAACAGTTTTTATGTATTTATATTAGATGAGAGGTTAAACCAATTGGGTTGGGCATAAAAAACACCCTGTGTATTATTTTCACTTTTAACTAGTCAGCAACTACTGCTATTGTCAACTAAAGTATCAAAGGAATTCGTTTTAGATTGCTAAATTGTTGAATATTAATATTTTTTAGAGTCCTGTTCCTGTCATTATTTGTCAAAAAAACTTGAATAACTCAAAAACAATTGCTTAGAGCAGGGCTGTCCACATGGCGTAGTTGGCCTCCAGGTTTAGGGGGGCTACAGCCCCAAGTGACTAGCATTTACTTTTTATACTACAGCCAGTGGCGTAGACAGAGGGGATATGGGATCAAAACTTCCCCCATAGGGTCGTAATAAGTCGATTTAGGGCAAAGGAACTGTAAATTTTGTGCTAAAAAAAACGGCCCTCGGCTCTTTTTGCCGTTTATAAACCCTGCCCCATCATGAAACCATTAAACACCCTGCTGCTAAAAAATTAAAAAGAGAGTAGTGTGATCTATAAAAAAGGTCCTCAGCCCTTTTTGAGTTTATAAACTCCCCCCACCATGGAACGATCCTGTCTACACCACTGACTACAGCGGCATAGTTTTATGCATTAAAACTTAAAATGAATATAAGTATCTATAAAATTTAATGAAAAGCCAAACCTTAAACAAAAAAAAATGTACAGACATCAAAACGGCGGTAATTTATTATTACAAATTATTAAAAAACAATTTATACAGTTTAAAAATCATACGGTTAAAGAGCGACAAAAAATATAGTCAATAACTAGTACGGATGCCCAGTAAATATCTAATTGTATCCTAGTTTATTATTTATTTATTGCTATCTTATATAGCCCAATTCTACTACTTTTTAGTTAGGTACTGACTACATTTTAATTGCAAGAAAAAGTAGATTATTATGATTTTGAAATAAAAGATGTTTATACGTAAAGAAAACAGGAAAAACATTAATGTATAAACAATTTAAAACATAAAGCTGCCTAAACTATCATAGATACTTACGTAACTAACAAAAGCACAGTTTAAATTTGGATTTATTTATAAGTTTAAATGTATCTTCCGGTTTCTTGTGGAAATAAATTCAGCAAGAATTTCTTCGGGATTAAGTTTTTTTTACAGTTTCACTTTTAATGTTGATAATTAACAAATTATTGAATATTTCTTGAGTCATTCAACTAAGCTAATGGTAGGCTCAGGGGGTCTTAGCCCCCCATAACTACGCCAATGGCTGTCCAGCTTCTGTATAAGTAAGGACCATTGTGTTTCCTTAAAGTTTTAGTGGGTCTCAACTGAGTACAAATTTTAGATGGTAATTTTTGAAAGCGAATTTAATTTACAATCCAAAAAACGTAAAATATACTGGGTGTTCTATTTAAAGGAATTGGCGGTGCGCAAAAACCAAACACTTTGTATAGTTAAAAATAATTTTTAGTTATGCAAGTAGGTAAATGACCATAGGCAACTTTTATTCGAATTTTTTTTTTTTTGTAGGGTTACGTTACGATAGAACAAAAAGTCAGTTTTATATTTTTTTCAGTACTTATAAAAATGGTTGCAGATATTTAAAATCTTGTTGGATGTTATTAACCAGCATTAAAGTTAACATATCTTCTAAATGTACCTAAATCTTTTCTCTAGCAGCTTAGCGTGAAGACCTGGAGTCTAGGTTCCAACATGTTAGCATTTTAATTGTTTAATGCAGTATAAATATAAAAATTGAACTGTTTTGGTTTTATTTCCGGCATATATCATGATTAATAACAATCCAACTGCTAACCTGTTACATTTTTTCATTAAATAGAAGCGCGGTTAGTGCGAGCCGCGTGACTTATAAATTTAAAAGTAGGTTTCCGAAGTTCTCAGAACAGCATCACACTTCATCATCATTATTATTATCATTTCATTATTTTAGTGTAGATGATCGTGGGAAGTTTCTTAGAATTGCTCCAGAAACGCACAATTACTGGGCGAGCAAATGCGGGAACAATATTAATTTCTAGAGCGCGTTTGTTATCAAGGTAAAAATTCACAGTCTGCAATTTTGTCATTGTGCAGCCTAGAATGATACATAAAATATAAATAATACAACGTCCAAGGTTAAATTGTGTTTTGATAAAAACTATTTGCTGATGTATTTGTATCACGATGGAGTATAATTGCTACAGTTGCAGATATGCGTTTTAAAATGCATTAGAAGTGTCTTTTAATTAAAGAGGCGAAAATGTATCCATTTGTTGCAATTGACCTTAGCTTACTTTTAAACAATTTTCACACGCTTATCAACCAATTAAACATTATTAAGAGGTTTGTGTACCAGAATTTCTCGATTCTACTCGAATTTTATTATGCGAGGTTGTTTAAAGGTGTGAAAAGAACAATTTCAATTTGTAACGAAAGACAGCTTGCTAGCCTTGTATGTTAATGCTGTCATTGCCAATTAGCTCGATACGCGTCAAAGGATTTGTCGGCCAATAAATCAAACCAATTTTCCAAGAAGTGTTTTACAAGACAAATCGTTTACTCATTAAAATACAAAAAAATGAATCAAATTATTTTCAAAACTACTTGTTTGTAAATGAAGAAGGTATTTGTTGTTAAGTATGGTCTTGAAAAAAGAGCATTTTGACAAATAAATTAATTTAAATCACTAAATGGATGTATTTTCCAAAATTGGCTTGATCAGTAAGAATACCTTTAAGATGAAGGCGAAAAACAGAATAATATCGCTTTAAAGACAATTAACAAATAAAATTAGCTACAATAGTTTATATATACCTAAGCAGTTTATTTTGCTTGATTTATTTGAAAACATTTTTTAATCTTTTGTTTTCATGAAAAACCTACAGTTTTTAAGTAAAAACTAAAATAAGTAATCATGCACCATTAAATATTCAACGCTCATTTTGGTGGTTACCATGGTTTGTTTATGTTCATATTGGGTAGAATTGACGGGCGTTTTCGTGTTATCGCAGCGTAAACGTCAAAATGAAAAACATCTATCAATTGTATCCAATATGAACATAAACAAACCATGGCAACCACCAATCTTTTAATCTTGGAATGTGTAATGGTGCATGTTTCCTTATTTTATTTTGACTCAAAACCTGTAGGTTTTCAGAAAAAACTAAAGAATAAAAAAAGTTTCTAAATTAATCAAGCTTTCAAAAACAAATATTTTAAATTGCAAAATTTCAACCCACCATAAAGTTCTGTTTAAAAAACTAACAGGGGTCGTTCTTTTCAGCCCCCTGTGAAGGTGGGAGATGATTGGAAATATTACTATGGGAAAACCTTTCGATAAATACAAAACATTTACCAAATATAATAAGATAGCGATGTTCAATTGTTTTTTACTCATACGAATACCGATATATTACACCATAGTTGCCATTTAAAATAAGAAAGGTGTAATATATCGGTATTGATATGAGTAAAAAACAATTAAACATCGCTATCTTATTAAGGACAAAAAACCATACAAAAAATGTCCTTAACGTTTTTCTGTATATTTTCGTTTAAGCGAGGTATTTAACATTTTTGAAAAGTGCCAAAAATCGGTTTTTGGCTATATTTCGAAAATTAAAAAAGATGTCAAAAATCTGTTTACGGCAATGAATTTCTCTCAAAAAAATAAATCGAGAATAAGTACTTGCTTTTTTTCTATCTCTGATAATAACCGAGATACCCTGTATGGGCATCGAAAATAGGCCACCCTGTACATAGGGAAGCAAAGCTTCATTATGCCATTTTCAAAATAAATGTATTTGCACTTTTGTTAAACAAACAAATTACTTTTGACGAAAATAGTAATGATTTTGAAAGAAATTGCAAGTAAAATGTTTAAAGATAAAAATACCATACATTTTTGTAGTCGTAAACAGCTTTAGTTATTTTGCACAAAAAGTGACTTAAGCCCTTTTTAAAATAACAGGTTCTTGTACGTTAAAATTTGTGATACTTTTTGATAAATTTTCAAAATGTATTCAATTAAAGAATACAGCGAATGAATGAGGTGAGTCGTTAATACAACATTTTTCAGAAAACCATATTTATAATATTCATTAATCATGAGGATGACTTTCGTTACTGTTCTAAATATTTATTTAACTTTGTTATTTCTTTACATTTATTTAAAATGTTTAATAATAATTCTTTGAAAATATATAACTTTTAATTCCAAGAAATTGTACAAACTTGTGTACGGAAGAATGATAATTACAAAAGTTTTAGATTATGCCGTGAATGAGAAATGTACGCTTTAGTGAGTTTTTCCAAGGTAAAAGAACTTGATGAAAAGATCAAAGCAGCACGCGTTTGTAATATTTTTTTAACAAAACTTTGACGTAATTTCTACCATTACTAGAAAACAATGCACGGAGGTTAAAATTCTTCAATAGCAAGATGATTAAAATAACCGTTTTGTATTTTACTAATCTGTTGCTAATATTTGATAAATTTTTTTCTACGACCACTAATGTAAATGACTCTTACCGTTCAGCCTGCATGCATAGTAAGTGGGTCCTTACGCACGGTAAGCAAGAAACACGGTTTTTAAAGAAATGATCAAAGTAGACTCACGTCAAACACTTCCTGCATGCCTAGTACCTAAGAGAACAGCTAGAAATTTACGATCTGGAAGATTAAATAAAAGAAAACCGAGACTTATCAGAATGGAACAACAAAGATTACCAAAGATGATAAGAGAGTATAAACCAAAACAGAAGAAGAAGAGAAGAAGGAAAACCGATGAAGAGATAGGAACAACTATGATGTGTCGAGAAGGTGAAAGAGGCAATTTGCCTCGTCCTTAAAGTAAGGAAGAAGAATAAGAAGATTTTTAATTATCCGATGCTCAAATAGAAATGATTACCACTTCCAAAATTTCCAAAAGTAATGTTAAAAAACATCTACAAAACAATTATAAGACCAACACTTAAGGGGATGAGAGGTGAAAAATGAATCAAAAAGAAGGGAAAACATTACAGCTCTAGGAAAGGAAGGTATTATGGAAGAATTTTGGGAAAAGGGGAAAGAGAATAATGGAGAAGAAGAACAAATGAGGAACTGGAAAAATTATATGTTCAACCAAATATAATAAATGTAGTAAAGACACAACGAATGAGGTGGCTGGGACATAAATCAAGATTATCGGGAAAAAAATAACGAATCAAGAACTTGAGGTAAGAGTTACGGGAAAAAGGACGAGAGGAAGACCCAGACAAAACGGTTAGAAGCGGTGGAAAAGGACCTGAAGGAACAAGGAATTAAAGAATGGAAAAACTGGCAAAGAATAAAAAGAATGAAGGAAAAGCATGTAACAAAGCCATCGGAAGCTCAGTACATAAGAAATTATAAGAAAATTACAGGAACTGACCATAACCTCATAAAATGTAATACAAAATCATAAAAGTATATTACATAACAAGAGTTGTAAGAAGCATATTATGCACGAGTGGAAAAGCGTATATTTCCACGAGTGCGTGATTCCTTTACAACTCGTGTTATGTCGCTTACTTTTTCTACGATCACATAATATCTACGATTTTAAGGGTTTTTTGGCTAATATACACATGTAATTACGTTGTCTTGTCAATTTTGACGTAAATCTACTTTGATATTTCTAGACAAGTGTGCGTTTTTCTTACCTTTATCTCAATTTATTTGGTCCATTCTCGTACATCCTTTGATTCTCTGAAATCTCATTACTGCTGTCTCTATCTTATTCATAGTCCGTCGTGTGGGAATCCAACTTGAAATTAAGTGACTCAAAATACAAATTGCTAAACAAATCAGTAGCGGTTTGCCAAACCAGATTATTGATTATTATAATCCTCACATTTTTGTCTGAGAAATTTAAAGAGTTATGTTTGTCTTGTAATGTAAACAGTTTAAAATTCTATATAAAATAAGAAATATCTTTGCACTTTCCTTGCATTAACAGGTCTATTAAGTTGTATACGTGATATTTCACACTTTTTCCAGTTTTATGACATTATTGCAGTGTAAAATGCTACATGCTACACAAAAATGCAAATAAAACCGACTGGAACTCAAGTAATGTATCAAATTTAATTGCTTTACTGGCGTTCTTTCACCTAAAAACAATCTTGCCTTAAACCGAGACAAATAAATCTATTAATACAATTTTATACGCATCTTTTATCGTTTGTGATCTCGTAAAAGTGTTAACAGATTAATAAAATTCCCAAATACGTTGCAGTCTATATTAATTCGCCGTGAAAAAAACGCGTAAAGTAATAATATCAAAATGTCGTCAGATCTTTTACGGTCTTTAAATAAACTCGTCGATAAATTTAACGTGTAACCCATATCGCTGTGATTAAATTCGTTTTTATAGATAACTTGTGACGAACATAATAAACGTTGTGTAAATAAACAAACACTAAACTGTCGGTTTGAAGGGTACGTCTCCCGTCATATATCAGTATTAAATTTTGTTTATTTATTAAAGTAAATATTTAAATAGACTGGTGGATGAACTCGGAGTTTGAACTATGACGAATTCCTTTCAAGTTATGTGGTTTGCGGGATAATACGGATAAACCACCGAATGCTACCGCTGAAAAGAAATTTATGGTGTCTGTAATGAAAATTTTAATCGAGCGTGCCATTATGTAACATCAAGCTGGTGTGAAGTTGAAGGGGTAACGGCACGTGTCGCCCTATATTTGTTTTTAACTTAATAATCACATGTGCAGATTAGAAGGGGCGAAAAGCTGAAAAATCTTGCTCTTGTGATTATCACATGATGTATGCGGCACATGCGGTCGAAAATGGAAACATAGAAATCAGTGGTGAAACCCCCCGCGTGCGCTGGATGAGCAATACCGTGGTCCAAATATTTTAATGAAAAAATGGTTAACTTTTTGACGAATTTAATCTTTTTGGCAAGGCATAATTTAAATTTTATGTTTTCCCGACGATAGATACATATACGTGCATTTAAGGTGAATTTTTGTAAATCGATTTGTCCTTCAATATACGCGGGGTATGAAAAAAGGGTCGATAATTAAAGGAATAAGTATAATCGCTCAAACTAGTAAAGTATTCATCATCATCATAATCCTACAGCCTTTTTTACGTGCGTTGCGTCATGTCCTTCCTCCTACACGTCTATTTTACGCTGTCTTACTTCACTCCACTAAGAGGGACGGCCGCATTTCTGACTTCTTCACTCCACGATTTCCTCGGTCTCTCTTTGGCTTTCTTTTTATAGATACGTGCTTCAAACACTCTTCTAGCAGTCTCGTCATCTCGCAATCTCATGACATGCCCTAGCCATCTCAGCTGTCCTTCTATCGCGTTTAATATTGGGTTCATTTCCAGGTTGCCTCTAATTTCGGTGCTTCTTTTTTGTCTAATCTGGTTTTTCCGTCAATTTTTCTGAGGAATCTCATTTCTGTACTTTGAATTTTATTTTTTTGTTTTTGTGCAGAACCAAATATCAAGATTTTAAATATTTCAGTTTTTGTTTGTTTTGGTATCTCTTTTTTTTGTCTAAAAACGAATTCTTAATTGCATTAAAAAGTCTTCCCGCTGCACCTATTCTCTCATTTATTTCTTCCTCCCAACTGCCGTCTTGTGCTACTTTTGTTACCAAGTAAGTAATTACTAACTTGTTCCAAAAACCGTATTTTGTAATTGTATTTTGTGTTTCTTTTTATTTTTGCTTATAATCATTGCTTTTGTCTTTTTAACATTTATTCTCAAGTCTGTATAGCTTAAGTTGTTTAAGTAACATTCTCCACTCGTTGCCATAATCCTGCTAAGTTATGAATTGGTGACGTATAAACTTTTTGGGTAAATCCACAAAAGGTGTTCAAATATGATGAATTTATTTTGATAAATTTAAACAAAAAGGCTTTAAAATGACATGTATGTACCTACATATTTGCTGTAAAACTTATTATTTGCTTTATAAGTGAATCAATGAAAACAAAAATACAAACTAGAACGAACTACACAAAGATGCGTAAAGTTAAATCTATTTTCTTACTTTAAAAAAATCTATTTTTGAAAAAATCTAATCTATATCAGTTTGAGACTCGCCCCTTCCATGTTGGATCAATTTCGTATTTCATGAAATCTTATCCAAGACATTAATAATCTACTGCCAAAAAGACGCGAATCTTGAAATTGGTACAGTTTCCTTCAATAAACAATTCATTCTCCTTAAAAATGGGATAAGTGGTTTTTAAATTTTTTTAAATTTTTTTTAAAATAAAACAATCCACTTACAAAAAGACGATAGCTTCGAAACTGGGCTTTTTAAATTAAACTGTTTATATTTTACTGGGAACCATTTTTCGATTTTTCAACCTTTATTGGTTTAGTCGCTTGTAACTGAGTCGTATTTTATTTGGTGCTGATTCTTGTAGATTTTTATTTTTATGAAAAAATGCTCGTATTTAGTCACTGAGAACCATCTTCTTCCAATGAATTAGTACAAGAATTTTTAAACACTAACGTAAACAAACAAAAACATTAATCCTTCATTTTTCTATTTTAGGCCATTACCTATTCCTTCTTCGGTTTTGTCCTCATATTGGGGTCAAGTTGTCACTCCATCTTTTTCTGGGTCATGCTATGCTTCGTCTGCCATTTGGGAGATTTATCTGTAGTAATTTTTACCAAGCTGTTCTGCCATTCGACTGATGTGTTGATTCCATTGTGTCTTGCGTTCAACACACATTTGTTTATGTTTTCTACCTGACGGGACTGTCTGATGTTTGTAACTTCTTTCTCTATCTAGTAGTGTTTTTCCTGCAAAACGCCCAAGTATTTTTATTTCCGTGGTCTCCATAAGTTGTTCAGTTTTAGATGTACTTGGTCGTGTATCGGTCCGATTGCTGTTTTGTAGATTTGTGCTTTCTTGTGTGTGCTATTTTTAATCCAATAATGAAATAATTCTTCAAAAATATTGAGTCACTTACAAAATCTTTACTAAATAACCATCAGAAAGTGCTATGCTTGTGTAAGAGTTAGTTAAAAAATGTTTTAATTAAGGACGTTATGAAACAATCAATATTTGAAAGATTTAAAGTAATAGTTTTTAAATAACCTTTATATTTTGAGTGTAGCACACGGTATGTGTTGAAAAATAATTTTCGCCCACCCTTTGAAAGGGTTGTGGAATATATAATTTTGCACCCCTCAAGTTGGCTTTCATTAAATCTAATACTTCTAAATGCATTCACTTATAACGTTAAGATAAATCACTCTGTCGGATTAGATAATTTACATTTTAAAAATGCACCGCCCGAGTGCTCTCACAATATTTTCAAAAATTTCTATTACCTCCCGAAATTCAATCCATAACTGACTTCTTTTTAAAGTAATGATATAATTTACATCAATAAATCTTGATTAAAATTCATCGTTAGCATTCTAACCCCTTCTTATTCACCCTTACGGTATAATTTTCAAGCGTTGATAGATTGTAAACAGACATACTGCATTCGTTTATTTTGATTTATATAAATTGTATATTCCGTGTCGAGCTTAACATCTTTTTCTTGCTATTAAACAGGAAATGTAAGTTATTTCAACAGCATAAAATAAACATTTTGTACAAAGTAGTTTCTTGTACATAATTTGCAACATTGTGCTAAATTGTAAAACGGTTCGTAGTTCAGTTAGCAATTTTGTTTACAAAAAGACGTGAACTGAGTCTGTGTATTGCGATTTATCATCACTATGGGAAGACTGCAATCATTCAAATAGGCCTGGGAACAAACACTGTACAAATTTCCGTGTTTGTATATATTTTAGCGATTCATTGAACTTGTTGGAGTAACAGTTTTTGCGAGATAAAAAAATCGTTGAAACATTGTAGCTAATAGGCTTTCACATAGTTCTTACTTATAAGTTGGTCACCCAGAATTTTCTGGTTCAGTGCGTGTTAACTAAAAACTCTAAAAATTGTATTACATTTTTAGTCAAAGAACCAACACGTAAAGAGGGGCTTCAAATTCAATAAAAATCCAAACTTTTCTTGCTTATTATTACAGATAAAAAGATGGTTTTCAAAGTGTGTAGTATTTCAAAACAAAATTACAGCTATTCACATAAATTTTCTAGAATTTGTGAATTTTCTTCTAGCAATTTAACTATTATTCTATCTCTAATAATGAACTAAATACCCATATAATACCATCGATTTTGAACCATCTTGTACAAATAACCAATTTCAAGATTTTAATGTTTATAATTTTGTTAAAAAAAAGTTTAGAAACACAAGCTGTGTTTGTGAAGCTCACTTTAAAGCAATTTTAAACCATTGCTGTACGATACGTCTAAAGCCTTAGTCTCAGTGACTGTTACGTAGTTTTGAATAGCAACTTTGAATACCCCAAAAATTAAAATGAAATGAACAATATTATCATATACATCATTTCTTTAGTATTGCAAAAAAAAAACTTCAGGAGGTGTTTCCTTATCGAATATTAAGAGGGGTTTTTCATATAAATTTTTTTCCCTAGACGTCTCCTTTCGGAGTTATGCACTAAAGGAGCGGTAAAATTAGGTTTTTATTTTATTTCTCAAATTTGGATATATGATGTAGAAAAATGATGTTTGGTAGATGTTTTATGCTTATTCATCATTTTCCTACATTTATCCAAATTTAAAAAATAAAATAAAAACCCAATTTTACCGCTCCCCTTTAGGGAGGTGTAACTCCAAAAGGAGACGTCTAAAGATTTTTTTTTAATGAAAGGCCTCCTTTATTTTTTGATAAAGAATCACCTCTGGATTTTTTTTGCAATACTTAAGAAACATCCTGCATAAAGGTCACATTTTAATCGCCATTTTCTTTTGTTTTTTTTTACCAGTTTTACCAGGAATCTTCTTTAAGGTCTCTTTTTTCATCGCCGTCTCTATTTCATCTTTTCAGCGCGTTCTTGGTCTGCCTCTTTTCTTTGTTCTCGTTGGGGTCAGGATGTTATCAAAGCAACAAACTTTTGTCGATAATGTTTCCTGCAAAATAATGTTCTCTTAATATATTATAATTGCTAACAACCCTAGGGACGTCAGATATTGTCAAGTAACAATAATAATATGTGTGGTTTCATTAATAATTCACAGTAAATTGTACACTTGCAAAAAATTATTCACCAAATAACTCTCGTGCATTAATAAATTCTTAAAATTTTGTCTTTAAGCCCTTCGAACGTGTTGCTTGGTAACAGTTCTCTGTCTACAGAGTCGGGCTATTAGCAAGCAACATGTTCTCGTGGCAACAAGCCAAATTTATTGCGAAATTATCAGTGCAGAGGGTCACTTTCACTGAAAATTCCATTCGCCTATCAAATTTGCGTTATCAACCAATCACCAAGCTTAAATTTTCAAGAGACTACCAATAGGAGCATTATTACACGGTAATAACTTTACATTACCCTGTCAGATGTTGATCCTCCTGTCAAATTTGCGTTTTCGACCAAAGCAAACTCAGATTTCCTAGAAACAACCAATAAACATAATCATACACTGAAAATTCTCTTCACCTGTCAAATTTGCGTTTTCAACCAATCACTAATCTTAAATCTTTTAGAGACTACCAATAGAAGCAATATTACACGGTAATAATTTTACATTCCTCTGCCAGGAGTTGATCCTCCTGTCAAATTTGCATTTTCGACCAATAACAAACTCAGATTTCCTTTAAACGGCCAATAAATATAATCATACACTGATAATTTACTTTTCGCAATTAACAGATTTTCATGCGTTTATTGGTCGTTTCTAAGAAATCTGAGTTTTTGATTGGTGGAAAATTGGAATTTGGAGAGGGAATAAGGTATTTTGATCTTGATAATTTTTTGACAGATGTCGGCGACCAATAACGTTACTTTAATATAGATTAAACCACACCCCTGACACACCACTCTGACAGTACTTGTAAAATTTGACATAACAGATTATGTATGTACCTAAATATTATTTGGTTCATTAATTTTTATTAAAATATAACTCTTGAATTAAAAATTAGTTATAAATGATCTATTAATAATAACAATCGCAGTAAGTAGTAGGTATACTTTAATTTATCTAAATTAAACAACATTTTAATTTGACAGATAGGTTAGGGGTTAGGTGAAGGAAATTTTCTGACAAAATATATTTCGTGCATTGCAAATAATCTATAATTTTTGACAAATCTTCACTCATGCAAGTTGAAGCAGAAAAAATCACTCGTGCACTCGTGATTTTTTCAGCTCAACTTGCATTCGGGCATATTTACCAAAAAATAATCGATAATTTTCAATGCACTTGTTATATTACTACTGATAATATCCTTTTCACAATTAACAGATTTTCATGCGTTTATTGGTCTTTTCTAAGAAATCTGATTTTGTGATTGGTTGAAAATATAAATTTGGAGAGGGAATAAAATATTTTGTTCTTGATAATTTTTTGACGAATTTCGGCGACGAGTAGCGTTACTTTAATATAGATTAAACCACACTCCTGACGCACCACTCTGACAGTACTTGTAAAATTTGACATAACATACATTTAATTTGACAGGTACGTTAGGTGAAGGAAAGTTTTTAATAAAATATAACTCGTGCATTGCAAATAATCTATAATTTTTGACAAATCTTCACTCATGCAAGTTGTATCAGAAAAAATCGCTCGTGTATTTTTCAGCTCAACTTGCATTCAGGCATATCTACCAAAAATTATCGATAATTTTCAATGCACTTGTTATATTACTACTGATAATAAATCGAAAAGGCTCAAAGTACTGAGTTTATTAGTCATTAAACGTCATTTCGACATTACTAGATCTTTAAGGTAGATAATACGATATCTTTTGGAAAAATTTAGAAATGTAGATGGTATTTTTATTGGTAGAGGATCGAGACTAATTTGCGGATTCAAAAAACTTTAATTGCTGCGATTTTTAAAAATAACTTGCATGTCACGCTAAAACCTTTCCATATTAAATTTTAATGGTTTTTAAGTGTGCTGTTAACACAAATATTCCTAAAACTTAAGTTTCTTGTTTAGAAATCTCGCAAGTAACAAGGCATGGATAGTTTCCGCCTATTTTGCACGCATTTAGCACAGATTTAACCGAGAAAGTTTTTGCATACAGTTCTAAAGGTTGTTCTACAACTTTTAGCCTCTAGTTGGGTTTCGAATACTCTATAGCAGAGGTTCCCAATCTTTTTAAGATATAGTACCGGTTTGTAGTAGACAATATGGCGGCGTACCAGTAAGTAAATATTTTTGGAAAAACGGACCCAAAAAAAAGTTCCTGCACTCTCAAGTGATGACTTTTTTTTTGTCGCTTGTCTCTCAAATATTTTTCGAGCAAAAAAATACTAATCCTACAATAAAACTTTCCTAAATTCCCAACTGATAACCTTTTTTTTAGGTAAATATTTTGTAAAGAGAATGCAATGCTACATGTAAATTGTAATAAAAACAATTTAATTCGTAAATACTTTTATTACACTAAATATAAATGCATGTGTATCATATACAGGGTGTTTCTTAAATATTGCGAAAAAATGCAGATGGTGATTCCTTATCGAAAATTAAGGGGGGTCTTTCATATAATTTTTTTCCTTAGATGTCTCCTTTCTGAGTTAAATAAAGGGGAGTGCTTTATTTTATATCTCAAATTTGGATAAATGTAGAAGATTGATATTTGGTGGATGTTTTATACTTACAATTAGTAAAAGGTTTCCCATAGTAATATTTTTGATCATGTGCCACCTTCACAGGGGGCTGAAAAGGACGACCCCGGTTGGTTTTTTTATCAGAACTTTTTGGTAGGTAGTTAAAATTTTGCAATATTTATTTTTTAAATTGATTTATTTAGAAACTTTTTTTGTTCTTTAGTTGTTCTCGTAAAACCTACCGTTTTTGAGTAACATAATAAAACAAACTATGGCAATGGCAACCACCAAAATGAGTCGTTTTATCTTGAAATATTTGATGGATCATGTTGACTTGTTTTATTTTTTACTTAAAAACAGTAGGTTTTACGAGAACAACTAAAGAACAGAAAAAGTTTGTAGATAAATTAATCTTCCAAAAAAAAAGTTTAAAATTGCAAAAGTTCAACCCACCAAAAAGTTCTGAAAAAAAAACAACAGGGGTAGCACTTTTCAGCCCCCTGTGAAGGTGGGAGATGATTGAAAATATTACTATGGGAAACCTTTTACTAAGTATAAAACATCTACCAAATATCATTCTTCTACATTTATCCAAATTTGAGAAATAAAATAAAAACCTAATTTTACGCTCCTCTTTAGAGGGGTGTAACTTCGAAAAGAGACATCTAAGAAAAAAAAATTATATGAAAGACCCCCCTTAATTTTTAATAAAGAATCACCGCCTGAATTTTTTGCAGTATTTAAGAAACACCCTGCATAGATATAATAATAATTCTAATTATTGTAATTAATGTGAGGGTTGCGTCTGTTTACTTTTTATCAGTGTAGAAATATCTAGTTCAATTTTGATCAGTTTAAGGCGAACATCAGACTCAAAATTAAGCAATGATTGGTTATTTTATTTTCGGTCTGAAATTAGCGGACATTTTCGATCACCCAATATAAACCGATAATTATTTTAAATATACATATGTGTCTACAAATCTGTCACTATCTTCTTCTTCTTCTACACACATGTGATATCATCACATAACATAGATGCTATATAAAAAAAAAAATTAAAAAAATTATTTCATTTGCTTATCGCGTACCGGTAGCTTGACATTCGCGTACCGGGACCGGTACGCGTACCACAGATTGGGAACGCCTGCTCTATAGCAGTAATTTAAAGTGCAAAAGCGTTTGATTACACAGTATTTACAGTACTGCTAAATGCAATATTTGCATGACAGGATGTTTTTAAGATGGTACTTTACAAATAAACAGGAACACCGGCAGATGTTCTTCATAAAAAATTAAATTATTTCATTAAACCATTTGATCCTTCTACTCTTGCACTGTGTAATTATTTCTTTAAATATTTTTTTTTTTTGGACGGTGTTAAATTTAGCCGTGTAATTAAACAAACCATTTTTAAAACTAATTGCATTACGTGAGTCACATAACTTGTGTGTTTCTCTCC
Organism: Elmis aenea; assembly: GCA_947652605.1. Lineage (NCBI taxonomy): Eukaryota > Metazoa > Arthropoda > Insecta > Coleoptera > Elmidae > Elmis > Elmis aenea. The sequence continues at coordinate 45,340,214 of OX393579.1, read as the reverse complement.
TACAAGTCGGCGTGTTTGTTCTATAAATATGAATCATCTAATTACTTAACTATTCTTCTCTGGCGACAGCTATGCAGTTTATTGAATGTGATAAACTTTGCTCTGCTCATTTGTAAACGATAAAAATTATAATCCTATCTTCATTAGCAGCACGTAAACGTAGATTGCCTTGAATATTCAATTAAAACTAGATTAGTTAGCGTATTTTGCTAACGTGCAAATGTTTTATAAAGTCCAAGGACTACTTATTATTGATAAGTACTGTTCTTATAAAATGCGTACCGAGAAGCAAAGCAATTTCTAATGTCAACAATAATAATAAAATTGGAAATAAGTGGTTTTATTTATTTATACAAAACAACCGCATAAATATTTACAAATATGGAATCTCTAAGAAGCGTTCAGCTTCAATTGTTTACAATGCAGTGTTTTTTAGGTTTTTTAGGTTGCACAAACTCTCATAAAATTTGAGATGAAAAAACGATATATTTTGCAATGGATTTAGCTTTAGCAAAAATATGGGTTTGGTTAGGGGTGAAGCTCCACAATTTTTGATTATTCTAAATTTTATATGACGACATTCTTTTAAGAAAAAAAAAACGGCAAAATAATACATGTCTTTTACATTTCATTGGTTTTAGTTTGGTTTTCCGTTAGTAATAAATGTACACTTAATCAGGTTGAGTTCAATATTTTTTAATTAATTTGTTTGTTTTTTTCAGCTGTGGCCATGCATTTCCTATTTTTGGCGGCATTCTTCTGGCTCAACACCATGTGCTTCAACATTTGGTGGACCTTTAGGTAAGTTTAACATTACCGTAAATTAATTATTTTTTGATAAAACCAACAAATGAGAATTTTCAAACATTTTTAATAATTTTATTCGTCTTAACATACCTACTTACCAGGGCAGGTCACGATATGTTGTCGCTAGAATCTGATCAAGGCTGTGTTTATTCAGTTTATTACATCAAAAGCAAAATTAAATGTTTTGCAGAGTTATACGTGCCACTGGACATTTCCTTCGGAAAAATTGGGGAAAAACTGAACGGTTGAATAATAAAGGTAATGTTTGCGATCGCGTTGGCCATGAAACTGTCAAAGATAAAATCGAAATTTTTCTACTTATCGATTCGCGATTCTTTGCAAGTAAAATGGTGCAAAGTTTTTGAAAAATTCTGAAACGGTCCCGGAGAAAAACGTCAAAAACGAAACTCCTGCAAAAGCGTTATGATTTGAGAAGTTGTGGTACATCTGTTGTAACTAAATCTATGCAACTTGCATAGGCGTTTAATGTAGGGAAAACCGTTTTACAGGGGCCTCGTTTTTCGCGTTTTTCTCCGGAACAGTTTAAGATTTTTTCAAAAACTTTGCACCATTTTACTTGCAAAGGATGCGCGCATTGGTAAATAGAAGAATTTCGATTTTATCTCTGACGGTTTCATAGCCAACGCGATCGTAAAAATTATGTTTGTTATTCAACTGTTCAGTTTTTCCCCTATTTTTCCGAACGAAATGGCCAGTGGCACGTATAACTCTGGAAAACATTTAGTTTTGATGTTCTTGATGCAATAAGCACAGCCTTGATCAAAGTCTAGCAACAATGTATCGTGACCCTCCTGTGTTAGACCAAAAAAGAGACTTATCTAATTTTACTTACTACTTAATGGCATTGAAAAATTAAAAGATTATTAATTTTTTTTAAATTAATGCCTTTTTGAGAAATGCGGTTTTTGCTTTTCCGCTCACCTTAGTTTTTTTTGCAAGTTGTAAAACATTAAACTGACTACTAACGGTTTCTAATCTGCGCCTATATTCGTCAATCAGGAAAAAAAAAAAGTTTTATTTTTGCGGGCTATACTGCGCCAAGCTGTAAAACCCTTTAGCAGTCAGATTTGTAAAAGAACAAAATGGGTTATGTTACTTTTATTTATAAAATGCATACATTTCTTGCCTCATTTTTTTAATTAAGCTTTTAGAAATTAGCGCCTTTTCTGCATTCCATGAACTGTCAATTTGCCCATAATTATTAACTTTTTGGACCCACAGTTCTCTTGAACCTGATGACTAGTAAACCTACGAACTAGCGGGTCCTTAAGATACAAAAATATTCAATCGACTTTTGTGATTTTTATTGTAGGGTATCTGCACCCGTGATATTCTGTGATCGTCCCAAATTGACATGTAATTTCTATTTAGTTTATATAAGTATGAAAAACAGTTCAAGATTTTTTCAAAAACTTTTCACCATTTTACTTGCAAAGGGTGCGCGCATTCGTAAATAAAAGAAATTTGATTTTGTCTCTGACGGTTTTATGGCCAACGCGATCGCAAAAATTACCATTATTATTCAACTTTTGAGTTTTTCTCCTATTTTTCCGAAGGATATGGCCAGTGGCACGTATAACTCTGCAAAACATTTAGTTTTAATATGCTTGATGCAATAAACACAGCGTTAATCAAATTGAGTCCATTAGGTATAGGACTGATGAGCTGAATTAACATTGGAATTCTACACTTTCCTATCTTGTGCCAATTTTTTAATCTCCTCCCATTTGATGTTCAGGTTGTGTTGTAGAATCTTTCTTGATTCCGCTTCATTACCATATTATCTGCGAACATGACTTCTGTGATTTTTACTTTTTCACAATTTTTGGTTCTGCCATTTTTATTGCTTCATATATCACGTCTGAGAAGAGTAGTGGACTGTACACACATTCTTGTTTTACACCAGCTTTTGTTACAACTTTGTTTTTAATTAAACAAATTTATAGTGCATAAAAGGGTTGTACGTTAAACATTTATCAATTAATTAAATCTATATTTTTAAGCAACAAGGAATTAATTCAATATATTTATTAAGTGGAATCAACAGTTACATTGACAAGTGCAAGGTGGAATAGCTAGTCGTTCGCGCAACAGGTGGCTATTTCTTTAAATATTTAATGTTTAGCTTCATGTGTGGCCCGGCATACCTTCCACCTTTATACGAAACATTTAGATATAAACCACAGAACATCGCTCAGATGATTGTCCATTGTATTAAGCGACTTTTACGAGCTAAATGATTGTTAATTCTACGGTTATATCGCAATGAGTTCACTTTAACACCTGTTAAACGTATCCTGTAATTAGTTTTATCTTGATGCCTTTGTAAATGAAGTGATGGCACACATAGAGCAGTCCCATGTATGGGGCTTAATTTTAAACGGGAATATATGTATTTGAACTTGAAATTGAATCATTATTCACCAGACATTGAAGTAATATTGGCCGTGACCCAGTGTCACTCGGCACTTGTGCTTTTGTTAACTATGGACATTTATTGTTCTCTAAAACAAGCAAAGTTACGAATCAAAAAGTATTGATGTTTCGAGAATTTAACTGACTTCTATGGACATACATTTTTATTTTTTGGTTTGTCTCTATGGGTTTTTGTTAGTCTGTATGTTTAAATCTATCTATCTATTTTTTTTTTTATCTGATTAATTTTACTTCGGTATATTTTCGCTGCTATGGCCAATCACCGAAGTGGAGGGGGAGAGAACAAGGATGAGGTGGGTAAGGTGGAAGTACTGTCACAGCATTTGCCTAGAGTATGTAGGGGAAACCACCTAAAAACCCTACAATGACAAACGGCCTCGGGATTCGAACCCACGACCTCCCGATTGCTCGCTAGGCTGCTTAAGCCGCGTACACACCGGGTTCGCGAACTGTTCGCGAACCCGGTGTGTACCTGGAGTATGCAAACAGTTCGCGAACAGCTCGCCAGTTCGGACAGAGTTCGCTCTGGAGGCGGTACATCAAAGGGGCTGTTCGCGAACTCGTGTCTGACATAACCTCACTTACTGACTGCACACGTTATTTGTGGTTGGTTTTTTATCATCGACAAGTCCTAAGATTGATGACATATTTATTTACAAAACGCAAACCCTTTACCAACTGTTTTGGAGCTGTTACGAACACAATAATGTTTTGATGTGGACGTGTTTGCGAACCTGTCATGGACGAGAGTTTGCAAACTGAGTGCGCGAACCGAGTTCCCGAACCGAGTTCGCGAACCGTGTTCGCGAACCGTGTTCGCGAACCCATTTTGGTCAGTACGGGGCTTTACCAAGCTCGGTAAATCTATCTATGTATATGCGAGTAAGATTACTTCCTAGTTTCCATTTTGGCCTGTCGTTCCAATCTTTACTTAAGTCTCTTGCAGCCTTTGCTTTTTTTACTTCTTGCCCCAATTTTTTCTTGATCGACCTCTTCTTCTTGTATATTGTGGAACCCATGCGCTTCCATATTTTTTTAAGCCATCTGTCTTCATTCATTCTTTGTATTTGCCCATACCATCTTAGTCTTTTGAGTTTTATTGACTCTGTAATCTGTAATGTCTACATTTACACCCATTTTATCTCGAATATCTTTGTTTCTCTTCTTGTTTGTTCTTGTATAGCCATAGCATCGTCACCACTAGTCCATCTCTATCGCCTTGATCCTTAACTTCTCCGACTGATGTATTTCTCATAACTCTGCTCCGTATGTTCCGAGTCAGAGCTTCTGACCTTGCGACTATTGTTTTGTAGATTTTAACGGTCACATTTTTAGCTATTTTTTGGTCCCATAATAGGCCATGTAGTGTCTAATGATGGCTTTTCCTTGTTGTACTCGATTTCTTATTTCCTGGTTGCTTTTTGCACTGCCCGTTATTTCAATGCCCAGGTATTTGTACTTATTTGCATTTGAAATCGTGTTATTGTCAAGGTGCAAAGGTTGACTGGGTTCACCTACAATGGTGCATTCTGTTTTAAGTGTATTTATCGTCAGTTCCCTTTTGCTGTAATGTTGGTTTAGTTTTCTTGGAAAATAATCGATGTCGTCTCTGTATAGTGACGGGCCGTACTGTACATAGGCCGCACTGTTGTGGAAGAGTAGTTATTTCACTGTACATTTCTCAGTGGTTGGTTCTTAACTACCCAAGCGCGACTGTCCCAAGATTTTAGATTTCCTGTTGCTAGCCCATTTTTATTGTCGTTGCCTCTTTGTCATTCTTTCCTATAAACACATATTTGTGCAAGTAGTGTGTTCTACGTATGATGTACAACTTTATCAACAAATCGTTGTAGGATCCAATGAATGACCGTAATATTTTAACGTTAATGTGTTTTACTAAAGTTGAAATCCTCATAACTCGACCCTTTTGAAGTGTTACATGTTTTAGTAACTGATGCGCCAGAATTTGTTGCAATGTTATTCATTTAGAAGTAAATGAAATAACATTGAAGTCAAACAAAATAATTGATCTCAGGCGGGATGTCACAGTATGTACCTAACATTATTTGGTCATTGGCAAAATGGAGTGTGAATAGCCTATCATTTCTTTTGGGCAAACTCATAATATGGCATTCCTTTCTCCAATTTTTAAAAGTTCCATTAAAATATAACTTAAAAAGAATGGGTGCTTCGCAGCATCCTTGTCTAAGCCCTGTTGTGATTTTGATTTTACGTGATATTTGCTGTTTAACCCTAGAAACCCAATCTACGCCATTTTGACGTACACTCCAACACATATTCGCGATCTCTTTCGCATGCTTGCTTAGGTCGCCGTGACCATCCGAGCCAACTAGGTACATGCCCAGAGCTAACAGGAGACAGCAGTCTCGCTTTGATAAGTGCCGCCATTTTGTTGTTATCGCAATGTTCACGTCGTTATGACGTATGTTTGGGCTTTGTTAACTTTTGCACTTTTCGAATTTTCTGAATTATATTTGACTTAAGTGATTTATGTTTGATAAGAGTTGATTAGTTTTTCATAAAAAAATATAAATAGTTGATTTTTGTAAACAATTTGTAGTATATAAGAAAAAATTACAAGGATCTCAGTTTTCGTGCCATTTTCTGTATGTTTAATTAAAGTGAACATTTCAGAGTTTAAATAAACAATATTTTTTCTAAATTTCTGTTTTTTTTATTTACATAGAAAGTATTTCACATAAACCATACAAAAAACTAGTATTTGCAGTAAAGTTTATTTAGATAGAGCTCTTTTATAATTGTACGTCGTTTTGACGTATGATTGGGCTTCTAGGGTTAAATATATCCAAAAATATGTGCAAATAAAAAATCGTGGAAAAAATCCTTAAAAAAAATAAAACATTACAAAACAAATCGTTAAACGTTAATTCAGTAAGGAAGGAATAAACCAATGTCTCTTACCATTTCCGTTTATGCCTCAACTTTATGTGGTTCTAGGTAAACACAATCGAACCGCATAATTTAAATAAATATGAATTACCAAAGCGCATCGTCCAACATTTTATAATAATTTAAGGCATCACTGATTTAGAAATCGTTATCGGAATATTACCGAAACGACTATAGGTTGACATTCTTTATTTTCAAACCGTAAAATATTTCTTAATCTCGTTAAAATATTTCTACGGTTGAATATTAACATAAAGGTGACTTCCTTTAACATCAATCGAATGTCAAACAGAAACGTAAATAACGTTATCGGTTCGGTATGCACTACATTGTTTACTAAAAGAATTTTAAAATGCAAACATTCAGTAGTATTATGCAAGCAAAGGTGGGTCAACAACACGAAACTCCTTGGGCTTAGGTCAGATTATTAAGTTGATTGTAATATGGTTAGATCGGTTCTATCATCAATAAAATTATTACTTGTTTATGCTTTGTTAAACCCGAAGAATTAAACAATACCAATTTTGTAAACCTTAAACAAATGATGTGATTAGAAAAATATGTCTGTCATTGTTTGTTAGATGGATTAAATAAAACTCTGTTATTTTGTTCGTTGTCACAGCATTCTTGTAAAAGATGTAATCCAAAAATATCATTTGCACACTGAATACTCTCTGTTAATTCGTATGTTTTGCATATTTATTTTTTTTTACAACTTTCTATTAATTATAGTCAGTCGATTAAGACAAATTGGTTTAACCACAGCACTCACTATATACTCCTATACCATTTGCACACACAATACTTGGAAAAGACACTCATTTAAATAAATATTGTCTGGAAATTATTTAATATATAACATTTAACATAGGGACATCTACTCTAATAAAGCTTAAAGTAATGGACTGGCAAAATTATATACAACAATTTAAAAACTAATGGCTATAAAGCTTTATAGATATATTACTGTCTTTGTTTCAATTAGGTACCTACTTAAGTTTTTTAATATACCTAGTATCAAAATATATCGTCAAAAAATTATTTTTTTTTGCATTTTGATCTAAAATATTATGTTCCTGACTAACTAACTAGAAATTGTAAGCCTATATGGTTCTAGCTTTTTCTCTTTTTTTATTTCGAAATATAAACTTGTCATATTGGTTCAAATATCGCGATTACCCTCTTTAAATGAAATATGTCGAAAAAAATGGGACAATTTGACAGATAAACTAATCAGAACTTCAAATCACTATCGCTTATGTGGTTTATATCTTAATATACAGGGTTCTCGTTTTTCGCGGCTCACTATGGGGATCTCGTAAACGGTAAGAGTTACGACTTCAGTTAAATTGGGGCAAAGTTGTATATTCAGGTGCTTAATAATTTGACGCAAACAGAACTTATTTATCTTTTTTAGTTTTGGAGATATAGGGAAAAAAGTAAAAAAGTGGATTTTTGTTTTTTGCCCGTAACTTTTTCATTTGATGTCGAATTTCATTTCTGTGAAAACTTTTTCATGGCCACTTTTTGCAAGAAATCAGAATCCCTAATTATATTTTCCATGCGACGTTTCGTTTTTTTAAAACCATCATCAGGTAAATTTTTTCTTATGGACGCTATTTCTGATTTTAACGCCAGTTTGTAGAGAATTTTATTCTGAATTCGAAAATGTATAAAACTTCGCACTTTTTTGAAACCATTGTTGTTAAAAATGGCTAAAACAAATATTTTATTTAAAACAAATCCTAATCGGCATGGTAAATAATTTTCTTTGTCCCTTTTTTCTTGGAAGCAGGTAATTAAACCGCATTAAATAACAAATAGTTTTTAATATAAATAATTCCTAATACTACAACCTATAACAAATGCTGAAAATGATGTCCCCTAACTTCTAGGCACTTGTTGATGCGCCTTGATACTCCTGTAGAAGTAGCTCTCAGAATGTCGCGCCTTCTTAACTGAGCAAAACCTGCCAAAATGTTCCCTCGCAGTTCTTCAGTGTTTTGTGGGTTTTGATCAACCCCATAAATCACATCTTTTAACCTGCCCCATAAAAAAAAATCGCAAGGGGATAGGTCGGGAGATCGAGCGGGCCATTCTACCGGACCCCTCCTCCCTATCCATTTATTTGGAAACATTTCATTTATAGCGGTTATTACACGGCCAGCTGTGTGTGCAGGCGCCCCATCTTGTTGCCACCACATATTTTGCAAGCGATTAAGGGGCATATCATCTAGAAGATCCAACAAGCGGGTCCTTATAAAATTATTGTACATTTCGCCAGTTAAATTTCTTTCGTAAATAATTGGTCCTAATAAAACATCGTCAAACATTCCCACCCACACATTCAATCCAAAACGTACTTGTCCTCTCACTTCCCTAAAC